>OZ010705.1:7054556-7376346 GCA_963932265.1 Thymelicus lineola | reverse complement strand
GCAGCGCCACCCGTATATGGACGCGTTTTTACGGATACTTTTCATACACAGAGATGGCCCTCCTTCTACCTTCTATACTCCATGGACGATGTGATGAACAAAGCTTATGAATATTTATGTCACCGTTTAAGTACTCTGTGGGCACCACAGATCCACAGATGAAAAGAGAGTGCGTCAAAAAAATTTACACTGACGCTGTTTTTACCTCAGATTAAGGCTTAACACGCATTATGATTTTTCACCGCGCGATTTTTTCTGCAAAATTCTGTGAGATATGGAAATTGTATGAAGCTGCACGCACTTGCGAAAAAAAATCGTGTTGATTATGATTCAGTACGCGATTTAAAAATCGTCAGAAAAAAAATCACGCGGTGCCTTAAACATCTTCCTTTGGTCCGTATAAATAATATTTTCCACGTTAAATAAATTGAATACAATTTGATTGACATACAAGTAGCTGATCAGACATTGGATCGGTAATTGAGTTGTCCTACCTGAAGGTCATTCCTATATACTTAATAGATTATTTGAACTTTATTATTTTACCTCAAGGTTGATATTATCTTGAAGGATGTCAGTCAGCCTTTGGGTAGAATGTTTCTAAGATAACAATGACCTTTCCTTAATTAACAAAGTTCAACAAAACACTGGTTAACAGAAGGTTATATTTTGTTGAACAAGGTAATGCTTTATTATCTTAATGGCTTAAAATAGGCCCTGAAGGCATTGAAGTATAATGTAATAAAGTACAAGAACAGACATCGCGAACAAAGTGTCGCGCCGGGAGGTTCTATTTTCAAAATCAAGCCCCCGTTCTCTTTTCAAAACAACTGAATCAACTGAAAACTGTAGCCAATTCATTGCACAAACATCGGGTTCCTACATAATACAATAATAGTTCAATGCCTGAAGGAGGGTCTGGGCCTTTTTATTCAATTACAAGAAAATTACTGCAAATCAGAACGAATAGGTACAATTCATAATATACACATTGAAGTACTATTACTAGCGTATAGAACAGACACCCCGAACAATATTTATGTCCTAATGCATTGGCGCCACGTGGCTTTAATCTTCAATGGGTTCGTTCTATTTTGAAAGGAGAACGGGGGCTCAATTTTGAAAATCGAACATCCCGGGCGGGACACATATTTTGTTTGAGATGTCTGTTCTATGTCATTATACTTCAATGAATATACATAATGTATACGTACAATACTGTATTATTGTGTATATTTTATTGCCTTGATGTTTTAGCTTATTCAAAGACAATAATGTTTGAGCAATCTATTAACAAAATTGTAAATGTTGTATTTATTATATTTGATTGTTTGGCGACTTGTTACAGTTTTATCATCTCTTAATTTTTTTGTTTAAAAAACATAGGACAATTAATTTAATAAGTTATACGCAATTTAAATGTAAAAAGAATATTTTACAAAAATAAAATATAGTTTGTCGGATAGGTACCTACATGTCAAATTTTAATAATCTCTTAAAAAACAAGATAGGGTGCAAATAACAATATCAAACTACGGTACAAATATAATACTTTACCCTGGCAACACTTATCTATTGTTTATTTGTTTGGTTGAACGCGCTAATCTCAGGAACTACTGGGTTGAATTGAAAAATTAGTTTCATATTCGATAGTTTATTTATCGAAGAAGGCTATGTTCTTTAAAACATTATAGATATGTTTTAGTAGTTAGTTTTTTCCACAAATTAACGCGGATGAAACCACGGGTCACAGCTAGTATGTAATAAAGCATGGACTATTGTGGTAAGGAGATCCATCTCGAGGGGAAAGTTGAAAACGTGTCCAGCTGTTTACTTAAAATACTTAGAATTAGTTCCAGTACCTACCACCATTCTACGAGAATAGCGCTGGCATCGCTAAACTACAATATGAACATAGCTGTTGACGCTGTTGTAGACGGAGCTGCGGAGTGAAGTTTGCCAAGTTCAATAAAATTTATCCTAGCGCAGCGCAGTGCCATCCGTTAATGGACGCGTTTTTACGGACACTTCATACACAGAAATGACTCTCCTTTCCTCTATACTTCATAAATAAAGTAAGTTGGGGCATAATATGACATTATGATTTAATATGACATTTGCAGTAGTATTTTTATTCGTCATAACTGTCGAAATATTTAAAGTCAAAGTCAAAGTCAAAATATTTTATTCATATAGGTATCACTGATACACTTATGCACGTCATTTTTTTGGCTTTTCGGAAGGTGCTTTGTCGTGGAGGAGAAGAAAAGCCTAAAGAAACTCCTCAGCACATCTTTTAAAAAAATATTACAAAAAAAGATAATAATACAAAAGTATTTACTATTCTGAGCGGAACTGGTTGCAGAGCTGGTCATTTCCATGCGTCTTTGTCATTTAAATACTCGTCTACACTATAATATCCCTTGCCTAACAATTGTGTCTTTACACGTTTTTTGAAAGTTTCTATTTGCCCCGACTTATACCCAACTTCAGATAAGAATGTTGTTTTAACTGATTTTATTTATGTTCATTAAAATTTGACATGTAGTAACTCGAAAAACAAACAAATACCATCATCTAATATTTAAAGCCTTTCCCCATAAACCAATGTCTTTCCCTGTTTCTATTAACACCTATAAAGTCAGTATTAGGCTAATATATAAAACATACGCTTGTGTAATCTTTGTAAGTGTAATATAAACTTTAAGTATACGTGTTATCGTTAGAGTAGGTACTGATTATATTTTTCTAAACAAAATGGTACTTTCTACGACTTTTATATGTTAAGTAAGATGTTTCCTGTTACTGTGTCATTTTCTGTTTCAATTATACATTTCTTGAAGTAAACTTGTTGTTTTTTTTCTTTTCACTTATTTAGGTACCCCAATTGTTGGCAAATGGCGTGGCATACCATGCCTTCAGCAGGACATTCCATAAGCAAGCACCAGCCAGTATATGTATAATAATAACTGTAAATTTTGAAATCTTCGGGGGATTTGACTCTTTTGTTTTCACCAAAAAAAGCTGATGACCTTGAAATGCTTGAGCAGATCTTCATAAACCTTCAGTGGAAAAAGGTATAAGATGAAAATTGCAATTTTACAGGAGAGCAAAAAAACTGTTAAAATATCAGTAAGTAGTCAAAGGAATTTATATTACGATTTCTTGCACAAAACCCTCAAGATTAATGATAAAAATTAAAAAAAAAATTGAGCATATGCAGCTTTTGTCCCTCTTTCCAATCATATTAATAACTAAAAATCAACGTAAGACGACTTATGCTTTTTTCTACTGAGGGTGCGAATTGTATCCAAGAACCATCTTGATGACGTCATCTCTCAATTAAAAAACCGCGTAATCAGTCCACTCATTTAGGAGTTACGATGTCACGAACATACACTCACAGACACGTTAAACTTACAACACCCCTCTTTTGAAGTGAAACTTCTTTAGAATCGTTGTGATTTCAAACCGGATGCAACGGAAAAAACGACAGGTAAGAGACACAAATACAAAAATGTGTAGGATAAAGCCAGGAAAGAATGAGACAGAAATATACATACTATAAGCATGCATATAATATAACTGCTAATTTTCGTCGGGGGTAATAACAAGCCTCCAATACTTGGGTTTTTTGTAACCCCATGGCTTTTTAATAACTTCTTTCCAAACATTTAATAAAAATGTTTTGTGCTACACTAAAACATTTTCTGGATGTGTAATAGTCGCCATGCACGATCAAGTATACTTGTCAAGTTTGCAGCGGACTTGACGCGGCATTCAGTAAACTTGACGGTGTATGGCCATGGTATGGCCATCTGGCTATATAGCTATTTCATGTGATCGTGTATGGCCAGCTTTAGTTACATGAGTGAGTTTTATCTCATTCAGACTCTCAATTGAAACATAATATCTAATGTATAGTTCATTAAAGAAAACAATACAAATGACGTTTTACTTGCGCTTTTAAGGTTGAACTAAGTATAAACGCATAAAAGCCACAAACAACTTCTTTAGAAATGAAAAGAAGTAGAGTTGCTTTCAAAGTCACGCTGCAGAAAAATAAACGATGCAGGAACAATTTCTTAGGAAATGCTTGCGTTTTTGCGCAGAGTTATACTTTTTATGAATCTGTAATAGCCCGGTTCTCTCTCCTTCTGGAGGGCTAAAGCATACTCCACCACACTGCTGCACTGCGGATTGGAGATATTAGTGGGCAACACAAGTATCAGAAGTTTTCTTGTCGCCAGAGGGTCGTCCAACATGGCTTAACGACTTACAATATTAAGCAAACTGGAACTTAGAGTGCCATCCATCCATCCATCAGCCCTTGGAGGTCCACTGCTGGACATAGGCCTCCCCTAACTTGCGCCACTCTGACCGGTCCTGAGCCTTCTGAATCCAGCGGATGCCCGCTGTCTTCTTCAGGTCGTCAGTCCATCTCGTCGGGGGGCGTCCTATACTCCGTTTTCCGAGACGTGGGCGCCATTCGAGGACCTTTCTTCCCCAACGGTTATCGGTATCGCACTATGTGGCCAGCCCATTGCCACTTCAGTCGGCTAATTATATGAACTATGTCAACTATGTAACTTAGATTGCATTCACGTAATATTCGTAAGCCAACCCTTTTATTAGTAAATAAAAAATAAAATAAATTAAAGGCGAAAAACTTTTTTAGTGCGTTCTTGTAACCAATTCAATGAAACCGTGCGGAGTGTATCTATTTTGCACCAACGACGCTCAACTTAAACGCACACTTAAGGAGTTTTTTATTCTAGATTTTTTTTTAATTTTTTTTAAATTTTAATTGATTTTGTTTTTGTTATACTTTTTTATTTTCGTTTGTTACGCTTTACCACAGCTGTAACATATCAACTTTCGAAATGTGTGTATATTAGTTTACCCTGTTATGTTAGATGTGAAAATCTGTTAATAGCCTTCACTCACTATTATTACAAGGTTACTTCTCAGTGTAATTTTAACTGTAAAGGAGAACCCCAGTTTCCATAGAAACTCAGGCCTAAGTAGACAAGACTGGAAATTGGCTGTTAATTAGATTATTGCAAAAAGTTCAATTTCTCCAATTTTCACGGCTGCCAGCAATGGCCAACTAAGGAAATCCTAGAACGAATCACCTTAATTATAGGTTATGATTATATCATACTCGTGTCACAGTGCTATTTAATATGTATGTTACACTTACGTTGGCGGGTGTCTATAATATCTACTACTTCAATGGTTTTCACCCAAAACGAATGTCATAAAAAGGTTGTATAATAAAAGCTATTGCATATTTCAAGAGATTTTATTAGTTATCATTATAATATATTAATATTTCGTGTAGTTGTGCAGGAGGCGTTATATTTCGTTAGTACCTTGCCCAATCAAGATACCATAATATACTCATTGTAAGTATGGCCACAGCAACTTCCTGATCTTCTAAAGATGTATAGGGTACGTTATCCAGTGTTCAGGACTTATTCTGAACCTTTGTCAGTCACAAAACAGGCGATTAAGGAGTCCATATTCATATAGTATTGGTTTGCAAGAAATTGTAGCGAAACTGCGAAACACATTCACCAAAACACAAGTACGAAAGCGAATACAATAGAAAATTAAAATCACTGTGTACGTGTCGATGAGTTTCAATAGTAAATAGGACTCCAAATACGCTGAAAATATTTGATAGTAAAAATATACAAGAACACGCGTAGAAAGATGAAAGATCGATGACAAATATGACAATACAGTGGTGTTATTTATAAATACTATGGTTACCAAAATGACATTATTAGGGATTACATCATCATTGTTGTCAATCGATTAATCGATGTCAAAATATTCGAAATGTAATTTAATAAAATTAGCGTAACGATTGAATGGTAATTATAATATATTACATAGTTTTGATTTATATGGAATACGAAAATATGTAAAAAATAAATTAATATTATAATTATAATCACTAAATAATACATAAAATATATTATTATGTTCCATCAATCGATCATTATCAATCGATTCAATCGATTATAAAATCGTATGTAATGAGGTAAATACTGTGAAAACTTTTTTGCATTATTTTGTTCATTTGGCAAGAGCAGCTGAAGCTAAGATTTAAATATGTTTATCTTATAAATAAGACGAATTTTTTGGTATATAGTTTACTCTTGTCTAGTCCGATGTTCTAGCACAGATTACATATGGTTCGAGGCCGAAAATTGGGGATCGCCTTTCCAAATAAAAAATAAAATAAAATATTTTTTTATGGAAATAGCCGGCAAACGAGCTGACGATTCACCTGATGGCTATCGCCCATGGACTTCAGCAACACCAAAGGCATTACTGATGCGTTGATGAAGAAAAAGAAAGAAATATAATATAATATCAACCGTGCATTACATGCCTTCCGAAGCAAAGAAGTGCAAAGAATTTTTTGCTATTTAATTAGTGATCATTGACGCGGTGTAATACAGTACCTACACGCGCGCGAACTCAATACCTACTAAATACAGTGTCAAACACACGTTTGAGTGGTTAAAAATATTTCCCGTGAAAAAACGAGATATAAAAACCATTGAGCTCGCATTTATATGACATCTACGACGTAGGCGGTGCGTAGCGATTTCCCTACGTCTACCCACACGGACTCTGTAATTCCTCGTATTACCGTGTTTTACGTCATCATAAACAAAATTAAATTACATTGTATTATATTGTATTTTGTAGCGAAGTACACGGCATAGCGAGTGGTGTAATAATAAGTCACGTATTTGATTCTCGTCTGATGGGTATTTTACGACTGTCATCCCTATAGATTCGACTCTGATCTTTATCAAAATTTTGAAAAAACCTGAATTCTTTCTTAAATTCTGTGTATTTGTAAATTCATTAATACACTTAATTGTTAATTTCAATAATACACTTATCTATGCATAGACTACTTACTACTTTTAGCCATAGCTTTTAGCTTAAGTAACTATTAAATGTCATAATGTAATGAAATTGAAAAAACATTTTTATATATTCGTGACACCCGGACAGGCCCAGACTCAGCATAAGCCGTGCTGCACAACATAAGCCATGAAAGCACAGCGCTGATATTTCAGTCTGGACCTTTTCCTTTCTCCCATGAAGGCAGCTCGGCTTTTTGATAAGCTAATTTTTTGTTTCGTAAATATTTACCGAACAAAAAGGAAATACTTTGACAATCTACAACCGTTCTCACATTGATCTCCAGATTTACACCCTTAACAATATACATTCGAAAAGTGGAGAAACTTATTTCAATAAAAGGGAAATATACAAAAATAAGTCAAATACAATATCGTTATTTCTTTGGGATTTTACATCATCTCTCTGTATACAGAGGGATATTTCCAAACAGGATGCTGGGGAGGTAAGGGAGGGAATTAAGGAATTAAACGATAATAGAATTGCTTCGCACTATTTTAAACATCGGTTTTCTGCAAGAATTATTCTGCAATATTCCTTGGCTGGCAAATGCATTTTTCTTTTAAATTTTAAAATCTTGACAGTTGGGTTTGTTTACGAAAATGCATCTGTCAGCTGGGCTTCCACCAATGTGGGTGTCGGTGTAAAAAATACATTTTTTATGATACGATTGTTAAAAAGTTAGCCATTATATATTTGTGCTGCATTTCCAATTAGGTATACAAGAATATAATTGTATTGTACAAGTTTGAAATATTCTTTATTATTTCATTTGATTGCACTTACCTACCCTGAGAGTTATTACTTGTGATGGATTTACAGCCTTGCAAGGTACTTAGAATCCTACTAATGAATGATGTTTGAATGTTTGTTTCTCTTTCACGCAAAAAATACTGAACGGATTTACAAGCACACAGGTAGACCATGATCTTGAACGCGGACGTGAAAATAACCCAGACGTCACCTTGTCTTATCGAGAGTGACGCGGCCCACTTATCATGTGTGCGTAATTTTGAGTGCGGTCCGACCAATCCGACGCGGTAATGGCGGCCGATTATAACAGCATGGTGTCAATGTGTGCGTGTGATACTTGTACGAATAGAGGAGTTGGTATTACTATGGGTGCCTCATTGAATTTGTTGTTGACATTCCATCTGGTTCTTTTTTAAGTCTGTGATCTGGAATAACATGTTTAATATCCTGGAAAACGTGGGCAAGGCTGCAAACAGACTGTTAGGTTTTAATATTATAGTTTCTCAAGGAAACCATCAGGACCATAGAAATTAAGGATTATAGGTTCGTCCGACCTTTCAAATTTGACGTAACGTCGAATTCGCTAAAGACGCGTTTATTCAACCAAGCTTATTTTACAAAAAAGTACATTCGAGTTTATTTTAGGTATCAAGATGTTTTAATTAACTTTGTATTTTTATCCAACAAAACAACGCCTTCAGAAGTCATTTGGAAAACAAATGTTAAATTTTGTGGAAGGCATTAGTCGACGCGGAACTGTTTGACCACAGACTATATATCAAGTAGAAAGTACGCAAACATTTTATACTTTTTAAAAATTAAAATTTAAAAGGCTCCATTGTAAGTTATATGCCCACTGTACCGTAAATCTAATGACCTTTTTTTGAAGCCGGTTAAAAATAAACCTATCTATTCCATTTTGTACGACAGAATACAATACCAATATTTTTAATTATTGTACATAACAAAATCATTTTTCTAAGCATGATACATTGAAGTAATGTTCTTAGATTAATAAAAAAGGTAGAGATCATCGCCTTGAAATGAGTGTAGTCGAAAAATACCAATCAATATTTACATGCCTTCACGCACACACATACGTTTAAACCAAACGAATTGCATAGACAGGCCACGGACGAGAAAATAACACCGGATGTCATCTTGTCTTATCGAGAGTGACGCCGCCGGCCGCCCCGCTTACCATGTGTGCGTAATTTTTAGTGCGGTCCAACCAATCCGACGCGGTAATGGCGGCCGATTAATAACAGCATGATGTCAATGTGTGCGTGTGATACTTGTACGAATCGAGGAATTAGTATTACTATGGGTGCCTCACTGAATTTGTTGTTGACATTCCATCCGGTTCTTTTTTTTAAGTCTGTGTGACCGGCTTGGTATTTTTCGGCTACATTCAAATTCAAGGCGGTAAGTTATCTAGCTTTTTTATTGATCTAAGGTAATGTTTAAAGCAAGAATAAAGAATTAGCGAAAGGTATTTCTGATTTGTAAGTTTTCTTTGGTCTGTCATTTCAATTTCCATTACTCCTTTTTAGGCGCGTAGAACGTAAACAAAGATTGTTTGATTTGATATTGTAGATATCTAAAAATATATCTCATTAAAATTTTTAGTTACCTATCTGATTAAAGATTACTACTACTACTCCAAATTGATAGTAGGTACCTATTGATACTATTCCAAATTGATTACTTAGGATCTTTAAAATACTTTACTAGGAAAAAACTCATATAGAAACGTTTTTTTATTTATTTTTTTAACATGATAAAGATACTATAAAGATACATTTTGTATTTTGTAACCAATAAACTCAAAAACAACTGGACCGATTTGAAAAATTCTTTCACCAGTAGAAAGCTAAATTATTCCTGAGTAACATAGGCTATTTGATTGTGATTAGTGATATTTTTACTTGATCACTATTAAAAATATTTGACGCCCAGCAAAGTGGGTACGGACGGTTCAGCTAATCTTTCATAAAAATCCGTCGGTTTATATTATTTTATTGCATCTTCGAATCAAATAAATAGTTTGCTGATAAGTTTTTATAATTAGTGTTCTTATGTACCAAAGTGACGATTTTTATAAACTAACCAGTTAAATAGTTTATTTCTATCTTAAGTGGAACTGAATGCAGCGTTATTGTTTCTAGGGCCTTTATGTTCTACGTAAACCATTGAAGTATAATGTCATAGAACAGACATCTCGAACAATATGTGTGTCCCGCCGGGAGGTTCCATTTTCAAAATTGAGCCCCCGTTCTCCTTTCAAAATCAAGTGAATCCATTGAAGATTGAAGCCACGTGGCGTCAATGCATTAGGACATACAGGGTGTTCGCGGTGTCGGTTCTATACGCTAGTAATAATACTTCAATGACGTAAACAGTTGAAGTTTGGCATGGGCCTATCACTTTCAAACGTCAATCTGTCAACAACTGCTACATTTATACCATAGGCTTTGCCTACGCTAGCGCCAATTTACCTACTGCTTGGAAACTTCTCCAACTTTCCACCCATATGAGTCAGTTCTCCTATACCCAAGCGCAGATCCAGGGGGGGGGGTCATGGGGGTCATGACCCTCCCCCCCTGGGTTGCGTCCAGGACCTTGCTGGACCACTATTAAAATTGTTAAACATAATGATTTTATTTATTTTTGTCACAATATAGACTTCATGTAAGTAATTATTAATATCTTAAAATACCTATTTTTTACCTATTTTTTATGTATCGATTATTATCAAAATTAAATTATAACTTCTTGTGATTTGACCACGATTATGTGACCCCTCCCTGGCGCCAAAGCTGGATCCGCCCTTGCCTATACCTCTATGCTTTTCCTCACAAGCTGTAGAAGGAAGGTGATAGTGGAAATATATCTCTTCATACGTCTTGGTCTACAAATTAAAGCTGTCAAAATATTTATAAGTATCTATTCACACGCGCGGCAGCGATGCGACATCGCAGCGACAAAATGTCGACAAGCAACAGTGTGAATAGTATTGCTGCAATTTGTTTATGATGCGGTGTCGTAACCACAATAATTATTGACAAAAAATAACCGACTTCAAAATTAGAGATAACTCAAAAACTACTCATGAGATCTCGTTCAAATTTAAGTGGGACCACAAAACAAGCACCAGCTTTCGATTAAAAAAAGAATCATCAAAATCTGTTTACCCAGTCAAATTTATGACGTAAAAAACATAAAAAAATACAGTCGAATTGAGTACCTCCTCCTTTTTTGAAGTTGGTTAAAAACTAGAAAGTAGGTTGGCAATCACGCATGCATACATTTTTAAAAGCATATTGCACACATGTTTAGAGCCCCCTTCCATGCACCACATTTCTAGGACGGTATTGGCTTTTATGTGCTAAAAACTAGCATGTCTAATTGTGTATTGCAGAACACAAAATTACAGTGAGTTCGCTAAACGTTGAGTTGTCGCCGCAATGTCAACAATACTATCGCACATTTGGTCTGGAAAACGTCGTCTGTGTGAATAAAGCTTTACATTTTCATACACATTTACACCTGCCATTGTGCGATGTTGTTGCTGTCGCACATGTGAATAGATCGTAACTTAAAGGAGGGTAAAGCGAATAACAAAACCCCGTCGGAGCGATATTATCTGTTTCCGATTGAATAAATAAAAAATGGACTATTTTCTCTTCAAATGGAATCGAACAACAATTTACGAGTATATCATAGCAAAGGAATATGTCGCATGTATGTGATGTGTGAGAGATTTAAGGGGATACTTTTTGTTGTTTGACGGAATATCTATAGTAGGGTACTTGCAATAGTAAGGCACACACTTAGTGTAGGTAACAGTTTAAGAGTTTTGGTCTACATTATCTACATTATAAAGTCCAATATAACTACGTATACTAAGAATCAAAGAAATAATTTGTTTATCAGTTAATTAGTATTGTAAACAATAAATGTATGTTACATCAAATGAATAAAGTATATTGAGAAAATACATGAATAAATCATTTATAAAGATTTGAATTTTACGACACGAATCAGTTTTTTAATTATTTGAGGTATCTCTGTTAGAACTGGAATTAACTAGTTAGGTAGTAATCAAAAGTTTAAACTAAATAGTTTAAGATAGACAAAACGCGTTTTGACAAAATTGCTTAGTTGAGATCTAGATATACATAAAATACATTGCCATAAAACTAATCAGAATCTTAGTTTCTACATATTTTTAAATATTACACGGAATATAGCTGTAGTATCGAAACATTAATAATGTATTTCTCTTACTAAAAGCTCTCTGAAACTCATTTGTATCTATCAATGGCTAACACCAACTATTAGGAGTTTTTACACGTGTTCCTACATCTGTACACATGAACGGTGTAATTCAAAGTTAAATACATATGAAAATTTACTGAAATGGTTGAAAATTGCTTTTATTGGCTATGGTTGTTAAGTCATTTTGGATCGAGAAGAAGTCCCTCGAGAGATCTAGTTTATTGCCTCTGGTTTTAACATGTAGTTTTCGGTTCAAGGGGGCATTAAACCTTTGACTGTCAAGTTTACAAAAAAATATTTTACTTAGGCCATTTATGGAGAATCTAAAAGTTATAATACTTAGTTGTACAACAGCTATCAAAACATTATAATAGAACAAAATAGAATATTCTCTGTATTTAACACTATATTGTTAGGCAACAACTATAAAATTGTGAACTCTTCCAGACTACCTTTAGACAGAGAAAAGATAGAGGTATGAATGGCAGGGTACACTTATAAGAAATAAAAAATAATAAAATTGAGACTGTTTACATATAATACAAACTTACATATACGAGAGTACATTGGAATATACATACATATCAGTTTCAATATACATAATTGAATACAAGTACGATACGTACATAGAGTTAAGACTGAACAGCTGAAAAGCAGTTTTTTGACAAAAGTTTGACATTAGTGACACTTAATTTAACCCTTCTAAAATGTCCCCAATTATTTTATCTGTGTAGCACAGAGCACTGTAGAAGATAGGTAAGCCGATTGCTTTTTAATCAGGTTTTAGACATGTTCCAGCCATTTTTTTCTCTTTATCTTTAAAAACGATCTTAATGGGCTGTCACCAGCAAACTACGGAGATAAGAACAAGTTAACCCACTGTGGCCGTTATTAAAATATAAAGTGGAAAACTTATTCATGAACCTTAAGGTTTTAATTAGTTTTTAAGCTTTGACTTGATAGCCAGTTGATAGATAGCTCGCATTGTCCGCTGGGAAAATGGAATCAAAGTGGAATTATTAGTAATCAAGAAAAATTGAGTCAAAATACACTTGGTTACCAAAGAAATTAACGAGTTTTCTTCCAGTGATCGAAATTCAAATAAACATGTTAATTTTCATTTTCGAGTATTCTCTCCTATTATGTGTAAAACAAAAATTGACCTCGTCTGCTCGTAGTCGCTCAAGACGATAGGCAGTTTTGTTGTTGTCAGAAGTGCTTGAGATTTGACATACAACGTTAAAATGCCTTCGTGTAATAATGTAGTGTGATTGGTGTAGTGAAACAAAAGATAAACGTGTGTGTGTTGTAGCTCTTTTCGGAACAGATTTTTCGGTTGATTTGTAAGGGCATGACGTATCTATATTTTTTAAATGTTGCTCATTGGTTGCTCTATTTAATTTTGTCACAAGGTTATTTCGCACTGACCCTAGTAGGAAACGTAGGGAATTAATTATTATCTTAATAATATTTATTTATGTATTAATTTATTTAAATTTATGTCACCTCTTAAATTAAATAAATGTACATAAGATAAATATACCTAATACAAATGTAAACATATTACTCATATTATACATAAATTAATAATACAAAAACAAATATTTATATGACAATATCAATATATATACTTTATATACATATAATATACATAATATATACTTTGTATGTATACTTTGCACACAATGCAGTAAATGAAATAAAGACGAAATCAGTCAGAGCTTAATTAATGCTCACGAAGACGTTTCATAAAGGAGAACCTGCTGGGAGGATCCCTGCTGGATATATGTATGAACAGTAATTCATTTCATTTGTGAGATATGTACGTCAGAACCCATACAGTACCATACAGACCTCTGTTACCCGGGTGTATAAAATAATGGCCTGAGAAAGTATTGGTTACAGTGAGGAACAAAATTGAAAATGAAATGTTTACCTTGTGTCTCTTCTCATTTTTATACATAAAATCTACTTATATGTATTTACTTCTTATAATAAAATTCAAACGGTAATTTTTCTGTACATTGAATTTTTTTTTTCAAAATTTAGTTACAAAATTAAAATGAAAACATTTTACCTTGTTTTGTTTTCTATCAATATTACTTAGTCACAAAAATTACAGTTTCTAATTCTAAAAATTCAGTAAATTCATTAGCTATTGAAAAGTTACCTTTGGTTTTTGCTTTATTAACATTTGTTTACTAAATAAACATTTTTCTATTTCCTACTTAATTTTTTTTCATAATACGGTTTTCTTTTTAACGGAGTGCAAAAGAAGGAAGAGTATAATAAGCAGGTCCTTTGTGCAAAGTGGGTCATCATTTTTGTTATTTTACAATTTTATTGTACCTACCAAGAAATTATGTGATACGAATTTCACATTTTTCTCACAAACCACTGGCTCTACAAGAAAACTATTTTGGACATAAAATATCAATCTTTTAATGGATTACAGCTTTTTTTTAAATCAATACTTTGCCAAATAAATGTGAAAAACAAAAAATCATATCTTTTCAAGGTGACCTTAAACATGAAATATGCGGGTATTTTGCTTACGATATTCATTATCAGCATGTCGAAATACATAGTATACCAAAATTCAGATCAATCGGGGGTATGGGCTAAAAGGAAGTTTATCCATTGTAGTCCTTCAACAGTTTTAACATCAATTAAAAGTGGAACATTTAAAGTGAGAACAAAACCCCCGTTGGGAACAATAACAGCTCCAGGGCGAGAGGCGCTTTGCAGAAATAATGAGAAACAGTGCGGCTCTCACAAATAGCAGAGAATAATAATTAAACTCTAATTTTAATAATTATTCTCACATTTTGAAGCTAAATCGTTGAAAATGAATCGGTCGTTGTCTTGATCGTAAATACTTAATGGTTTTGATGGGCAATGGCATCCAGATCTCCTGTGAAATATGCTGTTACTAGGTTGGGTATCGATTAGAGGGCTTAAATTTTCAGAGCGCAATATAATACTTATATCTGTTTCTTCATACTTTTCTTATTTTATCAGTTCAATCTTGGCACTACTTTTATTACAATTTTAATTTATATTAATAAAAAAAATAGTACCTGAAGATAAAGGTACCTAAAGTGTAGTTAACATAAGTAACATAAGATTTATTTTATTTTTTGTTGATTTATGTTTATGTAAATTGTTATTTATATTTATGTAGTTCATCCATCCATCTATCCATCTATCCATCAGCTCTCAGAGGTCCACTGCTGGACATAGGCCTCCCCTACTTGCGCCACTCTGACCGGTCCTGAGCCTTCTGAATCCAGCGGATGCCCGCTGTCTTCCGCAGTTCGTCAGTCCACCTGGTCAGGGGGCGTCCTATACTCCGTTTTCTGAGACGTGGGAATTAATTTAATTTTTTGCCTGCCTTATTATTTGTATCCTGTTACCATCAGGTATCTTTTTTACTATTAATTTCTTCTTATCTTATCTTATAACGTTATTCTTTCTTGATAGAAAAACCTATACACGTGTCAAATATTTTCGCCTAAATAATCTACATAAAAATTTTCAAAGGTGTATCTTGAAAACTCACAAAGTTACAAGCTTGTTGTGTTTCTCCATTGTCCTCGCATAAACATGGTCACCAAGCGTGCGGCCCGCGTCAATTCGCGACCGCCGCAGTTAACTGTCAACCATCTTGACGTGTTTATATTAATCCCCATTATTTACAATAATGTATTTAATAATTTTTCATAGTGAATCATTCACACAAGTCATACATAATTGTTCAGTGTTCCCCATTTTGCCTTATGCACAAACAAGCACATGTGTTGTGCTGCTCTCGGGATTGTCGGCTATGTAGTCCAAAATCCCTTGTTGTACTGCCGTCGGAATGCGATTCACACCTCGATTAACGGCGATAGGAGGCAGGAACTACCCGTAGTCCCTTAAGCGTTGTGTGCCGGAAAGCATGGTGTTCTACGACACTCTTACACCAAATTGCTCCTCGTACCGTCGCACTGCCATGGACACATTATCACCTTACACCACTTCGAGTACCATTTCTGTGTATTGCTCATTACTGTATTGAAAACTCATTTTCCAAATTTTTTACGACACGATAATAATTTTATTATGAGAGCGCAAGCAAAACTCCAGACTTGACAATCCATAGTGATTAAGTGCTCTGTGTGACAATCTTAATCAATCTTGGTTGTCAACGCAACCGAATAACAGTTTATGTATAAGTTAACAAAATTGAGATGTTAGTAGTAGTTCTTCCATGCCATATGTTTATGTGAAATCTTATTTTGTTGTTATTATAACCAACAAAGTTGAAACTATCCACCAAGGCTTAAGATGGTCGGTAATAACGATGTTTTGCATTGGTGTCCAACTTGTAACATTTTTAAAATATTTTTAGGACAAAATATAACATGGTGTAAAAATTATTGCGATCGATTCAGCAACTGATTGTGATCAAAATACATTCAGCTTTCGCATATACTAAGAATAACGGTGTATAAAATTCTCGTGTCACAATGTTAGTTACCATACTCCTCCGAAACGGCTTGACCGATTTTTATAAAATTTTATATGCATATTCAGTATGTCTGAGAATCGGCTACTATCTATTTTTCATACCCCTAAGTGATAAGGGTTGTCCACCCCTACCATTTATTGTTTATTTTTTGGACAATTAATTTTAATTTAATTTTTTTTATATTGTGGCATTAAAAATACATACAACTCTAAATTTTCACCCTTCTTTCACCAACTCCTAGTTTTTAATAGTCATTTTAGTAATTTAATCATTTTTCATCCCGCTCGATAACTGATCAATGCTTAGGCGATACGAAGTTCGCCCGGTCAGCTAGTTATTATATAAAAAGCTCGTGTCACGGTGTTTGGGGTCGTACTCCTCTGAAACAGCTTGACTTTTTTTGTGTAAGTACATTTGATAGATATGAGAATAGGTCTAAAGTATATTTCTTAACGCTAGGTGAGACAACGTTTGCCGAGTCAGCTAGCAAGTTAATAATTAAAAATTAGTCTCGAAAGATGGTCTTAATATCCCACCTGTCGGTTAACATGATGTAACATGACTTACCTGTGAGTTAACATGACTTACCTACCAATTTCAATGAACTAAAAGTGTTTACGAACTGGAATGTCAACTTGCCGTTAATGTGCCACACCTCACTAAAAGCTTCCTCAAGTCATTAATAAAATATTTCAGTTTGGATGACACCTTGGCTTTAATCCTTAGCTAAATATAATAGAGTTAGTAAATTAATCTATACTAATACGTATATTATAAAGCTGAAAAGTTTGGTTGAACGCGCTAATCTCAGGAACTACTGGTTCGAATTGAAAAATTATTTTTGTGCTTGATAGTCCATTTATTGAGGAAGGCTTACAGGCTATAACATCATATATTTTATTTTTAATACTGTTAGTTTTTTCTACAAATTAATGCGGGTTAAACCGTGGAGCACAGCTAGTTGTACATATTATAACAATATATTGAGTAGTATCGCTCTGTTCGCGACTTTGCCTACGTTCTCTGGTAATAAGTACCGTATGTCTTATTCCACACATAACTATAACAAGAACTGAAACAACAAAAATTTAAATTGGATTCAAATATAATAAGAATGAAAATGTTATGCTATGTAATACTTAAAGTAAATTTATTTACATATTATCAATGATATTATATATTAAAAAGAGGCAGATATGTCATAAGCGCGCGCGTTGTGTGACTCAAAAAGTTCCCAATTGGGACCTCTTATTCAGGTGAAGAAAGAGATAGCGATGTAGTTTTGACGCGAGAGCGATAAAGACGTGCGATAAAGCAATAAAGCGTGCCTTGCGGACATCGGAACAGATTTTTCGGTTGATTTGTAAGGGCATAACGTATCTATCTATATTTATTTAAACATCATTGCATATTATGATTATAATATTCGTACTTGTATTAAGGTACATTATATAATCTGCAGTACTACTGGGCTAACATAATTATTATTCAATAATTATACAAAAACAAAGCGACACAAATTACTACCTGCTTGTAATCGCCACGTTACTGTCACTGAATGACACCACATTAAATTTTAATGACACATGTAAAGACCATTGATCCCATAACAAACGGAGGGGAATTTTATTTACTTATTAATACTTTATTGGACATAAATAATTATTACTGTTTAATTTAAATAGACAAATTAAACTGGAGTATTGTGCGATTATCTGAAATCCGAAGACAGGGGGAAGACACGATAATAAATAGTTCTGTCACCGGGAAGGCGAATACTTGTCCCAACGTAGTGTGGGGTTTCTCGTCCATAAGTCCCTCGTTAACAACATTCTGCAAGATGGGAGAGTATCGGCCAGGGTAGCGTCCCTTACACTCAGGATATCAAAACGGTATTCGTTGAAGGTCGTACAGGTATCTGCGCCGACTGCGACACATCCCGACGATGAGGTGGAGGTTATGTTCATTTCACAGTTGTGATGGGGGACTAACGCGAGACTAGGCGGGCAAAATGATGCCGAGATGAAGGTGGGTCCTTTCGGATTTGGATGACGGAACCACCGAGGACACTTACTGGCTAACGTTCTGGAGAAGGAGATCTTTATGATGAACTCCTTCAGAAACCACTCTAGCGCAAGTGGACTTGGATAAGCCCTGATGGTTCGACTAGAATACATTTTGTTAATCATAGTTTTTTCTCTCCTTATACAATAAGGGGTTTACAATTTGTGGGAGATCTGGTACCTAAACTAAGCCGGAGGCTGAAATATACCACACCAGGTAAGTAAGCTTATGCTTGAGTATAAAACCACCTAATGGTAAGCGGCAATGAATTCATGGATGGTGAAGCGCGCTAACTTAGTAAAAGCCTATTCAGTCTTGACTTGAAAATATTCACATTATTATAATCTAACAGGAACACCGAATAAAATAAATAAAAGTGAATATTAAAGTCTCTGAGCTAAGCTGCGGAGGGCCAGACGGATAAAGAATGGCTGGAATGATGGATGGATATGACGGACATGACAACAAATGGGTTCCGTTTAAGAATACAGAACTGTAAAATGCAGTCTTTACACTCAGGGCCGGCCCGTCCATATAGGCGAACTAGGCGACCGCCTAGGGCGCTGGGATTCGGGGGGCGCAAATCGGCGGGACCGATACTAAGAAATTTTTATTTTTATTTTAATCAATGAAAGATTTACACAGACATAAATATTAAATATAATGTTATATCTTTATAACGTGGATAACATGCAGAATAAAACTACCAAAGCTGCTCCAGAACCCTGTATATACCTAGCTGAAATAGTTTTTTATCATAGAGAATTTATAATTTAATGCAACAGAGTGTAGGGAAAATTACAAACTACCGACTATTGCCTATAAGAAAAAGAATAATACCGCATAAAAATTAATTACATCTGTGAAAATATCTAGTTTTGTACCTAATTACAATTAGCTTACTGTCTTGTGACCGTAATTTTTCTATTATATCTATTAAAATTATGACAATATTCTACAAGAAAGTCTAGTGAAGTTCTCAACTTCATCAAAGAGTCGATAATTTTTGAAACCAAATAATGTAGTTATATATTTTTATACCATCAGAAAGTAGACATTTCAACGAACAAAAAGCATACCGAGTTTTTTAAAAAAGCAGATATTTTGACGTGAGAATTTTCGATTGAAAATTAGGGTGCATTTTCGATATTAATTCAAAATAAGGTGAAAAAAGAAATATTCTAAATCAAAAAAATTACAATGTATTTGGGAAAAACATGGGAAAAACAAAGATAATATGTTTTTATCCGTGAAAAAAAAATGTAAAAGATAAAAATGAAAAACCGAAAACTTGGTTATTTGTATTTTTCACATAAATTTTTAAGGTATGTGAAAAAAGTGTAATTACAAAAGTTTTAGATCTTTTTATTACCTACAACTTTGTCATTTAACTTATTCCATTGGACTTGTAGTTTTGTCGGAAATCGAGATTCGCACTCACCCCCTCCACTTCCCGACCTCTGATCGCCCGTAAATTACTTTTAATTTCAATTTTGTTATATTCTCTTCCTTTCCCAATGAGTTTCATCCTACTATTATTTTTTTCACATTTTACCGTTTTCAAAGGCTTCTGGCGTGGTCTATACAGTAAGGATTGAGGAGATTGATACCATTCTTGCCAAAATGAAGGCAAAAAAATAAATAATAATAATAATAAATTTAGCAACTTTATGATCCGTGAAAATGTTTTTTTTTTAGTTTTAGCCTTTAATACAGAAAAAAAAGGTATCTATACTTAAATATGTAACAGCCAGTAGTATATTAGTTCATTGGTAACAGCGCAAACCCATTTATAGCTAGTTCATTTCATTCATTTTCAGTAGTATTTCAATAATATTATTTTTAATGCCACACATACCTTTGAAGACCTAGAATTTCCTTCTATTTAAAATGAATATTGGAACGAAGTTCCTTATCACGCGTTGTGAAAGGGGGCTAGACGGAAAATTTCGACACTTTTTGCGTTTTGATTTTGCGAATGACGACACTTTTTTTGAAGTGATTCAGTTAGTTTTACAGAGATGGCGCTGTACTGTACAACTTTTCTGAATCACGCTATTTTTTTTGTGAAGAATCCATTTAATCATATGGACACATTTAAACTTACCTAAAGTTAAACGAATATTTTTTTCTAATTAAAAATTCAAAATAAAAAAACAGTACATCAATATTCGGTATTGCGCTTGAAATCAGCCTTCGTTTCTTTTTGGAACGAAGTTCCTTATCGCGCGTTCTGAAAGGAGGCTAGACGGAAAATTTCGACACTTTTTGATTTTACGAATGACGACACTTTTTTTGAAGTGATTCAGTAAGTTTTACAGAGATGGCGCTGTACTGTACAACTTTCTTAATCACGCTATTTTTTTTTGTGAAGAATTTTAACTTTACACAAATTTTTAATGAAGTACTAGGACATCATGAGCGACTAGGAGGTTCGACTGAACGTATTCACTGAACACAGTCGCATTTAGTCGAACCTCCTAGTCGCTCGTGATGTCCTCGTAACTTCATTAAAATTTTTGTTAAGAATTTTAACTTCACACAAATTTTTAATGAAGTACTAGGACATCATGAGCGACTAGGAGGTTCGACTGAACGTATTCACTGAACACAGTCGCATTTAGTCGAACCTCCTAGTCGCTCGTGATGTCCTCGTAACTTCATTAAAATTTTTGTTAAGAATTTTAACTTCACACAAATTTTTAATGAAGTACTAGGACATCATGAGCGACTAGGAGGTTCGACTGAACGTATTCACTGAACACAGTCGCATTTAGTCGAACCTCCTAGTCGCTCGTGATGTCCTAGTAACTTCATTAAAATTTTTGTGAAGAATTTTAACTTCACACAAATTTTTAATGAAGTACTAGGACATCATGAGCGACGAGGAGGTTCGACAACGACAGACGAGGTCGACGAGGACAGAGAGTTTTACAGTACAGCGCCATCTCTGTAAAACTCATGGCGCTGTACTGTATGCTCTGTATAATGTATACATGGCGCTAGCGTGATTCAGAAAGTTGTACAGAGATGGCGCTGTACAACAAAACTTAAAACGAAAGGAACTTCGTTCCATCCGGGTGTCCCTTGCACCTCTCATGTTTTTATTTATTTAATTATTCATATTGAACTTAAAACTAGTTTGCACTAGATGAAACGCGTTTGACAAAATATTTTAAGTAAAGTTTTATTTTATTTAAAATGGTCAGAATGAGAATTCCACAGATTTGTTCTAGTTCTAACAAAGGCACGCAGTCATCACCACCTAGCCTTAACTGGTGAAAACACATTCTAGTTAAAAAACGGTTAACACATTATTAGGCAAATTATCTTGTTTATGGTAATAAATTTTGATAAAATATTACACACTTTATTTGTTTACTTTATTGTTTTGTTACAACATTTTCTTAAGGGGGCGCCGTTTTAGTTTTTCGCCTAGGGCGCTAGAAATGCTCGGGCCGGCACTGTTTACACTGCATACTATTTCATAACCACTTTTCCCTTTTCACGGAAGAACGCTTCAAATATTCAAAACTTAAACCGTACCCTTCATTAGATCCATTATTTATTGCTAGCTTCCCGTTCGTCCGTTGACCCAATTGACGACCCCATAGTCCAGTTAGTGACCCTGTCTCACCTGCCTGTAAGATGTGCCGGGTTCGATTTCAGGGGCAGATGATTTTTTTATGGATATAAAAGGCAAACGAGCTGACGATCTACCTGAGTAACTATCGTCAGCCATGGACATCAGTGACACAAAAGGATTTACTGATGTGTTGCCTTTGATCACTGATTGTAATAAATTAATGCTTGTCTGCAAAAGATGGTAAGTATTAACTTAGTAAAAGCCCTTTTCAATCCATTCTTTTCTTGAAGACTCCCACATCATAGGAGGGTGGAAACTTATCTAAGTTACTCCACTCCTTAGCTATTCTGTTGCTTCCTTCGTAATATAAAAGAATATTGAAAGAAGGCGTATCCAGTGAAAATCGCTATAATCTAATCCACGAGGCAAAGACAAGCCTTTGAAATACATTGTCAACGCGTTTTTAATAAAAGTCTCCCTCGTTAGAAAGCTGGCATACGATATTACCTCGGATTAAGGAGTATTTTAATAATACTACCAACGGTATTAGCCTATAAAGATTTATAATCTATGAGTTATAGAAAAATAATAAAATTGCTTCCGCTTAATACGAGTTTATTTTTGCATTTTCCATTGCAGTAATATGGAGGAATTAAAAGGATATCGCCAAAATCCCATACATCTATGGGCTAAGAACATCATTAATGTACCTAACGTATGATAATGTAACATACTTTGCTTTTAGTTATAAAAAATATGTTAGATAAAATTAATAATTCTGGAAATTATATAATTATTATGATAACATTTCTGATTATTGTATTTCCATTTATTTAAGTTTATTGAAATCTAAATCTAAAAGGAAGCTGCCCTGCACAAGAGGACGCCTGCTGATTATGACAGGTTCCCAGTGTCATATGCCAGGCGTATGATACGCCAACGTACTCTTAATGCCTGGCAATCTTAGTACTCAGGGACCTGGGAAGGTAGAATCACAAAGATGTTCTTCCCGGAAATTCACCAGGCATATCGAATTATCGAGAGACTTGGTGTATCATACTGGAAATCACAGGTGTGGACAGGGCATGGTGGAATAGCACAATACCTCCATCGATTTAAGCTTCGCGACGACCCTGGATGCTTATGTTTCCCTGACACCGAACAGACAGTCGAGCATATCCTGAATGAATGCCCACGCTTTAGTGCCAGAAGGATGCAGCTCGAACTCGAGGTCAATATGCGTATTGAGACCTCGAGCTGGACTTCCCTTCTGGTTGGAGAACGTTCAGGACCAAAGTTCGCCGACTACTGTATTGGTGTCATGAAAGCAGTGGCACAGCAAAATAAATAGAAAAAGTAATTAATAATTCTTTATTTGTATGTTATAATTGTATGTTTGTATGTTATTTATGAAGTATGTTATAATAATAATTTATTTACTTATTTATATTATTCAGAAATATTTTGATGTTCATATTTATAAATATGTTTATTATATTAATATTTATTTATTATATGTTATTATTATTTATTGTAAAAAAATATTTAATAATCAAGGTTCCTGAAAAATAAAATCAGGGGGAATAATAAAATACATAAAAAAAATATCTAAAAGGACAAGTTACAATCTACGAGTTGTAAATGGAACGTGCTTTATGAGATTTTATACTGAGGCCGCTTTCAAGAGATGCTGGTTGTTGTACATAATATAACTATTGTATGAAAAGTGATGGAGTACCTACCTAAATATTTAACATACTCAGTCAAAACCATGATTACATGTGCCCACTAATTATAACGTTTGAAGCTAATTTAAATGTCTTTGTGTAACGCTAAGTTTAACATAATTATCATTCCAAACACCTATAATTAACTCTTTGATGACATGCTAACTATAAAAGCGAGAAAGGGAGGTTTTAAACATTAAAAAACATTAGAGCCGTTTTGGGGCAATGGGCAGATGTGATACGTCGAAACTACATAATTTTGATATACTAATATCGTAAAAGCATGTTTTATTAAAAAAATATAATTATAGATACTACAAAGGTTAATCAAAAAATATAGCGTCTCAGTATGGCGGAATATAAAACAAAATATTGAGATTTTTATAGAATAAAATATTTAAACTTTATTTTTAATATATTACTTCGACTAGGACACTGCCGCCCCTAGGCCGCGGCCTATACGTCCTATTGACAATAATATTATAGTACCTATATATCTAATAGTAGCTAAACTAAGGAACGTAAACTACAGAAGTAGGTCACACAAACGACAATTCATTCAAATATCTCTCCGTGACGCGAAGATAATTTATTATCAGTTGGGAATTTCCCCCATTTTTCAATCCATTGAGCCGAGAGAACACGTGAAAATAAAGAATTACGAGTAAAGAAAGGTTTTTGCGACAATGGTTTGATTCTAATCGGGCTTTAAACATTCCATTAAGGGCTTGGGAGGGAACGGGCCCCAGTATACGTACCTATGGACTTACATTGATCGAACGAAAAAGCAAACAATAGGGACTTAACGTATAAAAATACTTCACTTTAATCTCTTTAGCATGACGTACATGTCTTCTCATCTATGTAAAACTATTTTGGAAGCTAAACTAGCTGAAGAAAATCTACAAACCTCTGAAGGATAGTTGATTTCAATAACGGATTTGGCATTCTTAATTCTTAAAGTATTTGCCATTACTTAGGTACAATTTTTCGTCCGCCGCGCGCCCACCGCGCTCCTTCTCTATTCACGTAAACGTTCCTTTTTGGTTTATTTAATTTTAAATTTTCTTAATAATAATATTAATAAAATAAGTAATGCCTCGATTACGAACATGTTGACAATTCGACAATTCAAAGAATGGAGCTAGTAGTAGTTATGGAAAACGCGGCAGCCGCTTTCGCTTCAAGTAAGTAGTCCCTTCAAAAAACTGTCTTGAGTTCGATCGTTGGTTATACAGGCTATGTGAGATCTCCCCAGTCAACCGACTCATTAAATTTAACATTGCACCCTATAGAGGACACAATGTCATAAATAAAAAAACTACGGTAACGGAGTGCCGGATTTATATTTTTATGAGTGTAGGCCAATTAATTTTCGCCGCCCCATGTACCTTTCTAAAATAATAATTTTCCATTCATAGTAAGGAAGGCTCTGAATTAGTCACTAAGAAAGTGCGTAAAAAAACAATCACAATTTATTGCGACACTGTTTAATACCAGAATCATCTATATTATATCATCTTCTGAAATCTGCCGCCCCTAGGACGCTGCCGCCCATAGGCCGCGGCATATACGGCCTATTGACAAATCCAGGACTACGGTAGCGCTTATTCCAGCTTTTATTCTTATAGGTACATTAACATTTGTATGATAAAACTAGCTCTTGCCCGCGGTAGAGATCGATTTTTTACAAATCCTGCGGGAACTCTGAACTTTTCCGGGATAAAAGTACCCTAAATCTAATCCCTAAACCCATTCAGCCAAATCGGTTTAGTAGTTGTAGCGTGGGAACAAACATCCAAACATCTTCACAAACTTTCACATTTATAATATCAATAGGATAAAATCTAAATAAAGAAAGAATTATAATTTGTCTCTCAAAAAAAAAATTTTAAACTTATAGCGACCCTACATGGTGTATACATATATGCAACCGTTATAGTTGGGGCTCGGCCGCCTCCCAGGCAACACCATCTCCCTTTGCCACATTGGTGACCCACGACTACAAGAACACGTCCCTCCTGAAGACTGATGGCAGCAGCCGGTAACCTCATCTCACCGCTCGCATCAGTCACTACAGAATGGAAAACAGCAGCAACTCCCCGCGGTCGCAACTAGCCACCAGCCACGCTAGCTGATCGGGTACATCGCAGCCCAAGACGCTTCCTGTCCCCGTTCGACCTACTGCCTACACGACTGCTTCACGGACGGCTCGAGTGCACATCACACGCCCTCCGCATCAGTCGTCTCAAGTTCTCAACCTCTCATCCCTACTCACCGTGGATCGAGGGTATTTTTTGGCCACACTTGGCTGAGCAATCATCACTCCAGCAACTCCAACACCTACACATCACTGCATGACCTGTTCTGGTCGACCGGTTCGGAAGCCAGTTCGGTTCACAGATGGAGTATATTACTCCCAGGGGGGTGATGTAGCGACCCTACATGGTGATATGCAACCCTGTTTTTCTGTTACCAAGGCCTCAACCATGGCATTAAATGTATAAATAACATCACTGTCATAATCATTATTTTTTCCTTCACTTGTAAATATTCTCAAGCATAGGTACTACAAACTTAGGGTGGGTATACCTACGTTGATTATTTAAAGTATATTAGTTCATTGTTTAAATCTCACTCCACTGAACTGTCTAGCCTTGTCAGAATTGTATTAAAGTACGGAAACATTCATGATCCCCATATTGAAATGGCATGTCATATTAATATGACGATACTGCGAACCAGAGCGTGTATGCGTCATGCTGACTACACTACAAGCATTACAGAAACATAGGATTTCCATTTGGCTGGAGACTTTACAAGCCATATGCTATGTAAATGTAGGTAATATCGTAGGTACGCTTAGCGAAAAAAGGCATAAGATGAAAATTGCAGTTTTACAGGAGAGCATAAAAAACTGTTAAAATATCAGTAAGTAGTCAAAGGAATGTACATTACAATTTCCTTGCACAAAACCGTCAATATTAATGATAAAAATTTGAAAAAAATTGAGCATATGCAGCTTTTATCCCTGTTTCCAATAATATTAATAACTGAAAGTCAAACTAACACTACTTATGCTTTTTTTCACTGAGGGTGCCATATTAGGTACAAATATAACCAACAGATGACAAGATTGTTTTGCTTTGTTGATAGGTAATCACATAAAAACCCTTGAACGGATTTCAATGAAAGTTGGTAAAGTTGTTACTGATACCCTGGGTCATATTTTAGACAACTTTTCATCCCGGAAAATCAAAAGGTTTCCCGGGAAAATAGGATAAAAGTTTGAATAAGTTAAAACATAATTTCCGTACGCAAAGCTGCGGGGCGTCTTTCCATTCTATACAAGGCCAGAACGCAAGGGTATGAAACTAACCGCGTATAGATTGAAAATAACTTTTTTACTAAGTTCTTCCAATCCATACAACAGCAGTACGCAAATACTCGCGTATACTTCGTAGTAGCGTAGAAGTTTATCTCGTTCCATAATGTACAGTGCCATTACGCATACGGACTAATCGTGTATGTATCGGAATAAGCGCGCCAAAACTACGCGAGCAGTTGCATGCTCGCCATTTTATTATTATTTATTATTATTACTTTATTAATTCCAAAGTTACACTAACATTAGAGGCAAAGCGTATAAACAAATGCGTAAGTAAAATTAACAAAAAATTGTAAGATTAACATTAAAAATAAGAATGTTTACATCAATACCTATTAGTAATAAATTAAAATTTGTAAAATAATTTTTGATTTATTGACCTCTCCTTCTAGTCCCTTGCCATGAAAAATAATCTAAAATTTTAACGAAAAAATAACCGACTTCAATTGAAGCACATCCAATAAAAAAAGAATCGTCGAAATCGGTTGGATATTGAGTTATTCGTCCATTTATCACGCACATACTTAATGCAAATTTAAGACTTATATGATTTTGACATGGATGCCATTGTCAGATCTCGCTCAAATTTATGTGGGACCACACGACAAGCACCAGCTTTCGATTAAAACAAGAATCATCAAAATCGGTTCACCCGGTCCAAAGTTCTGAGGTAACAAACATAAAACAAAAAAAAACAGTGGAATTGAGAACCTCCTCCTTTCTTTGAAGTCGGTTAAGAAACAACTGAACTCAAATCGAAAGAAGGATAACCTAACCTGGTTATGGTTGTCTGATTTTATTCACGATAAAAATAGGAACCCCGCGAAGCGTAGACGTAGTCTTATGACGACGTTACTAGAGTAGATTAAGTCACATATTTAAAAGCCATTAATATTTTCTAAAATTAAATAAAATATAATTCTCTAAAACATGTCACTACAGACCAACAGGCCCAAAATTTTATTTTCAACAACTTTAAAAAATTACTGTCCCGCAAGATACGTGTACAGCCGACATCTGTATCAAGACAAACCATCAAGAACAAGGGAACAAAAAATAGAATATAAGCAGGCCGACCTTCAGCTTCAGTACCCACCGCAAAAAAAAAAATAGAAAAAGGAAACACGACCTAGCATTTAACGTCTTGCATAATATTAATAATGCTCGTTGAAAAGTACTTTTTTAATAAAAGTAATTATGATTATAAGTAATTGTTATGTATTTAATCCTACTCAATAAAGTTTAAATATAATTCCATATTTTACTAAATCAATAAAACTAGACTTTCAACACTCTTATCAAGTGTAAGTGGTGTAGTATAGTTGGGAACGAAGACGCGAGCATCTACGATACAAACTATACACGATCAGTACGCAAAATTCGTGTATGCATTGTAATAACAGATTTAAAAACAGTATTACAATATATACGCGAGCAGTTTCCTATGGCTGCGTTCTGGCGTTGTATACAATGGAAAGACGCAGCTGCGGGCAACAGTTAGTATTTATAATATAATCCTTATTTGAAGTCTTACCTTTTACCGATGTCCATGGAATGCCGTGGCCATTTATTATCAAGTGAATCCTCAACTCATTTGTCCGACTACCAGCACCTTGGGCGAGATTTCTACGGCGATTTCTTTCCCCTATCCGCCATTGAAACCCATACAAAAATAATAAACATGTAAATCTATGCCAAGTTATAGCTTTCCAGCAAAGGGTCTCAACGCTATGCTGCGGGCGGACGGACGGCCAGACATGACGAAACTATTTAAGGGTTCCGTTATAACGAAAATAAAGAAATTGTACTTGTTTGTTAAGATTATTTTAAATTAAAAAAAAACTAGCTGCGGCGCCCCTTCAAACCTGGCACCATGGGCGATCTCCTAACCACGCCGTACCCTAACGCCGCTACTGTGTCCGAGATTAATCTCATTAATTACTAAAACAGTAACCTTCTTCAAAGAAACAGTCTTCGAAAAATACGCATAACTCAAAAACTACTCATCAGATCTCGCTCAAAATGGGATGATATGACAAGCACCAGCTTTCGAATATAAAAAGAATCATTAAAATCACTACATTCAATAAAAAGTTCTGAGGTAACACACATTAAAAAAGTATTGTCGAATTGAGAACCTCCTCCTTTTTTTTAAATCGGTTGAAAAAGCTCAATTTACTACGTTTATTATAGGTAGCTACATGAGCCTACTTTTAGAGATAATGGTCGTAATCTTTTATCAATAATAATAATATATCTTTACAAAAATAAATTCTCCATATGGCATTATATTGGCCATCAATTGGTTCCCGACATTGCAACACGAGTGGTCGCGATATAAAATAAATTGCCTCTTTACTGCCACTCTCATTTCACTATTTTCACTTTTCATGAGTTTAGGGCTGTCCTTAGTACCTATTTCTAGGAAACTTTGCAAAGAAAAATATCCCTACACGATGTAAATATTCTTTTTTTGTTGTTGACTGTTAAGACGGCAAGAGATCTTGCCATGGAGCGGCATCGTCTCATTTGCCTATTTTCTGTTTCAGGTTTGCAGTGTTTGCTTTAAAATTGTCATTTTAAAGATACCCCTTTTCAACGATACCCTACACTATACTGCCGTCCTCAGACTAAAAGGCGGCTAAATGACAAAAACTGTTTTTGAGTTAGAGCTAAAAAACGCGGGATTATTTTGAAATCGATGCTGGTGATTTTCTATAAACAATTGTTAATGTTGTCATATATCAAAAGATAGATATTTTTTTGTACTTTAATATTAATAAGTTGTTTTTGTGAAATAATTAATATCAGGGTAATTAAGCTTCTTATTTTCCTTCTAATCTAGGAAAATCTAGGAAAATTCTCTCAACAGCACAGTACTAAATGGCGGTTAAAGGTTCTTAACTGCCTTATAGGTATGGATTCCTCACTTTACATAGCTATAAAGCAGTTATAATTTTTAACAACTCTTAGATTAAGATTTTTATTGATCTTTTCCATAACTATAAAACAGCTAAAGGCATATTGCCGCCTTATAGACAAGTAAGTGTTGGTTAACTTTTCTCCCATTGTATCGGGACTACTCCTTAATATAAATTTGCATCACTTAAAAGCGGTTAAATTACTAACATTTTTTTGTTACTGCTTTTTAGTCTTGTATGATCATCATTGATTTTTTGTGAATCCTACAAAATTGACGAAAACTACAAATACAAACAAAGTTTAAAATAAGAAAAAGTCATGTATTGTAATAAAATCTCTTTGTAAAAACACGCAAACAGAAACTCAGTCATGTGTAAGGTTTTAGCATCACACATTTCACTTACGAGACACAAAACAACAAATAATATTGAACTCGGTTCCAAACAAGAATAAACAAAAGTGACACATCAAATGAAGAAATTCAAAATTTAAAAGAATCTATTCATATAGGTATCTTTAATATATAATATCATTGGGTATCATTGTTACACTTATGCACGTCATTTTTTTAATCTACCAGCTAACAACAAATGAGCAGATATTTTGATTTTTTTTCTCTAGGAACTCTCAGAGAGTTTCTTTAAAATATTCAGTTTGCAATTTAGTTGAAATTATCAGGGAATCCAGAGAAAATAGCGTCTACTTTGGATATTTTTGTTTTGGATTTTCTTCTACACAACTTTGACGCGAGGTGGTTGAAAAAAAATGTACTGGACGAGTATGGTCCATAACTTAAAAAACTTTTCTGTTATATGTAGATTCTAAAAAGGAAAAATTGAGGCTACCTTAATAAGATTTTTTTAAAGTTATAGCCATTTTAGTGTCAAAGGGGTGAATTTGAAGCGAAAGTTATTGTATAGTTTACTGCGTTGGGCTCATCTTTTTAAATGTTTTAGTAAATCAGTGCTTTCGCTTATTACAAGATAAATTGTCAATTTTACTAAAAAGTCATTTATTCAGTGTAACTTATTTATTGTGTGTCGGTAGCTCAAAAGGACCGATCTCTTTGCGATGTTAAATCTATGTTGATCATGTTGAAATCGATGCTCTCTTGTCATATGTGGATTAACTAATTATCGTGAATTGAAAAATCCAGGATCATCTCGTCATTTGCGCAACATTTCCGTGCAAAACTCGGCACTCGTAATCAGCAGGCAACAACGATTGTACTTTTTGTAATCGGTATAAGTCACGGAATAGTGTCTGTATTCCGTGGTATGAGTACAAACTATTTCGTTTTAAAATTTTGTGTACAGAAGTTTTAGCGAAACCCATTCTCAGAGAAATTTGGCCTAGGTACACTTGTGAAGGATCTTCTTGAACGCTGGCAAGAACCTTATCTTCATTGATTGTTTATTGACAAGATGTTTGAGGTCGACCTCTACAATTAATACGTCTAGAAATTCGTCCTTCTAAATACGTTCATCAAAATTTGCTTTAAATTCACCCCTTTGACATTAAAATGGCTATAACTTTAAAAAATCCCGTATTAAGGTAGCCTCAATTTTACCTTTCTAGAATCAGCATTTAATATACATGTTTTGAAAGTTATTGGCCATCTTTTCCAATATATTTTTTTTTCAACCACCTCGCGTCAGATAATCGTACTAATATTATAAAGAGGAAAGATTTGATTATTTGTTTGCATTGAATAGGCTCCGAAACTACTGAACCGATTCGAAAAATTCTTTCACTGTTGGGAAGTTACACTATTCCCGGGTAACATAGGCTATATATTTTTTTTTTGACTATTTTTTCCGAAGCGAAGCGAGGACGATTTCCTAGTATAGAATAAAATCCAAAGCAAAAATATCCGAAGTAGACGCTATTTTCTCTGTGTTCCCTGATAATTTAAACTAAATTGCAAACTGACGTAAAGCAACTCTCTGAGAGTTCCTAAAAAAATTATCAAAATATCTGCTCATTTGTGGACACAACAGGAAAAAGTATGGTAAAAGAGCCGAATTTTCTAAATTTAAAAAATATTATCAATATTTCGAAAACGATGACACTTTTACTAGGGTATTTTTTTGACATAATATGATAGATCAACCCTCAAGCTATCTGCCATCTTCGGTTGATGCACTACTTACAGGATACCCTGTAGGTATAATAATAGCTGTTCCGGCAAACTCCGTTTCGCGTGGAATATATAATTGCTGCTCCGCTCCTTTTGATCGTAGCGTCATGTTATTTAGCCTATGGTCTTCCTCGACAAATGAACTATCCAATACAAAAAGAATTTTTCGAATCGGACTAGTAGTGCCTGAGATTAGCGAGTTCAACCAAACAAACAAACTCTTCAGCTTAGTTTGGGACTACGAGTAGATGGTGTTATGTGTAAATGTTCCGATCAAACATTATTATTTTACATTGTATTATGCTTTAATTATATTCCTTTTATAAATTAGGTGCACCACCAGCTTACAAAATTAAAGTTCGCCTTATACACCCTGAATGTCAAAACAGCTGAAGTGAGGCGAGCGGGCTTAAATAGCCGCTTTATAGCGAAGTGTTGCGATTTAACCGCTTTTCAGTTGTGTAAAACATAGAAAAAATATTCTTCTTTACTATGCATGCGGACTAACATGGCTTTCTATAGAAGCTACTATGTTAGAAACATAGTAACAATGCAATGCTTAAAAGCGGTTAAAAGTTTTTAACTGTCTTGTAGCTAGGCATTGACGTATGACCGCCTTTTAGTTAAGTATGTGATAATCATTAAATTCTAAAAACCTAAATTATATAGCGGATAAGAATCTTTGACCGCCTTTTAGTGTAGTGCAAAATAATAACCGTTTTTAAGCTTGGCATTGACCGTGAAAATGTCCAAATAATCCAAACGTTAAAGTACTTTAGTGACCTTTTAGTCTAGAATTGTTAATTAACCGCTTTTAAGTGCTGTTAATATATTTTATTTTGTAAATAACCACCTTTTTAATAAATTTATTTTCGAAACGGTGAAAGATACAATAACCGTTCCTAGACAGATCGATAGAGATTTCAAAACATTATATAATGGCATTAAAAAATAAAAATTGGCCAGATGTCATTTAGCCGCCTTTTAGCTTGAGGACGGCAGTATAGACAACGCGACGAAAAAAAATTCATCCCCATGTTACCCGTATGGGACCCTGAAAAAAAATATTTTTCAATATTTTATTCTACGGTTTTGGTGTTTTAATAAATATGTATATCCATGCCAAATTACAGCTTTCTAGAACTAAGGGTCTAGCTCAGATCAATAAGTGATCTGAGGGGTCTGGGTGTTATGTTTCGGACAGACGGACGGACGAAACTATATGTAAAGGTTCCGATTTTTCTTCGGAACCCTAAAAACGATTCTATATCTGTTTTTTATAGCATTGTAAAGGTAATAGGTAATACTTAATAATTTATTTTCTTTACGCTTGGCACCCCTCGATGTAACCGGTGATTATTTTAAATTGGTCGCGTCGTAAGGATAAATTTATATAGGTCCTTGCGTGACCTTTGTAGGGTTATGGGAAGGTCAGGAATTAAATCCTTTAGTATCATGGAACAGACGGTTCTGCTCCCTAATAATCGCATTATACTGGTCCAAGGATGGTGACCTAATTTTTGTCATAGATTCGATTAACGGATAAATCTATACTGTAATAAATAAAACTCAGTGTCTGTCTGTTTGTCTGTCCGGGCATCACATAAAAACCCTTGAATGGATTTCGATGAAAATTGGTGAAGTTGTTACTGGTACCCTGGGTCATATTTTAGACAACTTTTCATCCCGGAAAATCAAAAGGTTTCCCGGGAAAACAGGATAAAAGTTCGAATAAGTAAAAACAATTTCCGTATGCAAAGCTGCGGGCAACAGCTAGTTGTTTGTTAAATTGACACATGATTAACAATAATGTTTTTTGACGAGATTTATTTGCCACAAAATCTCCCCCTCCCCTTGTTTTTTCTTGCAAATAATCTCCATTCACTTGATACCGAAAATCCTGAGAATAACCGGTTCTATGTTGGTACCAAAATTACAATACTGGTCTATGAAAGGGGTACTAACTCTATGCCTTAAAAACATGATATTTTTTACTTTAAGATGCTGCATGAAATAAAAGTCGGGTTACGGTACTTTGATTTAGCCATCTGATCCGACCTAAGCACTGGGTTTTGTGAGGATCAGGTAATAAAAACTACCAAAACACAAAAATACAAATAAAACAAGTTTCTGACCAATTCATATTTAATTTACAAACTTACATACAGTACATGTAAATAACATTATTACAGTATTTACAACTATAATATAAAATTACTAATATTATTTTGGTCTTTGGGTATGCCTTATGTATCAATTACTAGAAATGACGAGAATTCTCATCAGTTTCCACAGGGTTGCCACGTAAAGAAAAACTTTAAGTAAGAAATATAACAAAACCTTATGTAAAAAAATCCCTTAACATAATTTGTACGCCATTTAGCATTATAAATATGGAATTTTGACATAGGACTTTTCTTTTATATACGGGTAATCGTATCGTAGGTAAGATAACAGTCATTAGCCATGTCGGAGGCCCTCGGGCGGTTTGAAAACTTCCGACACTCGGGTTGGCCACTAACCCCTCCACCAATCCGCACTGGGGCAGCGTGATGGAGTACGCTCTAGGCCTCCTCAAGAGGAGAGACCTGTGCTCAGTGGGCTATTAAACATCATCAACAATAGTTATAAATTTTAATACTTATAAAATTCAGATAGGGTAACACTTGTTTGTAATAGGGTAAGTCGGGGCAAAATATGACCGATACAACAAATATAAATACTATTACAAATGCTATATGTATAACATAAGCTCCCCCATCTGTACGTCAGATTAAGTCCAGTTTACACGTATTATGTAGTAAAGTAGATAGTAGATACCTAATTTTAACTAAATTTTAAGTTTTTTTGTGCGCGCCCGAACGTAATAATTTAATAAAACTCGAGACTTAGTTGAGTTAACTTGAAAACTTAGTTCATACAACTCTTCACAATCTGTTTAATTACTTATGCATTTTACTAAATTTTAACTAAAAAGTGATTGTCCAAACATATTAAGTGATAAGCCTCGCCCCGCCCATCTACTTAACAGAAAAATAAAAATAAAATTGAATTGTTTACATGCGTACTACATTTTAACTACTAAAGAACAATGCCAAAAAATATTTTTTATTTTTATTAGCGTCATAAAACGTCAGTTATACCGAAGCAATTCAATTATTTTTTTACGTATTTTAAAAATAATACCTGTACCCGTATTACCCAGCTTAAAATAATTTTATTAATAAGTGATGAATTGACTATAATAACAATGATGTCAACAATGTCCATTTTCATTCGGGCACTCACTTCGATACATAGCTTGTGTCTCCCCTACTCTATGACTCAATGGTTATAAGAATTCAATCTCAAAATACTTTGTTTCTGGGGTGTGTCTGCTGAAAATTCTTATATATCTAAGCTCAGAAATTAAAGCGGCGAATTTTAGATGTTTTTATTTTATTTTAAGACGCTAAAGTTGAAAATGAAATAAAACGATGTATGGCAGTTTGGCAATGTTCTTTTCCGTTTACACATATTAATTTACTTACAATTTAGTTAAAATCTAGTTATCTACTTAAATACTTGTTACATATAAACCGAACGTAAGTGTTGCCATATCAAATTTCATAGTCTTAATAAAAGTGACATATCTTTACATTTATATGACAAACTAATAATATAAATAACCCATCGATAGCTATTGTATACAAAAAAAAAACTGTGCAATGTACATTATACACTTTGAAACTATCCAACCGATGTGCCCCAAACTGGTTTCATTTGAAAGGCAATAACGCGAAGATGGTTTGAGACCACTAAAACAATACATTAGGCACATTCGGTCCATTCATGAAGTAGATTTTCGTCCCATACAATTTCTTTTCTTTAGCATAGTACGTTCAAATAAATATACATAATATGATTTGAACAACTATAATATAATTTCATGTTTAAAACTTCTAGAGAGATGTTTGTGTGGCAACACTATCGAGTTCAATAATATCGTTTCCGCCGGAACTATCACTCCCGCACCTGAAAAATAGTATATTATTTCACATATACTTATAAATAATTAAAATTATACAAACAAAAAATAACCGACTTCAAAATAACTCAAAAACTACTTGTCAGATCTCGCTCAGTGGGACCACATAACAAGCACCAGCTTTCGATTAAAAAACGAATCATCAAAATCGGTTTATCCGGTCGAAAGTTTTGAGGTAACAAACATAAAAAATACAGTCGAATTGAATACCTCCTCCTTTTTTGAAGTCGCTAAAAAGAACATCATATAACCCTATATACAAAAATTCATTCCACTAAAACTATACCAATAAGATATCACTATAACACCCATGACCCGAGTATAGACATTTATCTGTCACACTAATGTCTGCCCTGTCCGGGAACCGAACCCGGGACCCCTCATTTCACAGACAGGTACGCTACCAACTATCTTTTTTTGGAAATAACTGACAAACGATTTGACGTTCCACCTTATGGTAAGTGGTTATCGTCGCCCATGGACATCAGCGACGTCAAAGGCATCACTGATGCGTTGCCGGCCAAGAAAGAGAGAAGAAAAAGAAAGAAGAACTGGCTCTCAAGCCCCCAGCCGGTACACGACGAATCGTTCGGAGACTGACTCAAACAAGAGAGATTACTTACCCAAAATTGTAATAGAAGGGTTCAACCGTCCGTCACTATTAAACAGTGGTTTATTGTCCATCTTGGCGAAGGGTTTATTGGGGTCAGGGTCGGAGGGGGTCCCTTCCACCCTCGACCATTCTCCCACCGAAGCTTCTAGACCGACTGGAAACAAATAGGATTATCAAATCCGGCTCGAAGGACCAGAATGAAATTCGATTCGATGAATGTGATATGGTAATGTTTTCAATTATAGTATTTTTTTAACGATTTATTAAGAACATTATCTTACATGGTCTTTTATTGTTATTTGTTATTTAAAAATACGGCAGGCACTAAGGGAATTTAAAGACAAATATTCATTAACACCAAAACTATTAATTATGTTTTTAAACTATAATAATTTAAATTTCCCATGTGCGAATGTCTCTAAATTTAAGTTTTTCTATTTAAAATTGTATGGTGTGCATAAATCATTAAATAAATAAATAAATAATATATCAATTAAAAGTAATGCGAAGATAGTTTACCAAATAAGACTTGTCTAAAAAATGGAGTATACAATACAATATCAATAGAAAGAAAGAAAGAAAGAAAGAAAGAAATTATTTATTCTGTTAAGCAATTTTAGCTTTATAATTATTTTATTTTTAGCTATATAATTTTAGCAATTTTAGCTATATAATTTTAATTTTATAAAAAATAGCAATTTTTTTAATTTTCTTTTTTCTTTTTATTTTTACCGCTCATCGTGGTTTTTTCTGTTTGGCCTAATGGTTAGCTGGTAGAGAATGCATTAGCATTAAGCTCGCCATTTGTCCTATTATTGCTATATTGTGGTCAATAAAGTGTTAAATAAATAAAAAGCGATTGTGTGGTTTTATGAAACCACGGTAGGTATAACTTGGGTAGGTAGGTGAAACTTTTTTCGTATTGTAGACATTTAACTAAAAATTTTTGGATAAATATTCGATTTAGGGTATTAAAAGATTTAGGGTATTAAAGGCGCTCGATAGAGCAGCCGAGGCCAATATGGCGCCGCCATTTTTCACTTTCACTTTACCTCCACTCCGCGGCCGACCGTCACGCGACATGCGACACACAGACCAAAAAGTTTGAGACGATGTAATAAAAGTTTCACTTTAATAAATAAATAAATACAGTACAGTACAACATACAAACAATACATACCAACAGAATACATGACGAGTGCATGTTCGTGTATGGTGGCGTTGTTGAGCACTATGGACTCCTTGATCCGCACTCCCGCCTTCACCGTCACGCCCGGCCCGATTGACACATTGGGGCCTATCTACAACATTGAAGTACTATTACTAGCGTATAGAACCAACACCACGAACACCATGTATGTCCCTATGCATTGGCGCCACGTGGCTTCAATCTTCAATGGATTCGTTCCATTTTTATTTTTTGATACTTCAAACAATGGCATCTCATAGCCAACATTTTGTTTTTAATTACACTTACCTAAAAACACTTGGGTTATCAGAAAGGGGGCCCCGCATATACTTAAGAACCCATAGTAGATCAAGGGCTCTGAAAGAATTTGCTACGGGCCGAGCGCTTGCTTAATTAATTTATTTAATTATTTACTCTTTATTGTAAACCTATAAACTAGATCACAATGGGCGGACTTAATGCTTGATGGCATTCTCCACCAGTCAACCCTGGGCCTATGTTGCGTCCACACGTATTAAGTAGATAAGTAGTTAACTAAAATTTAACTAAATTTTAAGTGATTAATACGTGTAAACGGACATTTTAGTAGTTAAGTAGTTAAGTAATTAAGTACACAAGTAAACAAATAATTTAGAAATTTTTCTATTTTTCTGTTAAGTAGGTGGGCGGGGCTTATCACTTAACACGTTTGGACGGGCTCTTTATCCCGTCGTAAAACGTATACACTCACCACAGCAGTCTCATGCACGGTGGCGCTGGGATGCACGAACACGGTCCGCCGGCGCAGCTCCAGACAGTGGCGGTTGGCGTAGATCGCCGCGCCCGCCGTCTTCACCTGCGACCACCAGCTACTCACCTGACAACCACGCCATCCACGTCACGTTAAAAAAAAACTTGAAAAAAACACCCAAAAAAGATAATATTTTTTTTTTTATGGAAATAGCCGGCAAACGAGCTGACGATCCACCTGATGGTAAGTGGCTATCGTCGCCCATGAACATCAGCAATATCAAAGGCATCACTGATGCGTTGCCGGCCAAGAAAGAAAGAAGAAAAAGAAAGAAAGAACTGGATAATGTATATAATATAAATAAATAATAATATACAAATAAAGATAAAATAATATAAAGTGATAAATATTTTTAAACATCAGGAAACTTCAACTAAACTACAATAATTTGTAAAATAATTTTATGAATGCAGTCATATAACAAGTGTTCATATTGTCTCGTTGTCTGGAACCTACTTTCAGAAAAGTTAAAGAAAGGCCAAAAACTAGAAACTTTAACTGAGGTCATTTTTTGACACAAAGTAGATCAATCTATCTCCAGTTTCAGTTTGTCGTACTACTTTTGATACACCCTGTATATATTGTAGGAAAAAACTACAATAATTATCATACATACTTGCAATGCATATAGTTTATTTGTGCCAGCTAAAGGTGCGATCACGTCTTGTTCCCACGACATGTACTCAGGATTGGATTGTCCGTTGCTGTAAATAACATTGTAATAATATTATAATTGTTGTAAATATCAACTCTAAGGATGCTTTTCCACCAGAGATGTGCTATGCAGCTATGCTGCGAAGGTGAAATGCAATAAATATGATTGGTTCTATAAATTAATTGATTTCCACCAATGAATAATGATTGGTGGATATCAAACGCATCCATAGCAACGTAACATAACACATCTCTGGTGGAAAAGCACCCTTAGGCAAAGGTATTATACTGTAGATGAGTACTTAAATGACAAAGAGGCATGGAAATTACCAATTCTGCCAACAGTTCCGTTTAAGTTAGTGATTTTTTTTTGTAATAATATAATACCTATGTATTTTTATTTTTAAAAGATGTGCTGAGGAGTTTCTTTAGGCTTTTTTTCTCCTCCATGACAAAGCACCTTTCCAAAAAGCCAAAAAATGACGTGCATAAGTGTATCAGTGATACCTATATGAATAAATTATTTTGAATTTTTTTTATTTATTTTATTAACAATTTGTACACCTATGAAAAGTCCTTTATCCATCAAACGAATTAACTAGCTGTTATTATTATCCATAAAAAGGTTCATACCTTCGAGAATAAAAATCATATGGAGCCAATGTTTCATACCTATACAAAGTTTCATCCATATAATAATTCTATACGATTCTATTCCGTTTCTTACCTATAAAACGAGTCCTGTTTCCTCTGAAACGCCTCAGCCATGGTATGAAAGACATTCAGCGAACACACATACACACCACAATTAATCAAAGTGGAGACATAGGAGTTGGGTTTCTCTACGTAGTGGGTGACTGCTTTACTTGTGGCATTGTGAACCATACATCCATAGTGGATCGATTGTTGCCTAGTCGCTTCAGTGCCCATTATTGTCACCTGTAAATATAATAAAAAAGATGAGATTTTGTAATTTTGTACGTTATTTTATAGTTATAGCAGAAATCTCCAGTGCAGTCGAGTAACAGGTGTTTTTTTATTAGGCTGTTACCTATTTTTCTATTGATTAACACAAATTGTAATGTAGATAATTTATACCAAAACATGAAACGACGATTAAAAATGAATCATTATCAACTTTTGATAAAATTTGCAGATAGTCGATAAATTTTTAATATGCCTATTTAAAGCTACAAGTCTTTTCCTAATGCATAGAGTACTTATACTATAGCATACAGATTACAATACAGTGGGTGTTCCCGCCCACCTATAATGTAGGTGTCTTCAAGAGAAGAGTGAATAGGCATTTATTAAGTTAGTGCATTCACCATCTTAGACTTCATCGCCACTTACCATCAGGTGGGATCATTGTCAAGCATTAACTTATTTCATGTAAAGAAAAGATAAGTAAATATTTACCAAGGCCTGTGGTCTCTCCTCATGGAAAGAATACAGTTCTGCCAATGGGAAGTCGGCACACACATCACCGTTGAGCAGGAAGAATGCCGTGGGGTTGCCTGCTCTGATCTGGTCTCTGAAGTGGTACAGACCACCACCAGTTCCAAGTGGAGTAAACTCTTGAAGATACCTGGAAACCACAATTCATTGACATATTATATCTTTCTTTCTCTCTCGAAAACAGCATTTATTTTCTAAGATGATTCTTTTCCATGAAAAACATTATTTTTATTCTGACATGACATTAATAGCGGGAGGACTTAAGCTTCTCAATAATTATATTTTTACAACCCCAAGCTTTTGACAACAACAGATTTTGACAACAGTAAAAATTATGGTAAAGGAACCAAATTTTTGAATTGTTAAACAAAGAGTTTTTGATAATCTTGTTAAATCGAAAATGGTGACACTTTCACTCAAGACATTTTTTGACATCTGGTAGGTTAACCTAAGCTATCTTCTCCCTAAGATTTATTAACTTCTTATGCAGCACCCTTTACAAGGAACCTCTGTACAACTTTCAGTCTAGGTGTAGCTCCATTGCTTCCGGCTGTGCTTTGTCTGTCAATCAGCCAATAGCATTTTATGAAATTCATACTTACTTATGTATATTCTACTAATACTACAGAAGAAATAATAGTACTATATAATACGATTATTTACCTTATAATAATACTGTATTCCTTCTGCATATCACTCACAAATTTTGCCATCAAGGTCGTTGTATATGACCCTATAATGAGGATTTCCTTACAGTCTTCTAGCTGGGCACATGCCGCTATGTGGTGTTGGATTAACGGGAGACCAGCTATCGGGAACAGGGGTTTTGGAATGTCAAGAGATAGCGGACGGAAACGCGTACCTGAAATACAATGGAGAGAAAATTTTGTGGATCTTTTATTAATTTCTATAACTTGTTATTTGTAACATAATATTCATCCTCCTTGTATTTATGCTGGCTGTTTTTTACGTTTATATTTTTATGTATTTTTATAATTTGATTTTTGTATATATATAGACATTCAGAGATTACTACTGACGGAGTCAAAAAGTAAATATATTTTCAGAATACGAAAACTTTGTTTTTATTAATATAATATTATATAACCGAAACATTATAATTGACTCCTGCTATAATTATTAACCATTCAATATTCTTGTTATAACACTTGGGTGCCATGAAAATTTCTGACACTTAACAGTGACCTCAATGACAGTGGCATTGGCAATGAACCCTCAACCAATCGGCACTGGAGCAGCATGTTGGAGTATGCTCTAGGCCTCCTCAAGAGGAGAGACCTGTGCTCAGTAGTGGGCCATTGAGTTGAAGCCAATATCGTAACTGTAGTAATTTCTTGGGTTCTAGATACCTGATTTAGTCAGTCAAAAGTAAGTGCTCGCCTAAAGTATCCTACTAATGTTATAAATGTGAAATGTTGCGAAGATGTCCCAATGTTTATCTTTTTATTATGTGCTAACTGTTGTACAGATTAAGATGAAACTTGGCAAATAGATAGACCATGTCCTGGAAAATAAAATAGGGTAGATTTTATCATAGTTGTATGTTCCCCTATGAGGATATTGACATTTACATGTGAAAACATTTATACTCGGACAAACCAACCAGCAAAAATCTTTGGGAGAAAACAAAATATAACCTTTATAACATTAACAGTTCTTACAATACAAGCACTGAAATAATTATATTTTCATGGCTGAAAACTAAAGATTTAAAAACATCATATTACTACATAGTTGTTTCACAGCTGTACAAACAATTGGTGTAATAATCTATTTTTCCTTCATTGTTTAAGGCAATAGTTTGTGTCATAATGAGTTGAGTATTTAAAGGTTTTTGATCCCATTAATAAATAACATTAGGTTATACTGTATTGACCCACCTATAACAAGGGTGCTTTATGGACAACAGGAGGTAAATACTGTTAGGCATAGAAAATCCAGAACCTCATACACAATACATAACAATAAAAGGTTATTTTTATTTGTATGTGTATTTATGTTCTGATATATTGAAGTAAGCTTAGTGTAAAACAACATTTAAATAATTTCTTCAATCGGTTTGCAGATAAAAATGATTGTCAACTTAAAGAATCGCTTAATAATATTTATCAAGTATAACTAAGGCATAGGTTTCCGCAATGAAACAAGGTCTATCGCTATTATACTATACACTTGCAGTTATAGTATAGATAACAAACAAATACTATATGTCACTAATTTATGTACATGTATAATATTTTTACTTGTCCTACAGATACATGGAATTTTAATGTTACTTGTTATCAGTTACAGAAAATGAGTGTTACACAAGTTTGTAATGAAGATAAGTATTACTGAGATATTGAAATATTATCATATTGTTGGGAATTGCTGCAATGCCTGCAATTCTACTATATGTCCTCTAGAGGGAACGAATATCTCTCACACTTGAAAAGGCCTCTAGTTAAGTTAAAGATATGTTAGACTAGGCCTGATTTGTAAATGGTTACTGGTCAAACAGCGTCGAACGTCGAACGTATGCTGTCCGATCACTGATAACTTCCGACAACAGCTATCGTCGACTTTCTTATCTAGTTCTACTGATAACCGGAACAATCAGTAGATCATCAGATCATCACCCAACTACGTAAACCACCAGCTATCACTCATATTTTTCTCCATTTGCTTGAATAGCTATGTAAATTAATATAACAAATATAAAATTAACACTGGTTGGTGACATGACGTCAACAATCACGAAATTAAAACATAATATACCTTTCTGTGGCCCCCCGATTAAAATCACAGCTTTCAACATTGTTTAAAGTATTAACCAACTTTTTTATAAATAAAATAATTAATAGATATATAATTAGTATTTCTCAAAACTTATCTCCAGCGGAAACGCGAGACAAGTTCAACTTCAATTAATTTCAATCAAATTGTTTGTTTACAATTTTCGCTGCCACAGACTATAACAAAGTACTCTGTGGCCACAGAGTATGCATACAGCACAGTTTAATCGAAATAATTATCGTAATAGATAACGTCAACTCGAGAAGTCGTTCGAGTTGTATTTAATTTTTAGGTAGGTAATTTAATTTTAGTAAAACGATTTAATTTCTTTCTGTCAGCGCATTTTGTTTAATGAAATTGTAACTGATAAATAATTTTATAGTGATGATGATTTATTGATGATTTCTAAACAACATTCTGATGTAGTGCAAGACCTGTATACTTACTTACCAACTTGCACGCAAATAAAATAAATAATAGCTATTAAAAACTTGTTTTTAAAAAATAAAAAAACTTGTTGTACAACTATTATTTTTTTCATTTTTTAGTTAAATTTTTTGAAATGAAATTAAGGTTTTCTTTTTTCTTTATTTTTTCTTCAAATATTGAATTGTCATCGGTCCTCGATAAGTCTACGAAGTTCGAAAAAAATTTTTTGAAATGAAATTTAGGTTTTTTCTTGTTTCTTTTTTCTTTAAATATTGAATTGTCATTGGTCCTCGATAAGCCTACGAACTTTGAAAGAAATCTGACTGTTTGAAGTGGGTCAAAATAAAATTTCAAGGAGTCCTTTACAAGACAAGTTACAAACAAACATGCATACATGTGAAGCTAATATAAAGCGTGTAAAAATACTATCAATATTCCATGTCACATTTATTTTAAAGTCCTTTGTGCAACTTTGTAATGACTAATCCCGGAGTGAATTGACAACTTACTTGCAGTTACAGTATACCTACACTGTTTCTTCAAGCACGTCAAAATCTTTGCTGTAAAGTAGGAATGTTTGATAATAACGCGACGAATGGTGCATCGATTTTGGTAATATCGTTATTCGTCACGATTCGATTTGATTTTTCCACAAATAGATAATATTTCACAACACTCATGACTGTCATGTTTCGTTATTTTTGACACATTTATTTGACAGATGAAGTTTATTTGAAGATAAGATAGGGTTGTCAACAAAATATATTTTCTTTTCACAATAAAATTCTTTTCACACCTTTCTATGGCTTTTCACTTTTATAGTTTGAGGATAAATAATTACCTTCACATATTATTAATGTCCAATTATACTCATTTTTTCTACAGTGTCCACACCTATAACAATGACATTGATAAGACAGCCACGCGACAAAATAAAGCACGTGTTACATGCTCATCATTGGTTGCATGTCGCTGTAACGTCGCGCGTCGCAGCGTTATATTTTGTTCTATTCTATGCAGGGGCGTAGCTATCGCCGTGTCAGCCGAATTAATAATTATACGAGACTCCCAGCCTACAGGGCTCCCGACTAGCTTCTTTATGGCACCCGGGCACCCCCTCTAGTGACTAACCAAGCGCTCTTTTATCGAAGTACTTCGGTACATTCCAAAACATAGCGTCCCCCAAAAAAGGCTCGCTAGCCACCCTAAGACTGCTAGTGTTTGCGTCCCTTTTTATGTTCCAAAATGTGTCAGCTAAAGTTGGAGCGGGGGCCATGCAGCAAAAATATTTATTCTGGGTCTGCTTAGGGCTATCTAGGGTCGCCAGATGCCAAGTCTGATATATCTGGACAAAACTACAAAAAGTAGGGATTTGTCGGGACAAAAAATTTTTTTTGGAAACGAGCTGACGACGAAAAGAAACGACTAGAGCACGGGCGCCGCGGCAGCAAACGCTTTCTGTTAAATTGAATTAATTGTCGGGACATTTTGCATTCTTTCAGGACTCTGGACATCATCTAAAGGGACAATCCCGACGAATCCCGACCATCCCTAGGACTAGCTACGCCATTGTTACTATGTCTAGCTTTGAGTCATAGTGCGTCACTCACACACAGCCAAATATTAGGGTGGACAAGACAGATGGAGTCCGAGAGTCCCGAAGCAAAGAGGATTCGGGGGGCATAGCTCCCCACTAAGAAAGTTGTCGAGTAACCGATATCAAAAGAAAGTTCGTTTTATTTCGTTAGTTCACTGTTTTTATTTAAGCGGGAAAAGGAACACCGTGCAGCGTAGTTCTGTCGACATCTGTTATGGAGTCATAATTATTATGACGTTCGTTGTGTAGACATAAGCCATAACTGAATGTTTTACGGCCAGCACGAAGCATTCCCACGTGAGCGGCCGTCCTGCCCCGATGTCCTCCAAAAGGCGACGTTCTAAGCCGAGGTCCGAACCCCACAGGGGGTGCCCTTAGGACGTCGCGTGCCCCTACTTCCCAAGGTGTGGAGGTATCGCTCCCACCTCGCAAATATTATGTCTTCTCGGCTGAGCCTCTCTAGGCTCGACCATTTGTCCGCCTGAAGCTGTAGAATGTAGAGGTAAACAGCAACTATCCGTTCCAAAAAAACTACTGAATGTTGTAAGTTTTATTACTTACTATAGGTTTGCTATAGGTAAATATACTTTATTTTTAATTTCCTCGAAAAATATAACTCGCTGAAGATTTGAATGCTGTCTCTGTTAAATCTGTTATGCATGTATTGAAATCAAATGTAAGATAAATAGATAAAAATAAAAATAAAAATTGTAGTTAAGGGATATCCATATATTTTGAGTATCAAATACCTCCAGACCAATGAACTATAATAATATACTACTGCTCCAGACGTCGTTATTAGTGTAGCGAAGTCCCGTTAGGGGTGTCCATATTGTCCATAAATTACGTGAGGCTTTGAGGTGGGGGAGGGTCGAACCGAATCTCATCTAATCTTACGTTGGGGAGAGGGGGATACAATCTCACGTAATTCAAGAAACAGTAAAATCAGCCTTAGAATATATCTGTAAAAATAATAATAATAAATAAATAACGCTTAACACTCATAGCCCCACACTAGGATTCCCTGTGTCGTGGGTGCCATGGACAACACACAAGATAAGGACATTCACACCCAGACCGAGAACAGAAATACAAACTCATCATTCAAATTTCCGCCTCGCTGGGAATCGAACCCAAGACCCTTGCGGCGGCGATCCGGCATGGTAACCATTGCTTCACGCGGGTCGTCAAAAAATAATCAACAAAATACGTACAACCAGTAAAAAGTTATGACGTAACACATAAAAAAAATAAAAATATAGTCAAATTGAGAACCTCCTCCTTTTTTTGAAGTCGGTTAAAAATACAATAAAAAAAAACATTTTGATTTTAACACAATTTGATAACGAGTAACAAAATCGACGTTATAAAAGGAAACAATTCGGTGTATAATGAAATACACCAATACGGTTAATCATCACTGTTTATCAACAAACCAATGGATGCAATGGATGCGTTTGACACGTACTGCTCGTTCGACTCGCGTGAGTGCGTGTTCTAATAATAAATCTGATATTCCATTCAGACCAATGAATAAGGTTTGTTTGCACTGTTATGTAACTGTATTCAGGATTATTTTCTGTATAGTGCAGTGTTACCATGATGTGGAAAATTATGTTCCATTTTTTTTCTAAAGTTCAGGCTTTAGTTATGAACAATTTAGTCGTGATTTCTTTTATACTAGTTGACGTATGGACGTTTCTTAGATCCCAGGTGGTATCATTTTCACTACAATATATTTAACTATTTATCAAGCAAAATTTTGAAATCCCTGTGAACTTTAATTTTCTTTTAAATTTGTTGATCAGAAAAATGTATTAATCAGAACTATGAATATAACAAGAACGGATTTATTTTTCATAAAATGAAAGTCATAAAATGAAACCTAATAAAAACAGTCAAATAATTCATGAAAAAAAATAAAGGGCCGTAATGGAAAAATATTTGTAGGTACGTTGTTCGATGAAGAAGTTTCATGATGTCGTAGATAAATAGAACTTAACGAAATGAAATTAAAATAAACAATTACAAAATCCATCGATAAGCGCCTGAGATATACATATTCTTGCCATAAATACTGTTACAGCCTTGTTAAATTTAAATATCAAATACTAGCGGAATACCTTTCGATTGATTTTGAATGAGGAACTTTTGCTGTATAATAAAATAAAAAATTGATATTGTGTATTTTAATAAAAAGTAGTGGACATTAAAAGAAGACAGACGGTTTATAAAGTTGCACCGCTACAGCTATGCACCTACAATACAATACAATACAATACAATATTCTTTATTGTGCACACTAGAAGTACATAAAATATTACAATTTTAGTATTATTAGACACAATAGGCGGTCTTATCGCTGTAATAGCGATTTCTACCAGACAACCTAAGGAGAGGACAGACGTTCAAGAAGTGCGTAGGTAGAGGTGCAAACAGTAGAAAGTTTACGAATTAATATATAGAGAGATTTGAGATTTTTAAACTGCTGCATATTTGTAAAATAACTCATTGGTTTTTTTATCAAACTATCAAATAAGCAGCATATCAAATAATAAGTTTTTAGCTTCCAACATCTTAAAAGAAGCGACCTTAAAAGAAAAAACCGACTTCAAAATGAAGTACATCCTTTCCAATAACAATAAAAAAAAGAATCATCGAAATCGGTTGGCGTAATATTGAGTTATTCGTCCATTTGTCGCGCACAAACATAATGCAAATTTAAGACTTCTATGGTTTTCTCATGAATGCCATTGTCAGATCTCGCTCAAATTTAAGTGGGACTACATGACAAACAACAACTTTCGATTAAAAAAGAATCATCAAAATCGGTTCACCCAATCGAAAGTTCTAAGGTAACAAACATAAAAATAAAAAAAAATAAAAATACAGTCGAATTGAGAACCTCCTCCTTTTTTTGAAGTCGGTTAAAAACTGGCTGATTGCTCATAAAACTGACTTTATCAGGCCCGATGAGCGGCCCTCTCAAAGCACAGACTTATATCCGTTGGATACAAAATATGACAACAATTGGAGCAGAAAGCTCACACTTAATCTCACCAGAATTTGGAGTTTCTCGATCTCGAAGCATCGTTGATTAAAGCAGTGGCTGATATAAACACGAACCTCGTGTGTGCTACGATTCACTACTGGCCTAGGAGGTTGAGGGCCTGTATTCGAAATCAAGGTTGGCATTTTGAATAACCTAAATAAAACTTCAATTAACATTTACCTTAGGTATGCTTGAGTATAATTATTTATTTAGATACAATTAAGAGTGAATATTTCTCTGTTTCAGTTTACCTTATTTCCAGAACATTCGTATTCAAGCGGAACAGGCCGCGGTCATTGCATTTTACATCAACAAAATCAACTTCCACCTAACTTTTAAATAAAATAAACCTAATTCCGTATCTGAACATGAAAAACAACTTTTGTTGCAAAATTTTTTACTGGCATTGGTATTGTTTTGATACACAAAGAATGCGTTTACACTAATCTGTCGAATGAGTCTTACGATGAGCGTCCATCTACCGCCAAGCCAGTCCGATTGAAGACGCTGTAGTGTCTGGATTAATACCGTTAGCTTACCTGTGACACAGTTGTGAAAAAAAATGAATATTCTAATTTCGAAATTAATGTGGCAGAATGGAACGCGTATCAATCAATATTTATTTGCCGTTATCAGTGAGTTTTTTTTTATTTAGTGTTGTGTTCTGGTGAATTACAAAATTTAAATTGTTTTGTATCGATTAATCGTGTTTGGAAATTATTGGTTAATTTTTGTTTCGTTAAATTGATATGCGACAGAGGAAAATAAATATTTATGTTTAATTTTATTTTAATGAAATTAAACATTAATTTTAAAGCAAAGTTAATAGGTAGGAATCTATTTTGTACATAGGGGGTACAAGTGAATAATTACCTCGTATTGTTTATTGTGATAAGGTTCAGCCGAATTGATTTATTTACATTCCAAAGCGTAGAGCGTAGATGATGAAAATTCTGAAAATGCATTTCATTCATTATTAATTTATTAATTCCGATGTGGCAATGCAAACGATAATCGCTCAACATTCAATTAACATTTTCTGTGCCTTTTAATTGAATTTAATAAATAATGACAGTGTGTGTCTTAAAACGATTTTTAAGCATTATAACCAAATCCAAAAGGAAACTATACAGTTTTCATCTGATACTGGTTTCACATTATTTTTAGCATGTTATATTGGTTTAATTTTCCTTATTTACTTATTTAAGCATATTGTTTTACCAATATCAGCAGGTAAGTAGGTATTTAACAATTTCACAATGTATGTAATGTATACACACCGCAAAATGACCAAGACCCATTTATTATCAAATAAATGTCTGTCCCAGTCGGAAAACGAACCCGGGAAATCGCTTCTTATTACAGAATCGCAATACAAATTCTATACTAAAGAGATTTAAGTAATCGTTAAGTGACTCTGAGTGCCACAGTTAGTGACGAATTTCTAACAATAATACGAGTTCTAATAAGTTATTTATCCTACTATCCTACTACTATTAAAATATTATATATCTACCGACTATAAAGGATTTTTTTCTTTACATTGAATAGCTACATTTTTTAGAATTATTTGTCTTTCTGTCAGTCTGTTTATCTGTCTGGGCATCACATGAAATTAGGGTTGCCAGGGAAAATAGATTGTCCTCACATGATGTCCAGAGTCCCGATTCACTCGATTCAACAGAACGTGTTTGCCGCATGCGCTCTTGTCGATTTTTCGACGTTAGTTCGTTTACCGGCTATTTCCGAAAAAAAATTATACTTCATTTTTAAAATTTAATTCTACTAGATTTTTAAAAATTATTCATGGCTGAATTATTTGTGATTGTTTAAAATTCACTTAACAAAGCAATACGACACAACGATCATCATTTCCTTATTTTTGCGTGAGTCATTAATTTTTTATGCGGTTATTGCTTTGTTTACAACAAACTCGATATTCTTGAGCTCAAACAAATGAAATAAAGAAACAAAATAAACGACTAGATACCTGAACGATTCATAAAATTTTTACACTTTTATAAAAGTTCAGTGGTTGTAAATTAGAATAGCCGTGGGGGTTCCCGCAATTCGATAGGTGTAATGTTTCTTTGACGTAGGGGAAACCGAGGCGGGTTGTGACTTGTTGTGACACGGGTGAGTTGTGACAACGTCGACTTCTCGAAACCTAATAACCATTATCGAGTTGGTAATGTAACGTAATTTTTACTTTTCGATGCGCTATTTGTAGCGGGACGCACCGCCGAAGTAGAGTAAATGGTTAGGCGACTACACCATTCAAGAGAAAAAATCGCCAATAGCAACTTTCCAGTTAAAATTTTGATAGCCTATTATATTAATATACTTATATTTCTGAATTGTGACTTCAGCTCTAATGTACATTTAACTATTCAGGCTTCATTATTATTTTGTTTCATATAATTTCCAATGCTTTTTAAATTTAAAAGGAACTTTATTTGGATGAGGTGGAAATTTTCTACCTGGGTAAATTGTGACAGGCTGATGTGTGCTGTTGACACACCTAGTCCCTATAGACCCTCGCAAGGTCTAAAAAAAGAATTACAGCAAGTTACATTTACAGTTACTACAAATGACATGTGTTTACTTTAAGTATCTCCTCTTACAATTTGCATATTTTTTATGTACACAGAGATCGGTTCGTTCCCCTTACTAAGCGGGTTCTGGGCTAAATAAAAAAAAATCTCGTTATGTATACGGGTGCATAATCTTCGAGTAACCAGTTATCCTGTTTTTAAAGGTTCAGTGACATTCGTTAGGTACATAGTTTTCTACAGTTAGATCTTTATCACATACAGTATACAAAATTGTAATGAATAAAAAAGGTGTAAAAAATAAAAAAGGTGTGAAAAGAATTTATTGTTTTAGTAATATAATGTATTATTGTGAATATCCGAAACACGGCAATCTTAAAATTCACTGGTTTATGTAATGTAATCATTCACCAAGGATGTTGGCAAATGCCCGAAAATTTTATCATTATTTTCATAATGATTTCCGTCATTCACCGGTGATTGTTGTCATTCACTCCTTGGTTGATCTCCTTGGAATTCCTTGCCACTGTTGAACTGGCGACTCCTCGTTTTCCTTACATCATGTGGCTTTTTTTCTTTTTCTGGATAATAATGTTGTCCTGATATACTTTTATTACGTTTTTCGAATGAATTTTTGCTGTCAGTTGTTGCAATTGTTGACTCCTAAAAAAGTTTGGTGCTATGATGATTGAGAGCCTACGTAATAGACCGGTAGAAATAGCAATGTATCGAAAAATTAGATACGGCGTAACTCGTAAGTAAGTCAAGAATGTGGACATCCGTATGGGGATTGCTGATAAAAATTGATAAATCATCTGTCTAGCCTGGCCGAATGGGCACTTTCTAAATCCAGTAGCCGTTGGCAAAACATCACCGATAAAAACTTTCTTTGCTATTTTTATTTTTTTTTGCCGTTTAGAAACATGACAAAATTATACTAAATAGCTGGATTACTAGCAGTATCTGTTTTTAGACGCATAATACGTTAAAATTAACATTTTCCTTATTGAGGCAACATCATAAAAATGTAAAAATATAAAGTCTAGAATTGAAAAAATTGTGCCATATTTGAATATTTTGCGAAATAAAAATTTTAATATAAAAATTATACATTTTGAATGTTTTTGCAAGATATTTGGAAAAAAACATGCAAATTAAATCAAAAGTAAACTGGATCTCTCAAATTGACGTCGTTCTTGTACTTCTTAATGTGTTCTCGTCTTTTGATGAAGGAATCTTCAAGAAGAGAGTGGATAGATTTACTTAAAGCTAAGTATTCCCGCAGAAGTCGCCTTTTTGAGTTTTTAAAAACATCTGAGACATAAAAAATAATAATAATAATGTAATATAAAGATAGATTTTTTTTGACTGTTAATATCGACAGTTTGCGCCTATCTAAGATTTTCACCAGCACCCAGGGCTGACTGGTAGAGAATGCCATTAGGCATTAAGTTTTTGCCCTTGTATACCCTAGATTTAGGTGTTGCAAAAATAAATAAATAAATAAATAAAAAATAAGTTTTTTAAATTCTGAAAAAATATAACTATATTATCAAAAGTTAAGGATTATAATATCTAATCTAGGCAAAGTCGGCAGGCCCGATCGGTCACGCGCTGGCGCTTACGGACGATGGGAAATACTTTTGTGGGAATACCTGGCCTTAATGCGCTCACTGATATTATGTCAGAAATAAAATGTAAGTATTAAATTAGTAAACCAACATTTAAATTTAAAACCAATGGTTTCAAGATGCTTCAATCGATATCTCATTTGGCGAATTAAGTTCTATCTATTTTTATCGTCGCTAGGGTTGGCCCTAGCTGCTGGCAGCAAGGACTGTCCATTCGAAAAAAAAGATATCCGGACATTGAAGTATAATGACATAGAACAGACATCTCGAACAAAATCTGTGTCCCGCCCGGGAGGTTCCTTTTTCAAAATTGAGCCCCTGTTCTCTTTTCAAAATCGAACGAATCCATTGAAGATTGACGCCATGTGGCGCCAATGCATTGGGACATACATGGTGTTTGGGGGTTCTGTTCTATACGCTAGTAATAGTACTTCAATCGCCAGATGACATTAATCCTTAAACAATACACCAATCAACGTGACTAATACAATCCAAGTATAATAACCTGTGTTAACATAGTTGTTATGAACAGTTCGTGCTTAACTTTCATTAAAACGCTAAATTAGCCACATTTACTCATCCATTAGGCAAATTTTGTTCCAATTCAATTTCGGTTTGATACTCAGATACTAATGATCTGATACTTGCAGATTATGATTTAATAAGAGTGGACATGATTAACTGAATCGATAAAGATAAAGATGTTCGTCTACATTGAAGTTTAATGTCATAGAACAGACATCTCGAACCAAATGTCCCACCCGAGAGGTTCGATTTTCAAAATTGAGCCTCCGTTCTCCTTTCAAAATCGAACGAATCCATTGAAGATTGAAGCCACGTGGCGCCAATGCATTGGGACATACACGGTGTTCGCGGTATTGGTTCTATATCTATACGCTAGTAATAATACTTCAATGTTCGTAACATTTATATTACACATCCAGTTCCGCGTTGACCATCTCAGGGTCTGGTGATGTGAATTGGAGGCGAAAGTATTTCCTCAATTGGAATAATTGAACCGTTTTAAAAGATATTTTTTGTTGGTAATTTTAGGATATAAAAATCAGTCGGTGCAAAGCTTCACATCTTACACAGAATATCGGGCTTGGCACTATCTTATAGCATTTCAATACATAACGTATATAATACTTTAACTAACTACATGAATAAGTAGGAAGTTAAATTTTTTATTGAATTATTTTTCAATTTTTCAAGTTATTTTGTTTTAATTTTGAAGGCGATTAAGCTTTTTATTTAAGTTTTTGTAGTTATACACTATACATATAGATAAAGTTAACTTAGTTTCATTCACGCATGCGACGTTTTGAAGTCCAAATGTGCAACATAGCTTGCGATGGAGGCTAAATATGTGTAACGTTATCGACAACGTACTGATATTGTCATTGTCGTTTTGTGTTCGTCTTTGTTTGTAGTTTTTACATAAATAAGTTAATGCTTGACCACAATCCCACCTGATGGAGATAATTGGTCTAAGTAGAGATTTGGTCCAAGGTGATGAGCACATTAACTTAGTAATTTTGTCGTGTCGTTGTCGCATCGCCGCGTCGCGCCCACAGAGCGCTTAGCGCTTACCTTTGGGTTGTTATCTCAGCTCAGGGGATTTGTTTTACGTTCTGGGATTTACCCAACAAAATCTGTGACGAAAATATCCATAAAAACTTGGGCATCTCGTTAACATAACCGGCTATTTTAGCTTTTGTAGATCAAATTGTAAATCTGTTAGGTTTCGTAATCGAAAAGTCTTTGCAAAAACTAACTTCGAAAATTTATAAAAACAAATATAACTAATAATAATAAATATATTTCGTTTTGTCTCAGATCAATAGAAAAGGTCCGAGCATTTTGATTGATAATAAAATTATTTACAAACTTCAAGCTCTATTAAGTCGAAGTTTATAAAATGATTACTATTTGCTATTTCCTTTAAATTATAATGTCATGACAATGAAAATAAAGAAAGGCATATCAAACTTGATCTGAGTTAGAGACTAAGCATAATCATTACAGCAGCTTAGAACGGTTTAGGCGCAAAATGTCCTATTCGCGAAATGTCCGGCGGACGCAAAAGGTCCTACAAGCAAGTATTACCTAGAGTTGTCTAAAAAACTTTACAAAATGCAATATTATATTTATGTTATCAATAACCTACTAATATTAAACAAAACTTTTAAGAGACCGACCAAAAAGTTGTATTATAACATCCAAAAAATCGTAATAAATAGTACACAAATTAAGAAATATCCAACCTTAAATAATTTTTTTGAAAACCCCCCACATTTGATTTACACTAAACATAGCTACGGTTCATCCGTTTGGGAGCTATGATGCCACATACAGACATACAGATACACAGACACACAGCTATACAGACACGTCAAACTTATAACAGTGCCCCTCTTTTTTCGTTGGGGGTTCGAAACTACTTACTTACTTACTTACTAACTGATTAAGGTTGCCTGGAAGAGATCGCTGCTTTAGCGATAAGGTCGCGTTTTGTATACCGTACCTTGTTTTATTACTGTATATTTATTTCTGGTGTACAAGCAGTCCTGGATTTGTCAATAGGCCGTATAGGCCGCGGCCTAGGGGCGGCAGCGTCCTAGGGGCGGCAGATTTCAGAAGGATGATATATTATAGATGATTTTGCAAGGTACATGGGGCGGCGAAAATTAATTGGCCTACACTCATAAAAAATATAAATCCGGCGCTGTGTACAAGTAAAGAATATTTGTATTGGTATTAAGAACCACCAAAAAGTCAAACATTGAATGACTTTTCTTTTTCAGTAACAATACCACTGCTAAACTTCGGCATGGTACAAGGCTGGTTATCTCCCATGATATCGGTGCTGCAGTCTCCTGAGGGTCCGTCGCCGGAGCCCTACACCAGCTCGGACATATCCTGGACAGCATCAGTTACCTACATCACGGCCATCATCTTCGGCGCTCCCATGGGCCACCTGACTGACAGATATGGTCGGAAGATCATGACTCTTGCCACAACTCTGTCTCTTATTGTAAGTATCAATTATCACTACTTATTATTAAAAAAAACATGAGAGGTGTCAAGGGACACCCGGATGGAACGAAGTTCCTTTCGATTTAAGTATTGTTTTTTGAAGTGATTCAGAAAGTTGTACAGCGCCATCTCTGTAAAACTCTCTGAATTACTTCAAAAATAGTGTCGTCATTCGTAAGAATCAAAAAGTGTCGTACGAATTTTTTCCGTCTAGCCCCCTTTCACAACGCGCGATAAGGAACTTCGTTCCAAAAATCTCTTGATAATGACGACCCCGTAGCCTAGTAAGTGACTGATTCGTTTTTCTAAATGCGACTTCAACAAAATCTCAATTTGTTCCATTAATAAAGTTTTAATGTTATCGAATGTTATCTTCTCATCTAAAAAGACGTCGATAATCTCAAACATTAATTACAATTGTAGATTAATGTACTTCAGTCATAATAAGCTTGTGAAATGATTAATGCTGAGATTGTTATGTTTCCATTCGACTCATTCCGCCATTACCGCAGACTTATAATTTTATTGTAACCGGAAAATATTATTATAAATTTTACATAAGGTTTTTTTTAATTATTTTTGCACAGGAATGTGCTGTTAAATTAACTGTAGAATAATGATTTTTAAAACTTACCGTAGAATAATGGTTTTAGTAATTTATATGTAGTAGTCAAAAAAGAAAAATGATGGGATTTAAGGTTTTTTATGGCGCTTACAGTATTTTTGCTGTATCAATTTACTACTACTACTTTACTTGTACTAGATTTAGGCGCTTGAGATAGCACTTTTTTATAGAAGTAGCCGGCAAACGAGCTGACGATCCACCTGATCGTAAGTGGCTATCGTCGCCCATGGAAATCAGCAACACTAAAGGCATCACTAATGCGTTGCCGGCCAAGAAAGATAGAAGAAAAAGAAAGAAAGAACTTACGATAAAAGTAATCAACCAAGTAACCGTCAAAGTAGAGGAAACGGCAATGAGTAATGACCCTCATCCAACTGCAGAGAGGTGTCAGGCAAGAGGATGTCACATCCCCAAAACTGTTCACCGCTAAATACAATATACGTACAATATACGCTAAATACAATATATGTATCTCAATTTCGGCAAGTGACGCTTACGATAAGTCTGTGGCCTGTGGTTATGGCTTGAATTATTCAAGTCTAAGCAGCGTGACTGACTCACCGTTATTTACAATACAACGAAGACAATCCTTAAAATTATATTTTTTGTTTACTAAAACATGCTGGATAATTCCAACTATGAGTAGTTACGTACTAACGTAATAATATTCCCCTATTCCAATTATAGGGTGTCCCAAAAATTTTAAACAAGACTTTTGCTGCTATTTTCAAAATGTTGCGTAGTTTGACTGACAGATGTTAGATCAGGGTGAGCAAAAAAGGAGATAACGTCTCCTTTGATTGCTTTACAATATTTAAATAACAATGAAAATTTTTGTGGCCAAAGTTCTCATAGTTCGAACATAATACTTTCTTTACGGCTTCTTTCTTTATTGAGGAGTTTGTTTACAGCTTTTCTTCTCCTCCCTGACAAAACACCTTTCCGAAAAGCTGGTAGATTAAAAAAATGACGTGCATAAGTGTATCAGTGATACCTACATGAATAAAAGATTTAATTTCATTTCAAATAATGTCAATACCTAATGATAGGAATAATATTGGACCATAGTTCTTTGAACCAATGATATTATGTACATATATATTATATTTATTTAAACATCATTGCTTCGAACAACCTGGTCGAACAGTGACTGATTGACTGTTGTAGCGCCGTATCTATGTATGTGCTATTCCATGTTGTCTATATCCCAATAATTAATTCGCAATATAAAAAAAAACTGTGTTTTCTAATTAATTCAAATCTTGTGTAATTTTTGAGTCACCCTATGTTTGTATTGGTTTTTTGCAATACACGTTTGTTGTTTTGGGCCGCCTTAACATGCCATTCCTAATGGTAAATGGTAATATTTTCCGCAACATCAATACAATCAGTAGGTAGGTAATACGCAACGCGTCACCGACCCGTTGCCAGTCCATGAGTGGTCAGGAGATCTGTTTGTTAGGAGCTTATTGTAACATTAACATACCTGTAACTATACTATCCATATGGGTAACCTTCGGTCTTTCTGATTTTATTGTTATTTGTAATTCTTACCAATTTTTTTATCGTACACTCTTTTAGTTTTTTCGATTTTCTTTTCATTTCATCGGATTGTCTAGAATAAATCGCTATATTGATCGTTTGATTGATTTTATATACTACGTAACGTAGTTAAGTACTTCGGACATTTACAGAATCTGAATAACAAACTATAGAACTTACCCTGAAGAAATTTGACAAACACAACATGCGTCTCGCTCGCTATACGTTGCTAACGAAACAATAATTTATGTTTATTTATTAATGGATTCCATCTCCGAGGCTGCTGACTGCTCTACATGCCTTGAGGACGATGACGTAACATGTGAAACAAAACAACGCACGCTTCCGGACGTGAGCGTTAGTTTGACTCAATGACCATTTCGTAATTAATTCTTGGTTGTGGCTGTATTATTGGTTTTCAGTGATTTTCGGTTTTCTGTCCCTCCATATTTCCATGCATCCATCCGTAGGTTTCGGAAAGGGGTCGCTGATTTTATTCATACGGAAAAAGGAAGCCCGCCAAGAGGGGTTCCGTCGACATCTGTGACATATTTGGGATTCTAAAGTACTTTCCCTGAACCTTATTTAAATTTTAGGTCTGATTAGTCTAACCTTAATTTCCTCTTCAGTCTATTCTGATTTTTTTAATGGAAATAACCAGCGAATGAGCTGAGATAATTACCTGATGGTAAGTGGCTATCGTCGTCCATGGACATCAGCAATACCAAATAGTTAACAGTATCAGGTGTTACTTATTATTAATATAGTATTGCATGTAATCTATTGTTATTAAGATAGTATTGCATGTAAGCAGTTTAAATCTTAATAGCAATACCAAAGGCATCACTGATGCGTTGCCAAAAAAGAAAGACCTAGATCCCAAATCGAATTTATACGATTAATAATGTAATAGATGTAAATTAAAACCAGGGGTTTTCATATAAAACACATAATATTAAAACAATGTGTTGTTATTTCTAGTGATCCTTGACATTTTAATGACGTCATAATTAATAACCTTAGCAACAGAGAGTCATTAGGTGTAATACTTACCTACAGCATATTTTAATTAACTAAGGTATCTGACAAAGATGTAGGTAACCTGTAAAAAGGTTACCTACTGTCTCAGATCAATAAAAAGGCCTACTGTATGAGGTAGACTAGGGATGTTGACTAATTTTAGGATTCAATTAAATTTTATAGATAGGACCTTAATATTCACGAAACAAATATTATAAAAATAACAATCTTCAATTTAAAAACAAAAATTGATAAATAAAAATCTCCCACCAAAAACGTCACGTGACGTCACAATTCGTTATTCAATACTAGGTATCTGTCTGCTAAAGTTAGTTGAATTTGCATATAAAATACTTTCAATGACGTCATAAGCTCAAAATGGCGTTTGAGGTCACGTGACAGTGAGTACAATTTTTAACATTTTAAATTAATGATATTTAATTTATTGTGATTGATTTCGATAAAAGAATCATATTTTAGGCCTTTAAATGTTACCACTAATACTTGAAACATAATCGTAATTTATAACTAGTGTAAACATTCCTATCAGGGTTGCCATCTGGCAACCATCCCATCTGGGAAGACTGAAAATATATCTGGACAAAAGTTTAGGAAGTCGGGATTTTGGGATTATTGTCGGGACAAAAAAATAATATGATTGAAAAATAGGGATACATATAATATTTACTATAAAAATCAAAATAATTATTGTTTTGGCAAATTAAGAAATCATTACTCGTTTATTAAATGAATATACTAATGAGTGACAATCATTTTTCAAGTAGTTTTGATCTTTGAGAAGTACTCAGTAAAATTTAAAATTTAAGATTCGTTTCTAGTACCAATTTTTTCCCTAAGCCTCGTCAAATCGTCTTAAAACTATAGAATAAACATCGATTTAGAAACCGAAAGAAAACAATTTCCGTTTTTACCTACTTTTTTACATCACTTCCGATTTAATTCATAAAACAATTGGCATTCTGGTTCTAGACAACAACAAAAATTTCGTCTCTATTATGACCTGTTTTTCTATTAAGGTCAACTCGGCGAAGACCGTCTGGAGGGTAGGACCGTACAGTACGAAATACAACGAATTCTGAATAACTACAGCAAATACAACCCAGCGTACAAACACTTTAAACTGTTTTAGTTTCAATAAATTGACATAGATGGCGCTATTTATAACACAAAGAGAAAAAAATACGTATAAAATTTAGTCGGGCTATCAACTTGCAACACGACCTAGCAACACTTTGGCAAAAAAATATTTTAAGTGGTTTTTCATGATATTTATCAAGGTTTGTGTAGCTAATTTAATTAATTATCAATATCATTATCTAAATATTATATTAGAATAGAATAAAACATATTTTTTACGAAGTTACATCTAGTGAAAAAAAACCAATCCTCAAATTGCAATAGTGGAGAAGTCCGTCTAGTTCTTGGAGGGAAAGATCGGCATGTGCCGGTCTTCGTCGTTTCCAGATGTAATAAACCTTTTACGCCTAAGCAAATTTTATAAAATTAATCCTTATACATATGATTCGTATATTTAAGCTTCCTGCGTAGTGAGTCTCTCTTAAAACCTCTTAAGGTCTACTCTTAAAATCGATAATCAATATTTCATTTCAATTGCCGTGTTATTTTATTATTTTTCTTTGACTCATACATTTATGCTATTATAATATTCTATTTTATACTTTCGACGAATTTATTAGCACTAGCGCTGAAAAAAAACCAATTATAATATGAATATAGAAGAAGGTGTATTTTAGTACCTACTTCGATTAAGTAAGTTGGTTTTTGATCTCTTAAATGGTAGAAGGCGATTCCTTTTAATAAAACTGATATACAAAAAAAACACGATTTTTTAATTTGATTTAATTGTTTTTTACCCCTGAGTTTCGATCTATACCGGACTTACCCGACATACGTATTTTTTTGCGATTTATGACGATTAGAGCGTTTAATATGAAAAACGATAGCACACATTTAAATGGCGTTGAAATACATACGCGTATACAATGTCTATATTCACGTAAACCGACTATTTGTAGGTTTTTTTTCCACAAGACGGTCTTACCTGACGTGGTAGTAAAGTCCGTCTATTTCACCATTTTTTCAAAATTAATTTTTATTTCATTAATCGATAACCTTAAAGTAATTTTTAGAGTTTTTTTTAATGGTCAACTAAATATTTGATTACCTAATTCAATAAAATTTGCCTAAAATGTTATAGAAATGGCAAAATTTGCCTAATGAATTACATTTTTAATGAAGTATGCCGGTCTTCGACGAGTTGACCTTATCCTTTTTATAAGAATCGTTAAAATAGGCTTAGGAAACATCTAACGCCAGTAAAAACTCAAAGCGCTTCTTCCGCCCAATAGTCTATGATTGTTTTGTTTTTGCCACGGTTGAGGAGTTCTACGATTTTATAAATCAGTAAAAAAAGGAAACATTTCAAGAATATTAGCACAAGGCCGTATTTTTAATATGTGTCCTAAACTGATAACTAGTAATTATTCTGTGCCAATATTTAATTATGACTACCCCGCGACGTACTGGCCTTAATTTATATTTGTTCTTAGTAAGTACTTTGTTTTTTTTTAAATTTCATTGTCAATAAAAAATATACGTCTACGACCTATGCCCTTTTATTTCTTTAATCTGAGACCTATGCGAAGCGAACACAAATTATATTCATTGCAACTAATTTTCGTCTTTTAATGCGAAACCAATACGAAACAAACAATAAAATAAAATTCAAAATGGACTCAATTCCATTTTGAATTTTATTTTATTGTAGAAGTAAGCGTACGATTGGGATTGTAATGAAGCGTACGATTGACTTGTCATTTATAAAAAAAAAATCACGTTATTGCTAAAAAATTAAAAAAAAAACTAAAACCTTTGCGTACATTCCATACACGAAAATTAAATTTGACGGGTTTTTACCAGATTATAATGATTGAAAAATGAAATGATGCGAAATCAAATGCAATTTATTAAAACTTGTTTTATAACTTAATTTATGCAAAGTTTAGTTAGGCAAGGTTGGCAGATGATCATAATTATTAGTGAATTGGAAAACCCACTAAAACACGTTGTTGTTATTGAATTTATTTTTAGAGTTTATATGTATTTTGTGCAAGTCTCGAGAGAAAAGGCAAAAATCTCCCAAAAGCGAAAAAAGGGGTGTTATAAGATGGACGTGTATCTATATTAATATGTCTGTCTGTGGCATTATAGCTCCCAAAACGGATAAACCGATTTTGATCTAGTTTTTAGAGTGTTCTTATTTTCTTGGCTATGCTTAATTTAAATTATCTGGGAATTTTAAATTTTTTAAGCTTATGTTTTATTCATTTAGTTACTTTTCACATTACTATGATTAAATATCAAAATTATAACCCTGCTGTTGTCTAAAAATACTTCAAACAAAGTACTCTTAAATAAAAAAATGTTTTCAGGTAAGTATTTTTAAGTCACCTACATATTATGGTTTACGAGCATCCGAAACGAGTCGAAAACGAAACCTAAATAACTCAAATTCTAGATACAAATACCCATTTCTTGTTTACGTGGAAAGTTTTGCCATCTTTACAATAAGTAATAGGTATCTATATATTATAATAAAACACTGTAACAGGCCATTCATTTAATATAATTATGAGGAAGATACATCTGCAAATAATTGTTCACCAAATTAAGTGTGAAATTGGTCGTTCAAGGTTCCATTATAGTACTCAATGATATATGATGATGATGATGATATTTAGTTAAACATCTTTGATAGTACTTAACTAATTTTCATACTGATGGAGTAAACAGTTCCTAAAATTTACATATTTTATTATTACCAGTTACGATTCCTGAAGATAGATCTGATGCGTGTTAACTCTTACGTCAGTGTTATTGTACATCTTTGTTGTTCAAGTCTTTGTGTATTAGAAGAATATTTGGGAAAGAAAGATTTATTTGTTTTTGGTACATAGCTTACCAAGATGTCTTTGTTTTTTGTGGTAATTTCCAAATAGATTATGACGTCATTTTCGTATCTTGTTGTTGACGTGTGTCTCATTTCATGGAGTTTTTCCCATACTTTGAATATCTAAACTGTGATTATTATGTACAGGACTTGTGTGATCAGGTTTCAATGACTGACATTGACATTTTTAGGTTGGGTTAGGTTAGATCTCATAAAATATAATAAATTACAGATATTTATTCGGGTGTTTACTGCGGGATGGTACAAATATTTAACATAGCAAAATTCGATAGCGTGAATCAGGTCAGACGTGACGTCACACATCACACGTGCTAACCGCGTATTAATATCGACGACGATAATCTTCCAGATATACTGGCAGATCAAACTGATATCCCTGGAGCCATGGGCTCTGATCCTCGCGCGGGCCATCGCCGGCATCCCTTGTTCAGCTTGCTACATCGTCCTGCCGATCTACCTCAAGGAGATCAGCGATATTGACCTAAGAGGAGCGTTGGGCTCTCTGCTTATACTCAACAGGTTTGTATTATCGACGCTTGAAAGGAAATATTGACTAAGCGACATTGAGCTAACTTTGCAGGAGAGCAGTTTAAAGTTGGAATTTTAGATAAAAATCATATATTTTTTTTGAAATCCTCCTACTGACATTATTCTTACTGTTTTGGAATCCTTATTCTATCATCTAGATTGTGGCATATACAACAAAATTTCTAAAAATTCAACTTTAAACTGCTCTCCTGTAAAGTTAGGTCAATGTCGCTTGGTCAGTTTTTCCTTTCAAGCGTCGAATTATGTTTATCAGTTAGTACCAATATTTGACGAATCATGTGGCGTAATGGTTGCCATGCCGGACAGCTGTTCGAAGGGCAGGGTTCGAATCCCAGCGAGGCAGTTTGGATGATGAGTTTGAATTTCTGTTCTCAGTCTGGGTGTGTATGTGCTTGTCTTTGTGTGTTGTCCATAGCATCCACAAAGCAAGGAATCCTGGCGGGGCTATGAATGTGTAGGGTTTATTTATTTATTTTCATTACTATGCCTATTTATTATGCGTTGAAAGGGAGTCTGAGTTTTTCCCAGTCTAGTCTGGGCCAAAAAATTTGGATGGGTTGCCGTTTGCCCGCCATCGCGCCAGGTTAGAAGATAGGTACGCCATGGATAACCTAGTGTATGTTGAACCATGTCTTGTGCACAAAAACGTCTGGAACTGTGAGTTAAACTCTTGTCGCCTGCTTGCATCGTCGATTGCCATTGCTTATGATTTATTATGCATCTTGCATGCAATAGTCAAATGAAGCGCCGTGGTCAGTTAGACTCAGTTTTATGACTCATCATAGCCTTCGCGGGGTTCCGTCAACTCTATTCATTGCTAAAATCCATAACGTTTTGGCTTGAATTGTCAAAGGATAGTAAAAACATCATGTGACCAAAAATAAATACATGTGACATGACGTCAAACTATTATTAAAATTGTATTTTAGCAATTAGCAACATCTATTTACATGTAGATTAAATGTTTGCATTTAGACAGCTGTATTGTAGACGTTTAAAATTCATGGATAATGTTGAATTAAGCATAAGTAATTTACTTAAATTACTGCAACATATTTAGTGAATTAATAATATGAAATGACACAACCGGGATTTCATGAAAATCATAGAAAGGCTGTATTTGACTCAAGGACAGAAGGTGACCGTTCATTATCAGGTATCCCATCTGCACTAAAAATATATAGGTATACCTAGTGGTTTTCAGGGAGAACGGAAAAGTTTCGCGTTAAATGGAATACTTATTAAAATCCTAATATAGATAAGCTCTATTGTTATTACACACATTACACCCGTTCCTCTATTGTTATTACACACTACATATTGGTAAAGCTGCACAGGTTCGTTTCGTGTGAAAAAACTGAAACAATCTCATGACTTCTTGTGGTCTTTCAATGTGCAAAACAAAATTTAAACAAGAACCTCGAGCTTCCACACCTGCGAGAAAATTTGCTTATCCCTTATGTCCCTTCTGCATCTGCGTCCTAACGCGTTAATAATGACATTACTTATATGCAGGTGTGGTCAACAATTAGCACGCTAAAAGGGGCGTGACCGTGTCAATGTAGAGCTTGAATTACATGTTCTTGTGACTAAAATTTTAGGCTTTTCTACACAGAACTTGGTACCTATTTAGATCTCAATTCTTTTTTGAACAGGGCTCTCATAATATCACATTAATTATGTTTTTGATTAGCTTTAATTCTATTGACGACATCTTTGCCTAACGCCTGTTCTGGTGCAGCCGTAGGGGCATTAAAGTAACAAATTCCCTTCATTCCAGAAACATAGGCTACCTCGCCAGCTATGTGCTAGCCGATGTCCTGCCGGTGAATACTATGCTCTGGATCGGGCTGCTGGTGCCAGCTGTCGTCTTCTTCATCTTCTTCGCCATGCCAGAGACACCTGAGTTCCTGGTGAAGCAGGGAAAAGTGGATGTAAGTTGTAGAATATTGTTTGTAAGATCATGAACGCATTAGGTATTATAGCAGAATCTTGTTCGAAGTCCGAAGCGTCATTAAACCTTATTCGAAGAACTTAGGTGGGCGAACTTCAGGACTTTGGGAGTAAATTGTGCAAGTCGGTAATGTCATAATTGTTTCCTATGAAATACAATATCATTGTTTCCTATTTATGTCGTTGTAAATAAATAACAGTTATAAGCAGTCCTGGATTTGTCAATAGGCCGTATAGGCCGCGGCCTATGGGCGGCAGCGTCCTAGGGCGGCAGATTTCAGAAGATGATATATTATAGATGATTTTGCTTTTAAAAAGTGTCACAAAAATTGTAATTCTTGTTTTTTTACGCAATTTCTTAGTGACTAATTCAGTGCCTTCCTTACTATGAATGGAAAATTATTATTTTAGAAAGGCACATGGGGCGGCGAAAATTAATTGGCCTACTCTTATAAAAAATATAAATCCGGCACTGGTTATAAGGACTAAAACTAGTACTTTCGGCCAAAAATAAAGCATGTTTCAAGCAGCTAGCTAGTGAAGCGCTCATAGCCCTGCCTGAGCTTGCGTCGATCCTAAGTGATCGACAAAGTTAAGCAACAGCGGGAGCGGTTGGTAGTTGGATGGGTAACCACTAGTGGCAAAAAATTCTTGAGCGTTTCCGTGCTTCGGAGGGCACGTAAAACCGTCGGTCCCGGTTGTTATCATGAGATAACAGTCGTTAAGTCATGTCGGAGGCCTTCGGGCGGTTTGAAAACTTCCGACACTCGGGTTGGCCACTAACCCCTCCACCAATCCGTACTGGAGCAGCGTGGTGGAGTATGCTCTAGGTCTCCTCAAGAGGAGAGACCCGTGCCCAGTAGTGGGCCATTAATGGGTTGAAGCCAAGCATCTAGCAGCAGTAATGCAGTTTAAAACCGTTCGGTTTAAAACTCAAGACTATGGATGTCTTGAGTTTCATAATATCAAAGTGTTTCTACGCTGTTTTCTCAATATTATACAGTATTTTATTGTTATTTTCAGGAAGCCAAGGAGGTGTTAGCTTGGCTGCGTGGAGTGAACGTTCTTGACAGATCTTTAGAGCTGGATATAGAAAACATCGTGAAGGCGGAGAAACGGACCAAGGCTGACCCTAAGTCTGTCTGGAAAATTATATGTAAGTAAAGCAGTTTGACATAAATACAATGTTATCAAAATTTCAAATGCCCATCTTCTTATTTTGTTTTTATTGACGACGAGATTGAATCTATTTAACCGACTTCAAAAAAAGAAAGAGGTTCTCAATTCGACTGTATTTTTTTCTTTTTTTATGTGTGTTACCTCAAACCTATTTACTGGGTGTACCTTTGATGATTCTTGAACTTTTTACTTGAAAGTTGATGTTTGTCATGTGGTCCCATTTAAATTTGAGCCAGATCTGACGAGTAGTTTTTGAATTATGCCTAATTTTGAAGTCGGTATTTTTTTTGAAGAATTATGTTATGCTGTTTGAGATTTTGATATAATAGTTTATCATTATGCATACGTATACTGTGCCTATATACTACGCGTGTATTGAAGTGAGTACTGCTTTATTTATATTACCTTCTTTGGACATGCATGACACAATTAGTTCCGTGTCGTGCCATCAATTGCTCGTCATGATGCAAATGATTTTGATAATTGACGTTGATTAATAACGGTTTCATTGCATTACGGATATATCTCGTTAGTTTAATGAATCATGATTTATGTGACATCTAGATACTTATTTGCCTATGTTGCATGTTAGAGCGTTTTTATAGCGTGCATATCTATGTTACTAGGGATTATGTTACCGCTTTGTAACAAAATTAAACTCTTGATAACTTACTTTACATTTGACATTTGTGTGTATACTTATTATAGGTACGTGTGTGTCAAATGCATGGCAGTGTGTTTATTAATTTGTTAACTTCCATGTGTAAAAACCTGCTAAATATTAATAGCAACTATTCAATAACAACAAAACAATTTGAAAACAATCAAATCAAATTCCATGCCTGATAAAAATTAATAGTAACTATTCAATAACAACAAAACACTGTTCCATGCCTGATAAAAAATTATAGCAACTATTCATTAACTAACCTTGCCGCCAAGTCCTACAAAAAGACTGTCTATTCATGTGTCTATTCACCGCTAAAAGGATTCCGTTAATCTTGACTCCGACTCTTCAGAATGTATCCCTGGAATACACCGACCACCTTCAGTTATTGGGATTCAGTTATCAGAAAGAAAGAAAGAAAGAAATTATTTATTTTGTTAAATAATTTCTTTCTTTCTTTCTTTCATTAGGTGGGATTGTAGTCAAGCATTAACTTAAAATGTAAAAAAAAAACTAAATTATTTCCAATAATAAGACAAACCGACATTCAATGCCTTGATGATCAAGGCTTGATCACCATACTAGTGAAAACCTGCCTCTGACACAAAAATAACTCAACGAAATCTACTAAAGTGCCTGATAAAATAATTAGCAACTATTCATTAACAAATTTAAACTTAATAGCAACTATTCATTAACAACACTGTATCAACAAATTCCAGTAAAAGACAAACCGACGTTCAAGGCCTTCATCATCACGCTAGTCATCAAGATAGCGCAGCAGTTCGACGGGTACCTCATCGTGCTGATCTACGCGAGCTTCGTGTTCGAGAAGGCCTCGGAGTCCATCAGCCTGAAGCTCAGCCCCAACAAGCAGGTCATGATGATCGGGGTGGTGCAGCTGCTGGGGTCTATTGTGGCTACTTGTATCGTGGAGAAGACTGGACGGAAAGTGAGTCAGATGATTTTTTGTTGGGATTATTTACGTGGTCACTTTAACGACCCGTGTGGCGTATTGGTTACCGTGTCAAACCACCGTTCGAAGGGGCCTGGCTTTGATTCCCAGCGAGGCAGAAAAAGTGATGAGTTTGAAATTCTGTGCTCGGTCTGGGTATGTGTGTTTGTGTCTTTGTAAATTGTCCATGGCATCCACGACAAAAGGAATCCTAGTCTAGTGCAGGACTATCAGTGTGTAGCGTTATTTATTTATTTATCTGTTTTAAACCAGTCAGTTACCAGTGGCAAAGACAGATACACATGCATTTTAGAGTGTATGCTGATACACAGTTGCGTAGCAGCATATGTTCTGAAATGTTGCAAACAACAAACCATAATTGTCTCACTGCTGGGCTCGGGGTCTCCTCTCACAATGTGAGGGGTATAGGCCATAGTCTACCATGCTGGCCAAGTGCGGATTGGTAGACTTCACACACTTTTGAGAACCTTATGGAGAACTCTCAGGTGTGCAGGTTTCCTCACGATGTTTTCCTTCACCGAAGCAAGTGATAATTAATTGTAAAACGCACATAATGTTTGAAAATTAGAGGTGCGTGCCAGGATTTGAACTCGTGCCCCTGCGTTCGGGAGACCAACGTTCTATCGTTAAACTATCACTGCTTCATATCATCATACGATAGCCTAAATCTTTCCCAGCATTGGTTATCCTCTACATTATTATTCCAGCTCCTGTTAGTAACAACATCATTCGCGATGGGTGTTGGCATGCTGGTCCTCTCGGGCTGGTTCTACGTGACGTCACTGGAAGTGTGGCTGCCCGGTTGGCTGCCAGTGCTGGCCATGTGTGTGTGTATCTTCGCGGACGCCGCCGGGTTTCAGCCTATATCGTATATTATTATCACGGATCTCTTCACGTTTCAGGTAAAGATGAAAAGTGCTTATTAGTTCACAATCTCTTAGGATTTGGGATTTCTGAATTACGGAACGGTTCCAGTTAGAGACGATTACACCCATTGTTATGTTCTGTAATATAATCATACATACTCAACGAAACAAGAAAGAGAAAGAAAGAAGGAACTCCCAAGTCCCCAGCAGAACACGAAGATTCGTTTCATATCGGCTTCTCACATTACCGATCATAAGTCATCGACAACATAATTTGCAATAGTTATTCTGCAGCTTCTATACCCCATAGAAGAGGATTATATTGACTTATGTGATTCAAGAAGCTCACTGATAGTATAACAACATTGCTAATTCTCCCTCGACGATTTCAAGGAATTCTAATTCTTGTTTGGTACCAAACACTGAATCCATCGAATTTTACCAATGATGCGTTATCGCCACTTTATTATTTCTTTCTTCTTCTTCCTTCTTTATTGGCCGGCAACGCATCAGTGATGCCTTTGGTGTCACTAATGTAGATCGTCGACTCGTTTGCGGGCATTTTCCATAAAAAAGTTGCATACGTGAGATCCATCAAACCTTGATATAACTTTAACCTAAGTCTGACTCATGATGCTATTTAATGGAAACCCTTCATGGAATTCATGTCTTTTCTTGGTAATTTCCAGCTTCGTGGAACAGTCTCCGCTTTCACAAACATCTGCGCGAAACTGAGCAACTTCATCCAGATGAAGTGGTTCACCAAGATCTGCGAGTTGATCAGCATCCACTGGAGTTTCCTCTTCTTTGCTATAGTCTGTTTCTGTTCCTGCTTCTACACCGTAGTAGCTTTTCCGGAGACGAGACAGAAGTCTGTCGAAGAGATATACGCTGTTCTGTCGAAGAAGAAGGAGACAAAGGAAGAACAGGATGCCAGGTCGGTGCCGTAGCCATTGGAACTCTAGTCAGTTTAGTAATACTTTATTATAAAGATTTCAGATAGTCATATCCTAATATGACTTTAAAAAGGCTAAGTTAGCTCATTGCGAGACACGATTCAATGTATCTCCGTCTTATTAAAAACTTTGTATAGACATCTGGACTGCAAGGTTCGAAGAGGTATCTGAAGACGGCTCACGTGACATAGTTTACAGTTCAAACATGGGGGTAGATTACCCTGACTGTAGGTACTATAAACTCCTTAACTTACAAGATCATTATGCTTATAAAGTTTTGTATAGTGTCTTCTGTATAGTGTGTTCTTCAGATGTGCGACAACGCGACACGACAAAATGTAATAAGTATTACGTGATTACGACTAAACATTGTCGCTGCGACATTTTGATGTCAGTGTGAATTTATCTATGCATTTTCATACTTTGTACTCACCAAATGTCATTGTGTGACATTTATCATGTTATTGTCCCACGTTTACATAGACCCTTACATGATCTTAAGGTATAAAAGTAAAACTTTTATTATTATTGAAGTGAAACTTCTTTAGAATCGTTGTGATTTCAAAACGGGGGCAACGGAAAAAACGACAGGTAAGAGACACAAATACAAAAATATGTAGGATGAAGCCAGGAAAGAATGAGACAGAAATATACATAAGTACTATAAGCATGCATATAATATAACTGCTAATTTCGTCGTTCAATCTAACTTCTCCGTAGCTCAATGGTCAGGACGTAGATACACAATACCTGATGCGCAGGTTCGCGTCTCTCAATATTTCTTTTTTTTTAGTTTTATTTTTTTATACTGTTCTTAAATACTTTGAAATGCTCTTTTAAATATTTTCAAAGAATTTATGAACAAAAAATAAGAATTTCATTTTCGTTGTCAAGCTTGCTTATTTAATATCTGTCGATCGACCGACCGATTGTTGTTTCTTAGTTAGTCGCTAGATGGCGCGCTACAGTCATTTTGTGTAAGACGGCTGCTAGATGGCACTTAATAATTTACGTGTTGTTGTCGAGGGGTTTGCGCGGCAAAGAGGGAACTAACGCTCAAGGTCCTTGGCTCGGGGACGCGCCTTAATACGTGCTTGTATTTGAGCATTTAACGTGTGTTAGTGTATGTGAAAACTACGTGAGCTACTGTACACTGTATGCGGCTGCGTATTACAGCTTTTTAGTAAGATGTCAGCGTGGTGTCTTAATATTTAACTGTGTGTTTGTGAGTATTTTTATATCTTGTTTAGTTTCACTTCTATCGTGTGTGAATCGCACACACACCTTTTTTTTGTCACCAGCATGTCACCAGTTGGGACAAACATGGTGGGGGCAAATGGGAATAACCCAACAAACTTTGCATGTCAGATATGTTTAGAAATTAGCTGCCATGATTTTTCCTCTATTTCGAGATATTTAGACGTCTCTCGCAATGAACCTAACTTATATGAAATGTACCGCCTTTATACTATTATAAAATGTAATTTAAAAAAAAACTTCTATAGTTATTAATATAGTGTCTTATCGGTAATAATAGTGATATCATTGTAATTATAATAGCATAGTGAAAACTCCTCGTATTTATAATTTCAAATCAAAAATGATGAGGAAATAGTCACGCGTATATAAAAAATGCTTAATGTTTACATAAGTAATAATATTAATTTTATGTTATGTAGGAACACTTATTCATATGGCTTTTGCACTATAAAATATAAATTCACATTAGATTTGTGAATTATTTATTGACTGCGTCAGATAATTAAATAATTTATTTAAAATTCCCAACTATAAGTTGATGAGTAGAATTGTATTGATTGTACTACTGAACTACAGAGTTCAGTTTAAGATAATACATTTTAAAGTTAAAAACGCGACACAGGCGTTTACAGGTGATATAACATGTTTTAGCTCGCGATGAGATTGCGATCAATTTCACGTAATGTAAAAACGTTTAAGTAATCAGTGAAGGATAATGTCATAGAACAGACATCTCGAACAAAATGTGTCCTGCCCGGGAGGTTCCATTTTCAAAATTGAACCCCCGTTCTCCTTTCAAAATCGAACGAATCCATTGAAGATTGAAGCCACGTGGCGCCAATGCATTGGGACATACATGGTGTTCGCGGTGTCGGTTCTTTAAGCTAGTAATAATACTTCAATGTAAGTAATTCGTTTTTTACACGAGTTTTATTTTGTTAAAAAAAATTTACTGGATCTTTTTGTCGTAATTTGTAATTTAAAAATAAGACAGGCGTAAAATGTAAAGAATTTAACGACAAATGTATCATTAAATTAAAACAAATTTCTGTTTACTATTAATTAGTTATTTAAACTAATATTTCAATAAAAAGTAGTTCAGTGACTACGAAAGACTGTTTATACCAGATAAAACTCGCCAAAAAAACTGACTAGATCTCTATGTGTTGGAGATATACCCACACTGTTTTCTTGATGATTAAAAACGGAAAATCATGTTTAATCAATACAGGCTACGTTTTTAAGCATTATTAAGTATGTTGCTTCTACTATATGTTATTTTAAACAAAGATGCGCTATGGTGTGTTTGTTATGTAGGTAGGTTGTTATGTAGGTAGCATTGAAATAGGATTTTCCACATTAAAAATGTTAAATAAAAAGCATTTTTGTTATTACGTTTAATGAATGTGATATCCCTATATTTGGTAATTATGGTTTTTCTTTTAAAAACACTCATTTCAATGCTACCAAAATTATAGTGAATGTTGTATATGCCACTAGGCTCAGCTGACTTTGGCCGTGCTACTCGTATATGCTTATTAGGGAACATACCAAAACCACGTGACCGATTTTTCCAACTTTTTAACCCCCCTCCTTTTTTTACTTTTTTTTCCAACCCCCCTCCCACCCCTTCGTGACCATCCGTAGTATATAAGAAGACCCCCTCCCTCCCCCCCTTGTTTTCACGTGGTAATTCATAAATACGGTTTTCAATATTTTTTGCAAATTTTTCAGTGTTCTCATTAGAGACATTCGCACATGGGAGCTACTTATTTCGAAACGAAATCTCTTCCAGTAGCCCCACAAAAGGAAAATTGAAATTTGAGTGGCAAACTGAGTGCACACAAAAATACATAAACAAATATAAAATATACATACATATACATAAAATAGACATATCGTCACCCTCCCCGCTAACTGTCCTAACTAACAATTGATAGTTTTCCAGGGCAACCGTTTTTCGGTTTGGCGCTACAATAATGTTACTGTGCTTAACTAAGCTTTGACTTCATTAATGAAATGATTAAGATTTACTACAATATTTAGCTTACTCTTTAAGTCAGTAGTAGTCTTAAAGCTCTAAGGTATATATTTATTTACTTCTAATCATGTGAAACAGATAGGTCACTCTGTGAGAACTTTGTTTTATATTTTATGTTAGTTAGGACGTCAGTATTTGACTTAAAAATATAAATAAAATACTATCAGATATTATCGTTTTCATTTATTTATTACGAGTTTCATAAGAAGTAACAAAAATTATGTTTTGAGCATTTTGGAAATTCAGCTATGTACTTTATGTATCCTAACTACTAACTATATCTAATGATTCGTTGAAATTCAAAGCTTTTTATAACAAGAAGGTATTCCGTATTAGTTTCTTTATTACAATCACATTCTTAAAAATGTCTTAGTAATTAGTTTTTAATTGGTCTTTGTTTATTTACGCCCCAACCAGAGTCAGTAACAGTTACTTAAATCGCTCTTTAGTACTAGTTTTTTTTACTTAAAAAAAGTTAATGCTTGACCACAATCCCACCTGATGGTAAGTGGAGATGTGGTCCAGGGTGGTGGGCGCGCTAACTTAATAAAAGCCTATTCACTCTTTTTTTGAAGTCATCCACGTCATAGGCGAGCGGGAACGCAGACGCAGGCAAGCTGTTCTAATCCTTAGCGGTGCGCATAATGAATGACGATGCAAACCGCGACGTCCGTACCGGCGGGATATCAACGACGTAAGGGTGGATACCCGCCATACGTCGTGTCGTTCGATGGTGGAACGGGGAAGGGGGAATTAATTCAAATAATTCCTGCGCACACTCTCCAAAATGTGCCCTATAGAAAACCGAGAGGCTGGCTACTCTGCGCCTGTGCTTGAGGCTTTGCAAATTGATCTCAACCAGATCTGGGTCACCAATGAGCCTCTTCGCACGCCTCTCCATTGAATCCAAAACAGAAAGGTGATATTTGGCTGCACCTGCCCAAATGTGAGAACAGTACTCAACACACGGCCGAACCTGAGCTTTGTACAAGGTTAAAAGTTGCCTCGGTGTGAAGTACCGCCGCACCTTCGCAAGGACGCCAAGTTTCCTTGCATCTGCTTTAGCTTTGGATTCGATGAACTGTCCAAAGTTGAGCTTGGAGGATATCTCAACTCCTAACAACTGAAGGCAGTCGGTATAATCCAAGGACACGTTCTGAAAAGTAGGAGCCAAGGTGAGCGGGCTCCTATTGGCAGTGAAGAGACACGTCCGTGTTTTAGTGGCGTTGAATCTCACAAGATGGGGCGTTATAGTTACAACGTAGTTACAATCAATCAGTCTTATTTATTGACCGTAGGATTAAAATAAGTTTAATAATAATGTTAGGTAGGCACGGTCTAATACAGGAACTTAATTGTATAAAACAGTTAGCTAATAAAATTAACAATAAAAGAATCAAAGAGGTATCATGACACGAATCTCAATTAGAAAGTGAAGTATAAAGTGCCACATGCTCTGGCAGCTTAATGATTGAAGTGTCATCTGATGTTAGGGACATCAGATCATTGTATTTTTCTACCGAAACTTTGGGAGGTGTCAGATTGAGAAGACCTATTTCCTCTCTTAAGAAAGCAGTACCCGGATGACCGAGCTTAGCTCGGTTTAGTATTGCTAAACAACGCCATCTGCTTTAGTGTAGCTACTCGCCAATAGATGTTAGGAAGAGTCTATTGTAGCCGTTTTTCATTGCCTGAAAACACGGATAAAACGACATTTTTTAAAAATGAATCCTAGCTAGATCGATTTATGGCCCTCGAAACCCCCTGCATACTAAATTTCATGAAAATCGTTGGAGCCGTTTCCGAGATTCAGAAAATATATATATATACAAGAATTGCTCATTTAAAGGTATTAGATAAACTTATCGCCTAAGAGAAAGAGAGCGTAGTCTCTGCCTGGCCAGTCTTGAAAAAATATCTTTCTGTACATAAGACAGTTAGTGAGAATATTTTTTGTCTCCTTTTGCAGATAGGCAAAACAAAAATCGCAATTTTCTTCTAAACGGTAGACAATACGGACACGACGGTTAGCTAGAAATTTTGCAAATTAAAGAGATGTACTTGTAGGTATGTCAGTGTAGATAGATCAGTTTGTTAGATATGACACTTAGCGGGGAGGGTGACGATATATACATACATATACACATACATATATACATAAATATATCATATACATCATATTTATACTAATAATACATACAAACAATAGCTATAAATTATAGTATTAACATAACCCCCCCCTCCCTTCTGTGACCAAGCGTGGTGTTTTGAAGACCCCCCTCCCCCCTCTAAATGAGTCACGTGGTTTTGGTATGTTCCCTTACACGTGCGTGTAACTCAGTATTTCAAATTGTATTATCGGTATGATTATAACTGGGACGTCACAATCTCACAATATGATACTACGTTGTAGGTCAGTAAGACCCCAGCCTGTCGAGGGTTCCCGTATAGACTTATTTTTGATCTCCGACTGTGGGTTTTGGGGCATCTCATTTGTGTGTTTGAACATCGATTTCGAACACGGATTTCGAATCTTATAATAGGGTGTGTGAATTGTGAGCATAATATATTTATTTAAGTATACATATTGTTATCCGAGAATGTCGTTACTTATGATGAGCTTATCAATAAACCGCGCTAGGCTAACTTAGACTTAATGTTAGCCATGTTATAAAATAAGTTTTCATTAATTAGGTACTGCAAGATTTTACTTCGGATGTTAAATTAAATTATTTAATTAAAATTCTAAAGTTTATTTATTATTATATAAGTGCAATATTTATTATTATAGTAATGAGGTTTAAATTTCATTTATTACCTGTCGTTAATTAATTTATTTATTCACTCTTTATTGTTAACCTAAAAACTAGATCGCAATGGGTGGACTTAATGCTTGAATATATTATGCATTAATATTATGTACATAAATGATTTTGTTTCAATTTAGAAAATCTACAATTTTAAAATAATTTATAATTTACGTAGGATAATTATTTTCGTAATTTGTTCATTAAAATTTTTCTAAATTTTCCTTGATCTGCTGAATTAGATTTTTATCTATTTATAGATGAATTCAAATTCATAATATCTAAACTAATATGATACTTAATTGTCGTTTGCTTTAAAATAGTCATACCTACGTCAAGTATAAAAATAGGACCGCATTGGTAGATATTGTTGTCTGATTTGTAAAAATATTTTGTATGGAATAGCCTTACTACAGGCATTGAAGTACAGACATCTCGAACAAAATGTGTCGCGACCGGGAGGTTCGATTTTCAATATTGAGCGCCAGTTCTCCTTTCAAAATCGAACGAATCCATTGAAGATTGAAGCCACGTGGCGCCAATGCATTGGGACATACATGGTGTTCGCGGTATCGGTTCTATACGCTAGTAATACTACTTCAATAACTACAGAATACTTTTTACTGTTTTTATTGGACGGTGTTTACTACATACTAACACACAGTAATACATAATGTAAGTAATGTACCTACAAACCAAAATATCACCATTTGGTAGAGTTTTTCAGTAATTGAATAATTGATTGAAACTGTCTTGGCTATTAACATAATTCTGGGAAATTAAAACAACCAAATTTTTATAGTAATTTGATAAAACTTGTAGATTTACCTTATTTTATTTGTTTAAGATATTGTAAATTAGCTATAATAATATTGTCTGTCATTTACTACATACTATAAGCAACTAATTATAAAAACAAAACTGAAATATATTATTATTGTTATATGCCTATTTTGATATAATAACTAAGATTTAGTTATTAAGATACAATATTATTTCTGTGTATATACGAACAAATTTATTGTTAATGAATAAATTAATGAATTTAACTCTTAGAAGTTTGATTTTAATGAATATGGCACTAATCAGTAACCATTGGCATACATCATCAGTAACACAGCCCATTCTTGTCCCACTGCTGAGTTGGAGTCTCTAAACACAATGTAAAGGGCACGGGCCATAGTCCATGCTGAACAAGACATGTGTGAATTCACTACGCTTTTAAAAAGATTAATAAGTAATTAATACGGCTGTGATGGGTGTACCGCAGGGCTCGATCTTGGGTCCGTTTCTTTTTCTGGTATACATTAACGATTTACCACATTATGTAAAGAACCAAGCGGATATTGTACTATTTGCTGATGATACATCACTAATATTTAAGTGTGAAAGGAATAAAGTAAATTTCGACGACGTAAATAGTGCTCTTTCGCATGTATCGCGTTGGTTCACTATCAATAATTTACTATTAAATGCAAAAAAACGAAATGTATAGAGTTTGTGCTACCTAATGTTAAAAAAGTCAGCAAATCTCTTAAACTAAATAACGAAACATTGCATATGGAGGAATCGACTGTCTTTTTAGGGGTGACCTTAGATAGTAAACTTCAATGGGGCCCACATATAACAAATCTCGCGACAAAACTCGGTAGGGCTGCTTTTGCTGTTAGGAAAATAAGGCAGTATACAGACGTCGAAACTGCTAGGATAGTCTATTTTGCTTATTTCCACAGTGTTATGTCTTATGCCATCTTGCTGTGGGGCAAAGCAGCCAATATAAAACAAATTTTCATACTCCAGAAACGGGCAGTTAGGGCTATTTATAAACTTAGGTCTCGGGAATCTTTGCGTGAAAAGTTCAAGGAAATAGGTATACTTACAGTAGCTTCCCAGTATATCTTTAACAATGTAGTTTTTATACGGAAGAATATATTCTTCCGTTATTTATACGCGTTTATAAACGCGTATAAACAAAATTTTGATATTAATAATCGCCATACGAAAAGAATGCATCAATTAGTTACGCCTTCGTTCCGCCTAAGTAAAGTGCAGCGATCTTTCATAGGGCTTGGTATACATTTTTATAATAAAATCCCAAAATTAATACGTGACTTGCCAATAGAAACTTTCAAAAAACGTGTAAAGACACAATTGTTAGGCAAGGGATATTATAGTGTAGACGAGTATTTAAATGACAAAGACGCATGGAAATGACCAGCTCTGCAACCAGTTCCGCTCAGAATAGTAAATACTTTTGTATTATTATCGTTTTTTGTAATATTTTTTTAAAAGATGTGCTGAGGAGTTTCTTTAGGCTTTTCTTCTCCTCCACGATAAAGCACCTTCCGAAAAGCCAAAAAATGACGTGCATAAGTGTATCAGTGATACCTATATGAATAAAATATTTTGACTTTGACTTTGAATATTTGATAGTGCTCTTTTCTAATTTCAACTTTGCCACCTCGCAACTTTGCCCCTCGCGCCGCCATATTGAAAAAATGGCGTACGATAGCAGTTTTTCGACAATACGCACTGGACAGCAATGGACTAATTCCTGTTATGACAATCGAGCCCCCAGCTCAAGAAAATTTGCTATAACTTATTTCTTAACGTAAGAAAGATTGTTGAATCTTATTTCTTGAGGTGAGAAAAGTTGCTGAAATTTATTCCTTGAGGTAAGAGAGAGATCGAGGCAAGTGGGAAGACAGATACAAACGTGTGGCGACGCGTCGAACACTTTTTGATTTTTTTTATGTTAAAACAATTAACATTATGTCCACACCGTAACAAATTGCTTTATGACCTGTGCATTCGTGCCGAGTTAGTAGACGCCTACTCATTTATGTCGATCAATAATCATAGAATAATATTTGCTCAGATAAATCAAACAGATATTTTACACTTTACAGATCAGCACAAACTAAATAACATTACTATGTGATATTGGTAAGTGTAGGTGGTGCAAAATAGCATGTTTAGGTGATGACATAATAATATTCGCACCAAATATTACGAATTTGTTATGAATCTCAATTTTCATAGAAGATACTCGTATACTTCATAGACTTTTGAAGTGAAACGTACTTAAAATTGCTGTCAATATCATTCTAATGGTCATTCTAGAGTTATTAGTCACAGGCGTTGATCTAAAAAGCACGTATTATTTGCTTCATAAAACTATACCTATGTATCTAATATTTGTTCTACAATTAGAACATATTTTATATTTGTACCTAATATAAGCAGAATTTTTACGATTTGTCGCCACGAAACATCCTTCAGAACTCGACGCTCTACGTTTTTATAGTTCCCAGTTTATTAAAAGTATAACCACAAAGTAACTGTGATATAACTGCCTGAATCGAGGCTCACTCAATACGTATGACTTGGGGAAATTCCCAGGTCCCCTTACATTGTTATGAATTATGGAACATCTTTTGGACCGAATGTCTTACACAAAATTTGGTTGTCATTCGCTGAAAACCGCGAGCCAATACTTACCGACAAAATGTGATGATTGTTATGGTAAAACCAATTGCCTGGCTTCCATCCATTAATTACCTACTACTGAGCATGGGTCTCTACTCGTGAGGAGGCCTGGAGGGTTAAGGTCGTAGCTCATCTAAACGACACCGCTCCCACCCAACCAAAGTATGAGAATTCAAATATAAACTTTAAATCGTGCCCTGTAGATGCAACTATTGAGTGGCAAGGTTGCGGTAAGCTTGCTTCCCGCGCGCGGGCAGCTAATTTTTATTGTTATTGTAAAGTGTACCTACAGAGCACGATTTTAAGTCTATATTTGAATTCTCATACTTTGGTTGGGTGGGAGCGGTGTCGTGTAGATGAGCTACGACCTTTAGAGCATACTCCATCACGCTGCTTCAGTGCGGATTGGAGAGGATAGTGACCAACCCTAGTGCCGAAAGTTTCATGACACCTGAGGGCATCCAACATGACTAAACGACTGTAAAGTTCGATGCATACGTAACGTGTTTTTGCCCCGGACGGGACGGGACGTGAAGTTTTGAAAACATCGTTCCGTAGAAAATGTAAACGATAGCGCATACGCAACCGAATACCGTACGGGACAGGAACGAGGCACGCACATATCGCCGTATTACAGCTAAAACCGACTACTTAACTAAAGTTTTGGGGACAAAACCCTTTTTTACATATTTTGACTCAGAAAAACTACTTTCGAATGGTAAAATAAATTAAAAGCTAAGGTACTTAGATCCGAAGATAAAACGATAAGAATACGAATAAAAATGAGTCTGTACGTCCTCGGAATTATAATAAAAAAAATTGTATAACTCTAAAATATTTTTCCCCTGACATGGTCGACTTAGTTGATTTTAGCTTTAATACGGCGAATTTAAGCCCTGTCCACGTCCCGTCCCCATCCCGTCCACGTTACGTATGCAGCAACCTTTAATTCACGATAAAAACCGGGACCGATGGCTGTACGTGCCCTCCGAAGCAAGGAAAAGCTCAAGAAAATTTTGCCACTAGCGGTCACCCATCTAATTACGGAACATTTATTTATTTAACCTTTATTGACCACAATATAAAATATTATAGTACAAATGGCGAGGTTAATGCTATCTGCATTCCAAGGGCGTCGCCAAGGGGGGGGGGGCAGGAGGGGGCAGCCAACCAAATCAAAAAAATAATCTTTATTGACCATTATAACCTTAAAATCTTGTAATTACAAAAAATACATTGTACACTTATTCAAATTCAAAATTTCAAATTATTTTTATTCTATTTTTCAAATAAATGTAATAGCTTATTATATTTACAAGTTTTATTAATTGTACAGTCAAGAGCTTGTGTAGCTTTACACGTTGGACACTGTACCGTTGTTATTACAATCGCCGTAAATGCCGTAAAATCGCAAGTGAAAAGCTTCTGTGCTCTCGACTTTACCTACAGTTCATACTTATTCTCATTCTCCATATAAACTTGCCCACCCCTGGGCTATCGGCTGGCGACGCTCTTGCTGCATTCTCTACCAGCTAACCATTAGGCCAAACCGAAATAGGTACACGAGGAGCGGTATGACAGATAGGTGGTAAGCTAAAAAGTAAATATATTTACATTTACTGTTATTTTAAGAATAAGTATTAAACTTGCATACACACATATACTAAAATATTATACAAAATAAATATAAATATATATAAACATAATATATACAATAAATAAATATACAGATACAAATAATACATAATAAAATATAATAATAATTATATAACATGGCTATATTATTTATACCCGACTTTAAAAAAGAGGTTATCGTGCTCCCAACCACCGCTCGCAATGAAAGCTCTTCGAAAGCTCCGCACCAAAAGTTCATATCGGACTTGCATTAGATTTAAATTATTTAGTAATTATTTCGCATTTAGTAATAATGTAAAAAATATTCTCTGTAGTCAATGATGTTTAAAAAAATATAGATACGTCATGCCCTTACAAATCAACCAAAAAATCTGTTCCGAAAGAGCTACAACACACACACGTTTATCTTTTGTTTCACTACACCAATCACACTACAATAATACACGAAGGCATTTTAACCTTGTATGTCAAATCTCAAGTACATACCTTTATGACAACAAAAGCATGCGTATCGTCTTGTATTGACAGAGCGACTACGAGCAGACAGAGGTCAATTGACCGCTCTTACGATCTTCATCTTCGGCGCGCTAGTGACATATCTACCTCTTTTTTACTTATAATATCATTGTCTGTAGTGCCTATTATTTGCTAAGAATCCGCTCGCAAGAGTGCATTGACGCAAACGACTCAGCCGACACTTTTTGTTTGTTTACTTTTTTTTATAAAGTGCGTTAATGACATGAACCGCGTTTAGTGAATGGACTGCGTCCGTTGTGTGCGCGCGTTTGTTAACCAAGCGAAGAATATACGTTCGATTTTTGAAACTTAGTGACGTTAATAACTGAATATAGAGGTACATTAAACAGTTTTTAAATCAAACCTTTTTGCTTACAGACTAGAGAAGTGTCGCTATTGTATTAATTATTTAATTCGGGATTGTTTGATTTAACAAACAATTTGTGAACTGTGCTGTGTAATTTGGTTTTTATAGTTGGATCTACTCACAAAAAGTGTCGTGATTGGTATAAATAGTTATGTAAGTATTTTTTTTTTGTTTATTGGAACGTTTTTTAACAAAAATTGTAGTCTACCCTCACTTTAAAATTTACTAAGGTTTGAACCATAACATTTAATCTCTTGCTTTTAAAATTTAAGTTCGGTAGCAAGTTAAATATCTGGAATGAAGCTTATTAGGCCTAAACAACTTATCTAAAGATAAAGAGAAACTCACTCAAACGCTTAAACAAGTTTGGAAATAGGCAATTTTTATGACAAAATCTACAATATTCAAATTAGCGCGAATTCATTAAAATAATGTGAATTAATTGTATTCAATGTAAAGTACATGTCCGGAGTAATTTTAGTTCTATTTTCTAGCCTGAGAATAGTTTTATTTAAATGCATGTGGCCTAGAAAAAAAGGACAATCGCAAATTAATTATTTAAACATAAGCAATGACGTTGTTAATTAATTTTCTAGTTAATAATAGATACTCTATGAACGTAAAAACTTATGAATTACTGTATAAAAAAATTGTGAGTGTCAGCTTCGACGCACGACTGGAGTTTACGCCTTACGAACGATTATAAAATAGATATATAGATTAGTAAATTAGGTTAAATAAACGCATTTTTTATATTACTGAGAGCATGCTTGATACATTTATTTATATTAATCAAATATTATATACAAGATATGCCAAGATGGCGCTGAAATTATGTCAGTCGAATTTAGACAAGTGTAGCGATTTTAATTCAGACAGTTGATAGCTGCCTCTGAGTGAGGCCGTCTAGCTGCTTTTTTCACTATTATGGTTTTAGTAGTACCATCCCTTTTATATAATTTACCAATGTAATAGTGATTGATGTAGTGAAACAAAAGATAAACGTGTGTGTGTTCAGTGTTGTAGCTCGGTCGGAACTCGGAACAGATTTTTTGGTTGATTTGTAAGGGCATAACGTATCTATTGTTTAATATCAGTGATATTAATATATTAATTACATATTTAATTTAACGTGACGTTTTTATTTACACAAATTTACAATAATAGATTATGTGTTACGAATTACAAACATAACGCATAACGCACATAGCCCATAGGCCATAACGTAACGGAAAAAGTTTGATTTTGAAAAAAATTTTCATACCGCAGGCTTAAATATGAAAATCTGTTCTTAAGGAGTTAAGGTCTAAAAACTCAGTAATAGGTATTTTCTTCTACGATCCTAGAAAGGTATGTAAGTACTTACTTAATAGCCTATTAACTATATAAGTATTATAATACATTGTTTAACAACAAAAATACCGCAGTTATTTGTGACATAACTAAGGAATTACAAATAGACAAGGTATGAAGTAAGGGTCACGTTGGAATGTTATGAAAAACTTGTCATCCTTACCTCGAAATGAACCATTTTTTGTCCTCTACATACTTACTTAGTTGGCTACCGAAACTGTTTGGTTATTTAGTATTTAATTATGTATGTATGTATTATGGTGTGGTTTATAATGGTATGGCTCTAATTCTAATGTAGCCCTACATCGCTATGAAGCAGTGTGGTGAAGTATACCCAAGTTTTTTCAATGACCTGTGGTCGAAAATGGTTATTAGTAGGTTGCTATGTCATATAGCCATTGTTTCCACACACATAAGTTACATCATATCATGGAATGTTTAAAAATTATTACAAGCATTATTCATAGTGCACAGTAGTTATACAGGGTGAATTTTTCAAGTGTGCGTGGATGGCTAAATTTTAAACTATGAGGAATGTCTCGGGGCCGATTTTGACGAAAACTAAAACTGCATCATTATATTTTAGAAAAATTAATATTCCTGGTCAGGAATCGAACCAATTGATTTAAAAAAAAAAAACTCATCCTGTATTATAACACCATTCGATAGTTTCGCTAACAAGGATAAAATTCTGTAAACTTATTAGTTTCCGAATTACATACGGCAAACTTAAGGAAAATATTGAATTTTAAGAAACTGCTGCATTTTAAACGTTTTTACTATTTTTTTGTAAAAAAGTTGCTCTTTCCTTAAGTTTGCCGTACGTCATTACTTCCCAGAATTTGATCCTTATTAGCAGCTTGTTAGCAACACTATCGAATAGTGTAATAATACTGGGCGAGTTTTTTTTTCAAAATCAATGAGTTGGCCTGAAGTATTAATTTTTCATATGTCATTAATTCATAGAATTCGATTCTTGTTAGCGATATTATCGAAGTGTGTAATAATACAGGGTGAGTTTTTTTTTCAAAATCAATGGGTTCGATTCCTGGCTAGAAATATTGATTTTTCAAAAATGTAATGACACAGTTTTAGTTTTCATCAAAATCGGCCCCGAAACTCCTCTGAGCATTTTTCGATATTCCTCGTAGTTTCGGATTTCGTCCTCCACACTTGAAAAATTAACTATAAAAAATAAAGTATAAAAAAACTATAAAAAATAAACCTGCACTTAGGTCACGTTTTCTATGCTACAATATAAATAAGTTAATTTTTAAGTTTTTTAAGTAATGTTTTTTTACACGCGTGACTTTGAATTCCTCTATTATTGCACGGCGTTTAGCATACCTCTTCACAAGGTGTAAAACATATTAGGTCATGAAAAAGCACTAAGTATCTAAGTATTAAGTGCGGTTTTAAGTCACACTGCTATAAAATAAAATTGACACTCGTGTCATAAGTGGTCTATTGAGGTATTGCACGCCATTTAACACCCTCGATGCGCTCGGTAGCTAATATTGGACCAATTTACGAACCGTATCATGATGTATCATACTATTATATATCTACCTAAGTATCTGTACTAAACGATGATGCATAATGTTAACGTGTAAAAATGTGTTTTAATATTAGAACGTTAATTAATATTAAGTACACGGATGACGCCATCTACTGAAGTAGCAAAAATTGGTTTCTTTCGTGAAGTAAGAATGAAAAAGTGAGTAGTGTTGCTACTCGCCAATAGATGTCAGGAAGAGTCTATTGTAGCAGTTTTTCATTGCCTGAAAACACAGATAAAACGACATTTGCTAAAAATGAATCCTAGCTAGATCGATTTATCGCCCCCGAAACCGCCTGCATACTAAATTTCATGAAAATCGTTCGAGCCGTTTCAGAGATTCCGAGAATATTTATATAAATATACAAGAATTGATCGTTTAGAGGTATTACATAGTGTAAATAGGAAATAGATACATAATATAGTTAGTAATTTCATAAATTGTTAATAGAAAAGCTAATCATGAATAAAGCATTGATCTATTAGATAGTTAATTTATTTATTTAAATTAAGTAGTAAATTTTTCCACATTTCAGATTTCCATAACCAACTATTTAGCACGACCATGATGATAATATATTAACGAATAAGCTCAAGGATTCGTCGTATGAATCATTCCGCAATGGATCCATAAATCAATACTCATCTCATACGAAAGTAACGATCGATTCTAACAGACAACACTAACATGGCTTAATCGACTGCAAATGGCTATGCAATTTGTTTTTTAGGCCCGTAGACTATCAGTTTCCGTACAGAGCTAATTTCGGAACAGCACAGCATGTTAAATCTGTAATCTTTCGAATTCATTGCAGTAGTAAGAAGTTTTGGTATATTTTGGTAATGCGCTGGAGCATTGTCTCCTTAAAAGCTGCATGATGTCCACGAAATAAAAAACTACAGTCAGCAAAACGTACATATATTTCATGATTTTTTTTATATGACACTGTTCATCTTTAACTTTAATGATCGAAATTAGAACTGTAGTGGATAGAAAATTTTATCGGAATTGTGTCATTACGTCTGTTAACTGTTTTGACAATTACTAAAATTAAAAAAGTAAAGGTGTGGTTTGTCGGTGTTTTTAATGTTATTAAAATTGGATAAAGTGTACTAAACAATAATAAATTATAACTTTTTTATTAATAAAGAAAATAAATGTATAATTATTCTCACCGAGGTATGAGGTAGCTGTGATTTTAATCTTTTATATCAGACGGATTTGAAAAAAATTGTAGGTATAAGGTCTAATTGATTATCCTGCGTATGAAATCAGTAATCATCTAGCTAGTAGATATAACGTAACACGTCAGTTAGTGATTGGTCTAGATACCAATTAATATTACCATAAGATACTCTACGTAATTATATTCCCCGACCTTGAAACCAATGCAAATCGTAAGTCGGAAACCGCTAGCCAAATGGAATAATAAGTTCAGTTGACGTAACACCGCCCAAATAAAGAACACAAAGTCATCTAGTCATCGTTCTTCACCGTCATTGAATCAGAATTATTATATTGCTACGTTTTGCCCGTGACTTTATAGCCTAAGATCCGGCCACAGGATTAGTGTGCTCATCGGTTTTTTGCTAAAAACTTAAGTATGCATATTTATAATTTGGAGAATATATAATTATATACACGTGGAATAGTGATGTGACTTCTGGCATAGTAAAGGAATAATTTTGTTATTTGTACCGTGCTTCTGGACTCCTTGTCTGGCCTTGTCTGGCATTAAATATGGCTCTCAGTTCCACGCAATGATATTATACATATATTAAGAAGAGGCAGATACGTTATAAGCGCGCGCGTTGTGTGACTCAAAAAGTTCCCAATTGGGAACTCTTGTGATTAGTCTGCATCGAGCGCAATCACGAGCGTGGCGCATCGTAGGTTCATACGTCCTTACGAAAATAAATCAAAATGCCATCGTGTGTGTTTCGAAAGTGCACCAATTATGACTCCAAGGTCAACAAAACACAAGGAATCTCATACCACATTTGAGTACGCTAAGATACTTAGATTATTTAGTCTATTTCAATTATTTTTCTAAACAATCTAATAAATCATGCAAAGACGCCATATTCAGATGAAGAAAGAGATAGCGATCTAGTTTTGACGCATGAGCGATAAAGAACGTAGCCTATATAGATTGACGCGAGCGACAAACACTAGCTGTCTTTTTCACTATTATGGTTTTAGTAATGCCATCCTTTTTAAATAATTTGCCAATGTACTAGTGATTGGTGTAGGGAAACAAAAGATAAACATGTGTGTGTTGTAGCTTGGTCGGAACTGATTTTTCGATTGATTTGTAAGGGCATAACGTATCTGTATTTAGTTCAACATCTTTGGTTCCACGGGACAAGTGTGACTAAATAGTGTCAGTTTTGCCCAAAATTATTAATATCTTAGGTTGTAAGCGTTTCTAATCACCGGTTTTTGAGTTAAAAAAATTGAGTGGGTTTTTTTACGTAAATTAGATTACGAGTTTTTATGATTAAATCAGTAATTATTTAAAAAAACTATTATAATTATTTTGCGGCTCATTGAATTATTTACTTCTGATACTTTAATTTTTTTTCTTATTTTACATTATGTGATATTACCCCTTAGTGACTTAGAATTTTAAGAAGTCACTTTCCACAACGCTAAATATTTAACTTTCGGTAAATAACGCATAACTAGATATTTAATATTCGATCTCTAGTTACAATAGAAACTTCTCATTTATCTCTAGCTGATAATCATCATTCAGCCGCATGTCTCGTCAACTGTTCGTGAATCACAAGAAGGTTTGTTGATAATTGCGATATTATCTTCGTGAATCGTCATTGCTCATCTGAACTCAACCTTTATTATCTTTAAAGTGTTCAAGAAATATCCCCTTTTTATCTCGAAATTTTACATTTATTTACAACATGATATTAAAACGTAGGTATTTGATGTTAAGAGCGTAGTTCATCTGACAATGAGTTAAAATTAACAAAATATCCGTCACGCATCCATACTCCCGCGCTTACATTTTTTGTGTCGGCATTTCATACTGTGTGGTTGCGGTTGAAATGGTTTTACATTTTAAATCATACATTTTGCATTTAGGACTCAGGTATATTAAATGAAATTATTTTTAACTAAATTACTTTAAATGTATTTTTTTTTGTCTGTACCCATAAGATACACCAATGATTTCAAAGGTTCGTAAGCATAGGTAAGTTGAAAAACGTTGAAAAATGTACAAAACATGAAAAGTATTTATAAAAAAAATACAGTACACTCAGTGTTGCCAACCCTAGTTTTAGGAAAAGTGATAGATAGAACGCAAAAAATCGGGCTTTTGCACCCTCCCCCACCCTCGCATTTGTTGAAATGACAAAAAATATTTTCAAGTCAAGTAATAGGAAGTTTTGTTACTATAATGCTCGTATCTGGACTAAATTACTAGCTTTAACGTTTTACCACACATACGGGTTAATTCCAATTTTGGTAATATTTGATTTTTAATTAAAAAATCGATACATTTTATAGTCAAGTTGGTAGATATGGCATCACTGACTACACTTTCATCAATTCGGTCGGATACACGCACTGTCGAAATATTCAATTATGACGTAAAACTAAGCATTCTGGAGCAAACTTAAAATTATAGTATTTTAGCGTACTATACTTAGATGTGGATAGTACAAAATCCAATCCTGGCTATATGTACTTTCCACCTACCACCATCACATCAGTGGTGTTCAATGCCAGTGAATGGCACGGTCTTTAGTCTGTCTTGTATAGGTAGGTACCTATAAAAACTTGTATATGATTGTAAGGTGACTGATTGATGACCTAAATGCCTGACTATTTTCGTAGTTTGATTTTTAGTTTCTTATTCACTAGAGCATTCTTCGTATTTTACTACTTTAGAAGATAAGTTCATAAAATTCTGATAAGAAGAAATTAATTGCTAGTTATTATAAATAAATCGAATGAAATTTAAATATTTTTCCATTTATGTATGTATATTATTAGAACATTACATTTATAGAATGGATTCTCACATGTTTTATTGGGCTTATCATACAATTTTTTTTTTACAGAATCATCAAATCTCAGAGGACCAAGAATGAGTGTCCTAGGCTCCTAGGCCTCTGATCCTCCAGCGAGCGGACTGGAAGTGACGATGCTCAATATATTTCCACTGCGATGGCTCGCGAGGATCCAAAATGGCGGTATCGCCAACCAGTTTTTTATGGCTTTAATGGGTGAGTTGAATTTTTTTTTAATTTTGCGCTTTTCATGCTAGGCATTTAACTCTATGTATTTTTAATTTTTTATTAGGAACATAAAATAAAAGAATTTGGCACGCACGAAATTAAAGTTTTTCAGGTTTTTTCGAAGTAACTACATCAAAGTCACAGACCAAAGATACTGTTACTATGGATCAGATAAGTACTCAGTACTGTGGTCTGTGTATCGTCAAGAGATCATTAATGAGTTGAAGCCAGCCACCAATGATATTGTATATGTATGAAAAGACTATGTATCTCGCACAATAGTGCAAAATTCGCTAAGTACCTATTTTGGTTCATAAAATTAATGACACGTTGAAATGTTGAATTAAGATTTTATTCTTGGTGATGGAATTGCTTGACAACAGTTTGTATCCCGGGATTTATCAATCAGAGATTATATTGATGATTCACTAATTAGTAATTATGGTTACGGTTAATGTAAATAAATAATAATGTTTTGGTGCGGATACCTACATATCTATCTACGATTTCTAAATGTTATGATTATTTCTCGGAACGACGCGAGGTTACTAAGAGCAGATTGTAATACATTATACAGTGCAGAGTATAATAATTATAATTATGGTTTTTCTTTCCTCCTCTCCTCCCGCAATGAAATTAGTTCCTGGTATTTGGATACTACAATGTCGTAAAATAAAATTTTAAAACTCGTTAACGGTTACTTGCACAGTCCTTTCTTTTTCCAGTTTCCTTTAATCATTAATGCATTGACAATAGTATATTTAGTTTTTAAACTAATAAATTCTTTTGAAATCTGTTAGTAAATTAAAGAATTTTCATATGATAGAGAGCAATCTCAATAGGAATATTCTTGTAATTACCTCGAACTCACAGTTCGCGAGGGAAACGACAAGGGGAAATGTTACATGACCAGTTTTCAATTAACAGCTTACAGACTAGTCTTTTTTAGATTCTAGATTATAGAAGTGTCTACCCAAAATAGAAATATCCTAAGGGATTTTGTGTGTTTACTTTTAATTATAATACCTACGTTTCAAGTAGAGCATCGAGCCCGGGTTTACCCGGACCGAAAAACCCGGGTTTTCCCGGTTCTGAGGATTACAAAAAAACCCGGGTTTTAAAAATTAAACCCGGGTTTTTCGGGTTTTTTTAAATACTTTTGTTTTGGTTATTTATTAAGTTTAAGCCACAAGAGAGAAGAAAGTGGGTCCCTTCGGAATTGGACGACGAAACCACCGAGGACACTCGTTGGCTAACTTTTTAGAGAAGGAAGATCTCTTTATGATGAACTCCTTCTTCATAAAGAAGCCTCAACGCAGGTGGACTTGGATAAGTCCTGATGGTTCCACAAAAAGCGAGATAGACTTCATTCTGGCAGACAAACAGCACATATTTAATGATGTCTCTATGATCAGCAGGTTCAAAACCGTAAGCGATCACCGTCTTGTGCCTCTTGCACATTAAATATCGACGTGAAGCTGGAACGGTCATGCCTGATGAAGTCTATGCTTCGTCCAACACCTGTCCAAATCCAGGGATCCGAAAACTTTCAACTTGAGCTGTTTTGCGTACCTATATAATCATGCACGTCGGTGGAGGAGTTTAACACCAGGCAGGATGGTAGCGACTGTCCACGAGGTAAGGTCGAAGTATTTCAAGACCCACCCCAGTGGTAGATCTCAAGTTCTCTCAGAACAAAGTCTCGGTCTTATGAGAGATCGACGAGAACTATGTGTGCAGTCTCCAACCTCTATGGCGGAATACCGACGGCTCAATGAACAGAAAATACAATAGAGCGAAATCAGGGCTCCAAAGTGTTCGCCAGAGACCTGTCTATTGGGCAAAGTCAGCTCACAAGGTTGAAGACCGAGTCCGGCACCATAGTTACGTCGAAACCTGAAGTTCTAAGAGAAACTGAGAGATACTACGGACGGTTGTATACCTCCTCTCAAGCTCTACCTCCCAGTGAGGAGAGCGACAAGAGAGCTAAATTAACCCGACACTACACAGAGGATATCCCGGACGTCAGCCTGTATGAGATTAGAGAGGCTCTCAAACAGCTTAAAAACAACAAGGCACCGGGAGATGACGGTATCACCGCCGAGCTGCTAAGAGCTGGGGGGAAACCCCTCCTAGTGGCGCTCCAAAAACTGTTTGATACCGTCATCCACACTGGAACTACCGCGGGAGGGTGTAGAAGTGTGGTGACTCTGTTTTTCAAAAAGGGCGATAATGCCCTTTTGAAGAACTACAGGCCAATCGCACTTCTGCTCACAAATCGCATTGCACGCAGGCTTGACGACTTCTAGCCTCCCGAACAAGCAGGATTCCGGAAAGGCTACAGCACCATAGACCACATACACACACTGCGGCAGATTATACAGAAGAGTGAAGACCGAGGAGTATAATCTGCCGTTATGTGTCGCCTATGTGAACTATGAGAAAGCCTTTGATTCTCTCGAGACCTGGGCAGTACTAAATTCTCTTCAGCGGTGCCGTATCGACTACCGGTATATCGCGGTGTTGAAGTATTTGTACTCATCAGCCACCATGTCCGTCAAAGTACATGACATAGCCACGAACCCCATCCAATTGTAGAGAGGTGTCAGGCAAGGGGACGTTATATCCCCAAAGCTGTTCACCGCTGCGTTGGAAGATGTGTTCAGGCTGATGGAGTTGAAACGACGTGGCATTTACATCAATGGCGAATACATCACACACCTGCAATATGCCGATGATATAGTCATCCTGGCAGGATCCCTGGAGGAACTAGGTACAATGCTCAGGTACTTGAACAGCGCCTCACAACGGGTGGGTCTTAAGATGAATGTCCATGTTACACCCGTACTGGTTGTTGTTGACGGCGCTGCTCTCGAAGTTGTAGACGAATACAATTACCTGGGACAAGTGATTCAGATGGGTAAGTCCAACTTCGAGAAAGAAGTCACTCGTAGAATCCAACTCGGATGGGATGCATTCGGGAAACTGCGTCATATCTTGTCGTCCAAAACACTACCTCAGTGCCTGAAGTCGAAGGTGTTCGAGCAGTGTGTGTTACCAGTGATGACATACGGATCCGAGACGTGGTGCTTCACTATTAACCTAATACAAGCTCAGAGTAGCGCAGCGGGCTATGGAGAGGGCTATGCTTGCTATTTCTCTAAGTGATCGCATCAGAAACGAGGAGATCCGTAGACGAACAAGAGTAACCGACATAGCTCAAAGAATTAGCCGGCTGAAGTGGCAATGGGCCGGCTACATAGTGCGAAGGACCGATAACCGTTGGGGAAGAAAGGTCCTCGAATGGCGCCCGCATCTCGGAAAACGGAATACAGGACGCCCCCCGACAAGATGGACCGACGACCTGAAGAAGACAGCGGGCATCCGCTGGATTCAGAAGGCTCAGGACCGGTCAGAGTGGCGCAAGTTAGGGGAGGCCTATGTCCAGCAGTGGACCTCCAAGGGCTGATGGATGGATGGATGGATGGATGGAGATTACTTACTAAGTTTTAAGATATTCTGAGGAAAAAATAAATCTTTATCACTTTTTTAAACATTTTAAACTGTTTTTGTAATTTGTAAAGTACTATTTCATTTATTTAAATTCTTCCTCATCCTTTATAATTTGTACTCATTGCAGGAAATCGATATATAAACGCAGATTAGTGTATTTTAAAAAAATACAATAAAAGGCTCGAAAAGCTCGAAAAAACCGGTCTACCCGGGTTTTGATATTCTTAAAACCCGAAAACCCGGGTTTTCAAAATTGAACCGAGCTTCGATGCTCTAGTTTCAAGTAAGCAGACTTAGTTCGTTATTACGTTGGTAGCATTGAATTAGGATTTTCCAAATTAAAATTGTTATAAAAAAGGCAATGCAACACTAAATATAAAAAATACTATATATCCATAATCCTAGTCTTAAAATTGTTAAAAGTCACAATAATTCTGTTAGTGTCAGCTGTTTAGGTCACAGAACACAGAGACAACACAGATTTAAATATTCCTTTACTTTTACCCACTTATTTATACATAAGTTGAGGATAAACAGTAAAACGGCCGTAAATATTCAATAATCAATGATTTATCCTAGTATTTTCGTTCTGTAATAATATGAGATTAACAATATTATACAATATGATATATTATTTAACTAATAATAATTTATATGACATGTGCAGTTATCTAGATGTAAGACTATCATCATAATTAGTCTATCACTCTATACGAGGATAAATCATTCTGTAACAGGTTCTATAACTTAGTGAAAGCGAGACGAGGCAATAGAGGTTTAGAGTTTTAGACTAAACCAAACCGTTTGGTATGTAAGTATAATCTCCATATTTCTTTCTGCGTGACACAATTACTAACTAATTATATTATTGGTATTGTAATTTTGCTGTTTTGGAACAATAAAGAACAAACCTAGAACAATCTAGAACAACCGCCAAAATCGCAATATGTAGCTTGAAAATGCGGTGCTAGCTCAAAAATCGCATGTTTTTGGATTTTCTCTGAAAGTTTCATTCCCAGCCTTTATCGTTTTGGAACAATGTAGTAGACCAAACCTAGAACAACCTGGAAGAACCTTCAAAATGTTTGTAACTTAAAAGTGGGGTGCCAACTTCCTGGATGTGATAAATAAATAATCGGTCCATTCGTTTTATAGTTAGACTTTAGGAGCTACGATTCCACAATCAGGCAGAAAGAAAGGTCAAACTTATAACACCCTTCTTTTTACGTCGGGTTAAAAATGACCGATTACCCAATGATATTATAAGTTAAAAAGAGGTACTTATGTCACTAGCGTGCCGAAGTTGAAGATCGTAAGAGCTGTCAATTGACCTCGTCTGCACGTAGTCGCTCTGTCAATACAAGACAATAGGCAGTTTTGTTGTTGTCAGAAGTGCTTCAGATTTGACATACGTATACAACGTTAAAATGGTATTATTGTAGTGTGATTGGTGTAGTGAAACAAAAGATAAACGTGTGTGTGTTGTAGCTCTTTTCTGAACAGATTTTTTGGTTGATTTGTAACGGCATGTCATGACGTATCTATAGTTTTTAAATATCAATGCGATTACCTCGCTTGAATAGAAAGGCAAGCAAATGAAGCGTCATCTTTCTGCCTAGATGTTTATAAATACGATACGAGACCACAGCGACCGGTTCCAATGCGGTTACGTGGAAAGATTTCGCGTGGACTGAGCTCAGTGAGAACGCAAATTGAAAATATAATATCATTGGAACTTCCGTACTCAGTCGCGCGAATAATTGAATGGAAATATTTGCTGGCTATTAAAAATTTAAATAAATTACCATACGTTTGGTTAGACCGCCTTTTGTACTACATGCTATTTATATTATGTTCTAATGTAGTAACCTATTTGGTGTGTACAATAAAGAGTATTCTATTCTATTCTATGTTGTGTGGTTAAGATAAATTTTGATTAATGTTATTGGTAGGCCTACAGAATTGAGGTTCCTACTCATTTTAATGTGATACTTTGTGAGTGAGGATGTGTGGATGTTTATTACTCATGTAAAAACTACTGAAATTCATGAAATTAAGCACACAAGTAGACCATGATCTGATATAACTATACTGTAGGTAGATAGTTAATACTACACTGTAGATAGTTACTGTACTGTAGATCAGAGGTTCCCAAACTTATTTCGTCTAACGTCCACTTTGAAAAACATTTATTTTGTAGCGCTCCCCATTGTTTTTTCACCTTAAAACATCAATAACATATTAGTCTAGCATGGAGTTTAATTAAATCTATAGTCTAAACGAGACTTTTCATACCAGAGAGAGCAATAATAATAGTTACATACTTACTATACTATAGATGACTATTTAAATGACAAAGACGCATGGAAATGACCAGCTCTGCCATCAGTTCCATTCAAGTTAATGATATTTTTTTTTTAATAATAATACCTATGTATTTTTATTTTTAAAAGATGTGCTGAGGAGTTTGTTACGGCTTTTCTTCTCGTCCATGACAAAGCACCTCTCCGAAAAGCCAAAAATGACGTGAATAAGTGTATCAGTGATACCTATATGAATAAATTATTTTGAATTTAACATAACATTATATTATATTTCACGTAGCCTGACACGCACTTTTCCGGTTTTTTATTACATTTTTATGGTAAAACTAAAAATAAAACAATTTAATGAATTTGTTAGACTTTAATATAAAACGCGACTATTTTTCTACCCCTACACCGTTACGGTATATAGGTATGTATGGTACGGTAGCTATGTATTTCAATATGTTATACTTATGTAGGTATACAATTTAATCTTAATTATGCGGAAATTATCACGACTCTGATTGCTGGTATTTTAATGTTTAAGTATTGTATAAGTATTAAATAACATGAAAATGACATCTTAATTGATGGCTTTGCAAATTGCACTATATACATATATTGTTATCATTTTGCATCTGTCCTTGTTGTTAACAATGAAATAATGTGTACCTAGTGTCTGTATGTAATATCCACGGGTCAATGCAGAATGTAATTTTGTAACCCTATCGATTTTATCCTTTGGGACAAGAGCAATTAACTAATATACCAACTACTAACTACTACATAATATTAAGTATATTCGTTCACTGGACAAGACTCAAAAATTAGTATAGAAGTTCTGTTAGCAAATAACTTTATGTTTAGTCATTGCAATTACTTAATAATTAATAAAAAGAGGTCTAACCCGTCACCATAAAAAATGGTAAACATGAAACATCTCAAAATAATGAATAACAATGTTTTGCTGCGAGTACAATTTGTAAACATGATTATGTTTCTTAAACCGAAGCTAGCGCGGGTTTACAAAGCAATCAGTGAAATCAGGAAAATTCGTTGCCACACAAATACCATAGTGAGTAGTTTGTCCAAATAAAACGCATTTGGTGCACAAATTCATGTCAGTTGGTGAAAACCCTAGAAAACGATTTTTATGGTTTGTTTACATTTGTATCGGCTGCAAATCGACCCTAGTATAAGTATAAGGTTATTAAAAGGCTGTAGTATTTAATTATTAATACTCACAACTTCGTAAACTTGATATAATAGTAATGAGCTAGGAAGTAAATGCAGAAATATGTTGATCAGTATTATTTTTTGTATTGTTTAATTTATAATAAAAAATCATTATTGAACAACGTCATTTTGTAAACATCATTCTCCTCCTGTAAACAGTGTAAAGATGAAACACCTATCACTGTACAATTTGTACCAAAACTATACTTAACTAAACACAATGATTACCTATGTTTTTTAGCGAAGCAATCACGGGTTTGCAATAAATCAGGAAGTTTCGTTGACGTGTGGTTCGGTCAGAAGGTTATCAAAAGGCCGTAGTTAGTCATGACATGACTTCACAATCTTGATTATACATAGAATGACCAGGAAATCGTCCTCGCTTCGCTTTGGGGAAAAATAGTAAAAAAAAATATAATATAGCCTATGTCACCCGGGGATAGTGTAGCTTCCCAACAGTGAAAGAATTTTTCAAATCGGTTCGTTAGTTTGGGAGCCTATTCAATGCAAACAAACAATCAAATCTTTCCTCTTTATAATATTAGTATAGATAATAATGAGCTAGTTAGGCAGTTAAAAGTATTTTGTGTTAGTTACTTATTTTATCTTACCCATTCTGATATTCATTAAAGTGTAACTTTTAAGAACTTATTTAACATAAAGTAACATGTCAAAATATTTGATGAGAGTTATATTTATGCTAATTAAGTAATTTAATATCTCTTTTGTGCGTTCTCGATTTTTTTGAAACCATAATGATATCATTATAGAGTCAGGAGATAAACCAATTGACCTCCTTATCATCATTTATTAAGATAAGAAGACGGAAATACTAACCAAAGAAAAAAATCTCAATAATTTACCGATATCCATATTATTATTTCATTATTTTTAAAATTAACGTTTATTCCCACTTGTCCTGTTGAGTAGTCCGGTTAACAGAACTAGTGGGAATTTTTTCCCACTGTTAACAGTACTAGTGGGAATTTTTTCCCACTGTTAACAGTACTAGTGGGAATTTTTTCCCACTGTTAACAGTACTAGTGGGAAAAAATTCCCGCTTAATAAGGGAAGGCGACGTTCCCACAATCATATCACCCCATTTAGATGTACTATAGCATGAACACACGTAATATCTTGACCCACGAAGTTCTAGAACAAATATTTATTAATTTATGTACTACACATCGGGAATCAGACCTGGCCGCGCCACGTAGGCATAATTTATCTTTTTTTTCACTAACTATAACTATAGAAAACCCTTTTTGACTATTCCTACCACGCTTTCCAACAGCAAAGTTGCCTGTTACTTTTTCACGTAATTCGAAACTTTATTGAATACTAACGAACTTGAAGAACTTTCTCTTGTAATGCATCGTTTAACAACATCCTTTAAATTAAGGGTATGGCGACTTTCCATAATATGATACAATATGGCGCTATCGAAGACGTGAATCATGCAGCATATTAAGAAATTTTCTTGTTTGCGTAATATACAGTCTTGTTCTGACGATACTACAATAGAGGCACGGCCGGCATTTAGCCTGGTGGAGAATGATTATCTTTTTAACCGAATTCAAAAAAGGAGGACTGTTTTTATGTTTGTTACCTTAGAACTTTCGACTGGTTGAACTGATTTTGATGATTGTTTTTTAATTGAAAGCTGGTGCTTGTCATGTAGTCCCACTTAAATTTGAGCGAGATCTGACGAGTAGTTTTTGAGTTATCCCTAATTTTCAAGTTGGTTATTTTTTGTCAAGAATTATTTTTAAACAATAATGAAAAGTAGTTTTCTTATACATTTTCTTCTCTTACTCCTTATTGGTGCTGACGACAAGACGACGCTCATTGATCAGCTGTTCGAAGTGCGAAGGAAGAATTTTAAGTCTTTTACTGCTTATACTTATTCTAGTTAGTTTAGTGACAATATGTGTCATATTTAATATGTGTCATAGATTACGAACGTATGACAGCCATTATGAATTCTCTGAATTAGCCAGACATGTCGAACGCGGCATGTACTTGTAACGTCATTGCTAAAATGCGGAGTGCGCCAGGCCTGGTAATACCAGATAAAGTTCAATGCATTCATAACACCAGCATTATTAATCTCGCAAAAAGTTCCCAGTGTGCACAGTTTGCCACAGTATAACGACTTATAGTAGTCCACCGGTTTCGAAGTTAGAAGGAAAGTGGACAGTGTCGTAACCGTCTTCTAGTTCTAGATATTGCGTCATTTCAACATGTTAGGTTAAGTTAGAAATGTTACATGATTGATTTAGTTAGGTAGGTCAGGTAGTATATAAAGTAATTGTTATAGGGTGCATTTCCACCAGAGATTTATTTATTTATTTATGCTTTATTGACCCTTAACAAATAAGTGGTACAAAAGGCGGACTTAATGCTAAACAGCATTCTCTACCAGTCAACCTTAGGAATGTGCAGAGAACCATGAGAGCGGTAGGTACAAGTGAGAGAAAGAGAAATTACAGGAAAATATATTGTAAATATACATATAATCATTATATACATATATAAATAAAGATAGATAACAGCATACAAAAAAAGAGATGTGCTATATATAAATAAAGATAGATAACAGCATACAAAAAAAGAGATGTGCTATGTTACGTTGCTATGGATGCGTTTGATATCCACCAATCATATTCATTAGTGGAAATCAATCAATTTATTGAACTAATCATATTTATTGGATTTCACATCTTCGCAGCATATCTGCATAGCACATCTCTGGTGGAAAAGCACCCATAAGGTTGTAATATTTTTTAATTCTTATAACCTCTTATAACCCCTACATATTCGTTTCCTAATAGTAGTAGTAGTTCCTTCGTCACTTTTTTCCATAAATAATAATAGTTTACTAATTATGTTCCCGTCAAACTACCGCCTTCCACGCAGTGTTGCCAATTTAGCCCTTTCGGGGCTAGATCTAGCCCTTTTTACGGGTTTTCAGCCCCTCAAATAATTTTTTAGCACCTAGCCCCATTTCTAGCCCCGAAATCATTTTCCGCCATCTTGAAAAAAAAGGGATAAATTCAGGTTTTCCACGAACTTTTTGATGCAATAGCCCCTATTTTCAATGTATTGAACGAATCTAGCCCTTTTTTAAACTGTGTTTAGCCCCAAAACCTGATACCGAGTTGGCAACACTGCTTCCACGCGAGCAGTGCACGGTCGATTTATCTAAATTCTATCGCGTTGATTCTACGACAGATATTCTTAGGCTGTGTTTATACCTAACTCATATTTTTTTCTTTTCTCAGAAGAGATTGACCCAAGTGGCAAATGAACTGGAATTATTGGAAACGGGATAAAACGGGTCCATGACTCACGCAATATCCACCGCACCACAACGGGTTTTTCGTAATTTACGTCGGATCTCAAGATAACCTTTCCCTTTTGATATAGCATTATTAATTAATCTTTACAATTCCGTTACAGATAGGAGTGGTGTAGGGTTTTACCAGTTTTTACCAGTTATTTTACTTAAAAGGACTCTAAGAAATATTGTCAGTTTGTATTAGCTTTTACAAAAGGAATTGAATTATAATCGTGCCCTTTTAAAATAATATGCTCTTTTAATAAAAGGTATGTTACGTGCAAATAGCGGGCTACTAACGGTCAATGTCTGTAGATAATAGGTAGGTAATCCGATTAGTAGTTAGATGAGTGACCGCTACTAACAAAATATCTTGAGCGCTTTTTAAAACATAACGGAGGAGTTACGGAGATAACGCCAAGTTCCATATTTCCGATGCTGAAATTTCATAATGTTGAATATAGTATATTTAACACTATAAAATTAAAATATACACCAACACTAATGAATCACCAACACAATTTTAAAAATCCATCAATAAATGGCTGAGATATAATATAAATTAATACAATTTATGTATTCTTCAACTCCAGCAGTGATAGCCTAGTGGTTAGAACGTTGGTCTCCCAAACGCGGGGGCCCGGGTTCAAATCCTGGCACGCACCTCTAATTTTCAAATATTATGTGCGTATTACAAGTTAATTATCACTTGCTTCGGTGAAGGAAAACATCGTGAGGAAACCTGCACACCGGAGAGTTCTCCATAATGTTCTCAAAGGTGTGTGAAGTCTACCAATCCGCACTTGGCCAGCGTGGTAGACTATGGCCTGTACCCCTCACATTGTGAGCGGAGACCCCGAGCCCAGCAGTGGGACAATTATGGGTTGTTGCATGTATTCTTCAACTATTGTGTGACTGTGAAGTCATCGCACCTATTCTAAATCCTCGCACGTATTATTTCCAAAGTCAAGCGAGGGCCTCGTACAATATAATTTGTTAATTAATAAAATATACCGACACTGTGATGGATTATAAATATCTTATTATTCAAATCAGTCGCTAAATCAAAAGTTGTTACCAGCCGTATGGAACAGGTTTTGAGACCACACAAATTATTCTTACAAACGCAACTTCAAAACCCCAAAACTTTTCCATTTCTAAAGCTATTTTGATGATTTTTTTTTACATTTATGTATAAAAAAGAAATTCAACCAACGTAAACTTTTATAGATGTCTCACGCATTACAATATATTACTAAATGTTTTTATTTTCCTTGAATACATAAACTAAAAGACTTCCGTGCCATTTAACGGCTTCCGCCTCACAAATATTCACCGTAATGTCACGAGAATGCCACAACTAATAAAAACAATCTCAAGTTAGTCCTTGCGGCTACTTGATCTATCCAGTAGGAATAATTACTGATAAATGACAATCACACGACGAACTAACTACGGTTGGTTATGACTAGCTCTTACGGATATCTATCGGATCATTGGCAACAACACAAACAAACCTGTTAAAGGATACATGCGCACAGAAGAACGTAACATGTAATTACTTTTTTATGGAAATAGCCGACAAACGAACTGGAGATCCACCTGATGGTATCTAAGCGGCTCTCGTCGCCAATGGACATTCAATTAGCGACACCAAAGGCATCAGTGATGCATTACTGACTAAAAAAGGGAGAACAAAAAGAAAAAAGGGCTACCTTAAATGGTTACTTTAAGGCTAAATAGGTACATTTGATTACTTTAATGTTGACGGAAATTAGGAAGACTCATAAGTAATGCGCAATGATTCTGCGGAAAATTAATCGAAAACAATTCATCGAATTACAATTGTTGTACTGGCACCGGTCGCATCGAATCTGGGACCTCTTTAAGTAGGTCACTGTCTACTGAGCTACTGGATTGTCAAGGTCTTATCCTATAATATTACGAAATTTAAATTTACTATAATATCTGTATTATCATCGTAATTTAAATGTTTCTCATTATCTCTCATCTCCGATAACGAATTTGAAAGGCTTCTGTCTTTCAACTTTTTTGACGACAAATATTTACATTAAGAGCCATTTCGCGGTTAGACGCGCGGAATGAAGAATTTGATGTCAAAAATTAGTATCATAAGAAAGATATTAATGCTGGCAAATGAACTCATAAAATAGATCAATCCTTCATCTTGGATCTTCATTTACCGGAATTTTGAAAATATTAATTTGTTTCTGCGTAACTGTCAATCTAGCATAACTATTTTTCAGCAAAAGGACGACAGAGTCAATTTCATACACTGATTTTCTTTATTAAGTTTTATTAAATTGAGTAAAAAAAAATGTCTAGAGAACACTCATATATTATATTTTGCATTTATTACAAGGGATATACGATTACTATAATATTCGTTTCAAAATTAATTCAATAACATTACCAATTTTCATGGTTTATGCCATGACTTTACCATCGATTTTTGTATTCAATAAAGCGTATTTCCCATCAAAAATTTATGTAGTAATAAAATATGGTCTTTGTCGAATATGACACGTAATTTTTTTTTATCTTACTGCAAAAAATAATTTATTAAAACGAATTTACTTTACCATATAAAGATACGCACTGGCGCGAAATCAAATCAGTCGTGCGGCAGCACTCTTGGACGTCGGACCTATGTCAATTTTTGCTTTAGCCATCTAAGGAATAGATTTCGTAAAAGTAACGTAATTATATTGCCATTGAACAGTCTTGATCACGTGAGAATTTTTAGTTACAGTCAATTGTATTATTTTTAGTTTTCTATAATTTTCAGGGTTTTGTAGTCAAATCGGAATCATGTCTAGTCCGTTCGTTATTTCAACCGGCCGGCTAGCCCGTCCGGCCGTCCGTCCTTCCGTCCGTCCGTCTGTCCGTTCCGTATGATTTTTTCTTCGTCTACCCCTTAATGTGGGGTATCGTTGAAAAGGTCTTTCAAAAATATTATAGGTTTCAAAAGACCATAATTCAGGGGTCCGTTTGCGTAATATTCTGCTTTAAACATCTTTGGTTTGAAGAAAACAATAGAAATTAAGTAACTATTTCTTTCCAATTTATGTAGTGTAAGTAGTAACGGAGAAAATCACAAACATACATATGTACAAAATATAACTATATCTATACTAATCTATACTATTACTATTGTAATATTATAAAGCTGAAAAGTTTGTTTGTTTGTTTGGTTGAACGCGCTAATCTCAGGAACTACTGGTTTGAATTGAAAAATTCTTTTTGTATTGGATAGTTCATTTATCGAAGAAGGCTTTAGGCTATCGGATTTTTGGAAATTCAACCCCTATTGGGTTGGAAGTCACTGCTGTAATTTGAAATAAAACATTGTCCGTTTTTAGACATTAGTTACTGTTTACAGTATTTAGGTTTTTTGTTATACAGGGTCTGTCGTTAATAGTGGATAATCCGTTACTCGGAGGTAGCCCTGAGGTCGAGCTGCAAGAAAATCCACTTTTTTTGTTAGGGTTGCCACTGCTGTGAAAATGGTGAATTTTTTTCATTTTTTCTTAATTATCACTACTTTGACTACTAATTCGGTTACCATTTTTACAAAATAAGGTATTTTTGTGTACTTTTTTTTGCTTGTTACTCAGAAATATCTGTGCTATTGTATGAAATTACTATTTTAGGCATTACTTACTCTAAACTTGATTAAAATTAAGTTTGAAATTTTTTTTAATTTTATCTCTTATTTGTTGTCAAGTTTTAATCATTAAGTGTGAAAAAAAAATGTACTACGCCATATTTGCCCACTATCTTAAAAACATTCCTAGTTTGTGTAGATTCCAAAAAGGTACCATAATGTGTAGGTTTTATAGGGAATATTTTGCTGTAGGAGCGAAAAAACTTAAACGGTCAGAAATTCAGTATGTCATGAAATGTGTTAATGACTCGCAAAACTTCATGCTGGCTGGCTTCAACCCATTAATGACCCACTAGTGGGCACGGGTGTCTCCTCTTGAGGAGGCCTAGAGCATACGTGGAGTATGCACGCTGCTCCAGTGCGGATTGGTAGAGGGGTTAGTGACCAACCCAATTGTTGGAAGTTTTCAAACCGCCCGAGGGCCTCCGACATGGCTTAACGACTGTTATCATATGATAACAACCGGGACCGACGGCTTTACGTGTCCTCCGAAGCACGGAAACCCTAACAAAAAAAGTGGATTTTCTTGCAGCTGGACCTCAGGGCTACCTCCGAGTAACGGATTATCCACTATTAACGACAGACCCTGTATGTGTAAATTACATATTTACATAGAAAAAAAATAATAAATAATTATAACTTGTATACACATACCCTTTATTTATACAACTTTTAGATCAATCTGTACTTTATAGAGTTCCGTACCCAAACGGTGTCAACGGGACCCTATTGCTAAGCCAAAATGTTGGAATGATAGAAGCTCCGACATTAGTCAGCTATAGTCACTTATTATTAGTCAAAGATAATACATTCGTTGTTTGGAAACTCTCGTGCACCCAAGTTCCGTCAACTCCCCAAAACTCACGTATCTCAAATACACAACACAAATACAAATCACCCTCTCATTTTTTCCCTTCACAACCCCTCGCCTCTCCCTATACCCCCCCCCCCTCAGTTCTTCACCCAAAAGTGGAATTTTGCGTCGTGATAATCTGGGAGGCATCCGGGCAAATACCGCACTCATCAGGTAGGCGCAGATCGGCAGATCAGGATATCGGGATATAGATTTTTGGAAAACCGGAAATCCCGGATATCTCGGAGACGGTGCGTCCTAGACAAGTTTAGACGGAAATTTCAACCCCCTTTAGTAAACCCCCAAACCTTATTGCTAAATCTTACTGAACCCACTTTTACCCCCCCCCCTCCCCAAATTTTCCTAAAATACCATATATCTCCTAAACGGTACGTCCTAGACGATTTCCGACTGAATTTCCATCCACCCTGTGGAACTCATACTTGCAACATTACCCAATCTTATTGGGCCCAACCTTAACCCCCCCCCCTCCCAAATTTTCCGAAAACTCCTTATATCTCCTAAACGGTGCGTCCTAGACGATTTCCGAAAGGATCGAGTAAAAGTTGTAGCCCATAAAAAGATTGACATTTTATGTGCCATACATTTTTCTTGTAGAGCAAGTGGTTTGGGAGGAAAGTACGAATTTCGTTTCTCATAATTTATTATACTAGACTATTGTCAATATTTTGTTTTGTAAACCAACAGAAAACAATAAAGAATTCGTTTTTAACATTCAAAGAATAGTGTTCTGAATATCTTCTTTTTAAAGCTGTAATCATTTTTGTGTATGGATTGTATTTACCTTTATTTTTACGTTATCTTTTGTATCACGGTAATGATTAGGGTATCGAAAACCGATCCTGTTTTAAATTACCGGGATTTTCGGTACTCGCCTATGCTGGAACCGGGATTCCCGGGATTTTCAGTTCTTTCGGGATTATTTTACCACGGCTTTCCCCGCGTGAAAATAGTTAGTATCGCGTTTCCTATTTTATCTCTCAGGAGCATTAAATAGGGAAAAACTGTTTTCTACCCAAATCCGTATAGTCGTTTGCCGTGATTGAGTAACCATCATACTATTATACCTTACATGCAAACATAAGTTTCGTATTAATTGTATGAAAGCAACACAATTGTATTGCACAATTCAGCACTGCTTGGACGAGAAAAAAGAGTTAAATCATCTTCATTTATATTAGAAAAATATCGATCTGGGTTGTGTAAATAATATTATATTAGTATAGCTGCTTCATGTAGCCGACGTTCTGAATATCTTCTTTTTAAAGCTGTAATCATTTTTGTGTATGGATTGTATTTACCTTTATTTTTACGTTATCTTTTGTATCACGACGCGACATATTTTTATTTCCCAAAAGTTCAGAAAATCCCGGTTCTTTTATTTTGTTTCCCGGTTCTTTTATTTTGTTTCCCGGTTCTTTTATTTTGTTTCCTGGTTCTTTTGAAAAGTACCGTATTCCTTTGTAAATCCCGGGATTTTCGGTTCCAGGATTTCCCGGTTCTATACCCTCCGATTGATTTGAATTTAGGTATACCTATGTATTTCGACGCGCTGCGAATATCGCAGGCAAAATGGACGCATATTGCATTTTATAGATCACCTTGAAAAAACGTGATTTTTAATTTTTCACGTTGATTTGCCAAAATATTGATTTTTGCAATATGCATCTATTGGACATCTTTATTGTGATGTACCTAAGTAGGTACCTAAAATGTATTATGTAAATAAGTTACCGATAATGGTACTACTACATTGTACTCTTAATTGTTATATAAACTTATATTGTCACAAACCAGATACATGTATGTGGTCACAAAGTGTATAATTAAAATTATATGTTCATAATTTTAAAATTTTTACGTTTGAAAGTATCAAGAAGATTACTCGCACAGAACTGAGGTCAAGCGCGACGCGAGCCGCGCGAGGCAATATCACGCCGCGGAGCCGCTTCAAATACCTATAGTTTATCAACCGAGTTTTGCGAAATGGCTCTTAAGATCCTTAGATGTTCAATTCAAACAATGATGAAAGTGATAATACCACGAACAAGATAGTTGACAGTTTCGGTAAATATTTGATTTTCTAAAGTTTAAGAATACGGTGTCAATCATTAGCGTGTAAGAAGATCAAAAGATGACATAATCAAACGGCACGGCACGCAAACCAATAATATATCAAAACATTTCTTTCTAATCTTACTTAGTTAGATCTTCTCTGCTTTAGTCGAATTAGGGGCTGTTACCCGTGCACCCACTGGCTTCACTGAAATATCGACACTAAAGCTGGCTTTTCGCGCCGCGACAGAGACAAGCGACCGAGACAAGAGACCGAGACAGGAGACCGCTATCGTCACTTGACCATATGCAATGAATAGGCATCAGTTCGCGAACGAGACCGAGACAGGAGACAGAGACGCGAGACCGGAGACCGCGCGACAGTCGCTGCCCTGGACTAGTAGTGTCTCTGTCTCGTCGTGTCGCGCTCGAATTGAACGTGTGTTTATTGTAAAAAATTACTACTTTTCCTGACGAAGACTGTGAAAAGCTGATTGAACTGATCAGACAGCACCCTCCGATATACAATACTCAACTGGAGTCCTACAGAGACGAAAATTTAAAGAAAAATATTTGGAAAAACATAGCTGAAACCATAAATAAAACCTTCTTCTTCCTCCAATGGAAGTTCTTATTAGACAGTGTAAATTAATGGCACAGTACAACATAAGTAACTCCATCGACAGACTCTGAAATTGAATGAATTGTAGCTTTGGTCGCGGTCTCGGTCTCGACCCCCAGTAGATGCTAAAGAGACCGAGACACTTGTCGCGGTCTCCTGTCTCGGTCTCTTGTCTCGGTCGCTTGTCTCTGTCGCGGCGCGAACCGCCACCTTTACCCGTCACTATTAATTTTCTGCAACAGATAGCAACACTCTATTTGTCAAAGTGGTTCTTCAAGGCGAATTATGGATTCTACTATAAATAGAGATGTGAGACAAAAAGAAACTTCGTCATAATAAATTCTTTCTATTCCATTCTGCTAACGTACCATAACGGAAATATTTATTATATTTTTCCTTTCCTTTTGTTTCACTTCAATTAAATTAATAGAGAGTCAGTCAATAAGCAGGTGTTTCATAGACTTTAGAAAATTTACTTCGAGAAAATTATGAGAATTCTTTGCTTTACTAATAAACATTGTTTTACCAGGGCGCCGATTTCTTCTAGTTCGATGCAGAGAGCTTCCATTTGACCGAATTTTGCTGCCGCCTGTCATATATTTAGAGAATTTACTTTACATTTAAACTGTTGCTTATCCGGAGCATAATAATAATGTTTCGTGTCAAGATGATAAATAATTTCTATCCTTCTGTTATATCATTTCGCACTTTTTGTAAACCTGAGGATTATTTTTCCGAAGCAAATCTATATCGGGTCACTCAATAAAAACATTTTATTATCAAGGTAGACTGATTATAGCAGAACAATTAAGAAAATTACCATTGCTATTACTCGCTATTTATAGAAATCAAACTTGTCATTTATCAGTAAAAGAAGTCTGTATCTTACAGTACTATCAATTTATCACTCAACATAAATGCTTCTTGTTTTATGTGAGATGTATTAACAGTTTGGAGTTTTCATTAGTATTCGGTTATCAACCTTTTGAAATTCCGCGAAGTGGTTGAATTAACGCACCTTTTGATTCAACTAAGAGGAAATCTTCCGTCAAGATTTTATTGATAAATTAGCTGGCATTTCGATTTGGATTTATCGGCTTAATATTGCATTGGTTGTAAAGCATAGTAAGATTAAGTAGGTATTTTATAAAATGTTATCGGTATATTAAATATTAATGCATAAAAAATCTGCCATGTATTATACAATGCTTTTTGGTACTTTACATTTAACAAATAATAACATAATACATAATATGTTTAAGTATCTCAGTTTGCATCATTCACATTGCCCTACGACATACACATAAAATTCTTAAGAAATGAAATGATTGAAAACTAATGTTAATTTTTTTTGTGACTATTACATTCATCAAATCTTATATTATTGTAATTTAGAAAACTCCAACACCAGAATACAGAATCACCATATTTATATACAAATTCTGTACTAAGGAGCGATTTAAGTACCCGTTAGTGACTCTGAGTTGGGGCGTTAGATTAATATTTTATACACCCTGACCAAAATTAAGACATAGGACATATTTTGATGCGGACTATTCGATAACATTTAACAATTTTTCGAACCGAAGATGTTTCTCCAAGCCAAGCAAGTTCGGGTTTTGAAATGAAATGAAATGAAATGAAAATACATTTACATTTATCATCATCATCATTTATCATTATTATTTTTTTTTTCGTTTTATATACGAGTCGTAATTTTTAAAGTTGTTAATTCACCGGTTCTGAATAACTTTGCGAACCAGCTGCTAAACTAGGTAACTCAGTTAATTTGTTAAAAGAAAAATACTCATTGAATTAAATTATAATAATTTATTCTTTGAGTCAAATAAGGACATAGCGTATTTACGAAAACAAACCTTTATTTATTAAAAGTAAAGCTGTGTAAATATGGATACAGTGAATAATTTTATTAGTCATTCTGTTTAAGACATAGCTACTTAATAATTGTTTGTGAATATTTGTTGTAACTAAGGTAAGGAGACCTAGTTCGTGCTAGTACGTAATTACGGTTACTTTTGTTTCTGGAGTGAAAAATAAGCAATCTTAATATTATTGTCTGTAAAAAATTTGATTGAACCTTCTTCAGGAAACATACTATCTATTGGTGTAAACCATACAAACCATTCAGTAATTTTTGAGTTCATCGCGTTCATACAGACAGACAGACGCGGCCAAGGACTTTATTTTATAATAATGTATAGATATCTTAGTCCTATTCTTATTATAAATCCTTGAAATAATTGTATTTTCAATAAATATACACAACTCACAGTAAAAATACTTTCTCACGAAACAGGGGCCGAATAAATTGATCAAAGTAATAAATTAATTATTAAAATTATTATTAATAAATTAATTTGTGAACGAATTCACGAACTAAGAAGTAGAGCCTTATAATGAAATAGGATTCAAACAAAAGCCCAGAAATAAATTATTATAAAATGAAATTCGTAATAAAACCATAATATAATTCATGCATTAAATTACTGGCAAAATAAGTACAATACTAATATTCCTTACGCAAAAATTTTCAAACCGATATCGTGTTTAGAAATTTAATAAACAAAAATCGAATCTTAATAACGGCCGGTCTCAATATTATACTGTCAGTCGAACTCTGGTACATAGCAGAGATAAAAAGTAAAGATTTATCTGCCATTAACTGCCGTCTCTAAAATCAAAAGCAAGCAAACAGAAGTCAACTCATCGGTAGATTACATTTCAATGACATTTCTATTTCCGGTTTTTACGTCCCTCTGAAAATTTAGTTTTTGCCTGACAATATCATTTTTTATACTTTTATACTTTTTTATACTTTTTATTATAAAAAGGAACTCCGTGTTTTTGATTATAAATTTATTTCATTTTAATATTAAAATGATAATTTGTTCCAAATGTGCTGTAAATTTTGCAGATGAAGTTAATAAAATAATAATAACTGTAACCTCGAACAATGCTTCACTAGTAACAAAACGCAGCATTTGAAGTTTAGTACTGATAGGTATCCCGACTGATGACGGTGACATGTTATTGTCATTTGACATTCGTTTGTGTCGCTTGGTTACCCAAAATACAAACAACGTATGTGTTCTCATAATTTTAGTAATATTAATTAGTTTTATGAATAAATGAAAGACATTGCTCAACAATTACGTGAGTATAGACTTTATTTTTTATTAAAATAAAATATACGAGTATCGTATTATTATGTTTCGCAAACACAAATTGTTGACAAATGTACTAAAAGCAAATTTCTTTTCAGATGAAGTCCAGACCCTTCAAAAGATGATGTGCCTTTCTTTTTAAGGCCAATTTAGCTATTGATGTAGCAGGGACACACTATTATTTCTGAAAAGGCAAAATGTTTTTGTTACAATGGTGGAGAAACTCCAAAGAAAATTCTTAAGATGGCTTTACCATAGGCAGTACTTACGAATACTTCGTAGGTTATCCCTAATTGTATCCAAGTTTATTTGTACTTGGAATGACAGGTTACGATTCCCTCGAAGTTCGACGATACATGGCTCTACTGAACTATTTTTTAAGCTAATTAGAGGTAGTATCTCTAACCCCTCAGTGCTGGAACAAGTTTTATTGTATGTACCGGACAACTATACTCACGCACGTCGACGAAGGTTGTTAGCAGTACCAAGATGTAATTTGCAGTTGGTGAGAGAATTACCCTTGGTTCGTGCAGTAACTTTGCTCAATGGGATCCTGGCTTGGAACCCAGATCTGGACATATTTTACTCGACATCTACTGTATTTCGCAGAACGGCCATAGATTATTTACAACGTGTAAATTGTAAACGCTGTTAAGTTGAAATGAACCTGTTATCTTTACATTTATTGGGAAATAAATAAATAAACAAATAATTTCAAAATATATTTTACTTAAAAAAAGCTTTGTGTTCTTGTTTTATTAAAATACCTACTTACCTAGAACTTTAAAGAAATAAATTTTCCACAATTCTCATTCAATGCCGTTTTGTTTAATCTGAATCTAGGTACTTACTTATAAACAAATTTGGATTCAGACAATACAGTCATTATATTTTTACGAGGATAATTTCGACGATCTTGATATTAAAAAAGGCGGAATCAAATTCACAGGCTTCACACCATTCAATATCACTCATCACTGATTAATAAATCCATGATTCTTTGATATTTTTTTTTACACTACGAGACATCTACAAATTATCCGTCGAAATCGAGTGATATGAAAAATTGCGACAGTTGGTAACTTCTAATACCGACAGGTATCTGTCAAAGCGTTATTGAGACACAAGTTTTCATTTTTGTATAGACCAACATACTCTCCGGTATGAGTAGGCCCTCCGAACGGTAGATCGATGTCATCGGTAGATATCTTCTATCCACCGAAGGTTATTGAGACGCAAAAATTGACAGATATGACAGATAACATACTAATGTTGGCCCTATCTACAGTTTGTTGTACTGACAGTATATTATTGAGACCGGCCGTAAGCCGAATTATCTTTACCTTAGATATAAATTACGTTAGGAGTTAGGACCTACACACTCTGCTGAGGTCACTGCTGAGTCTGCTAACCTTGGATTTATTTCGGAATAATTCAGTAATGAATGGTCCATGGAGCTATATCTGTGAACTCGAGACGCGTAATAGTTACCATGCTGGACCACCATGCTAAGGGACCTGGGTTCGATTCCCAGCGAGGCGGTTTGAATGATGAGTTTGAATATTTGTTTTCGGTCTGGGTGTCTTTGTCTTTGTGTGTTGTCCATAGCACCTACGACACAGGGAATCTACCTAAGTGTGCATAATATGTAGTGTTATATTTATTTAGTGACATTTTAAATATTTAAATCTCACTTCACAATTCACTTTGCTGTAGATATTACTAAAAAAGGTATTTTTAGGTAGATGATATTTTCTGAAAATAATAAAATTAAATTAACATTTTTTGTTCGCAGTAACCATCCCAGTCCTGAACTTCGGGATGCTGATGGGATGGCAGTCTCCCATGACTCCTATCCTGCAAGCAGAGGACGGTCCATCATCAGCTCCCATCACAGACAACACCATATCCTGGATGGCGTCTGTGACCTTCATCCCGCCCATTTTCTGCGGCTGCCTGGTGGGAAATCTCGCTGACCGATGGGGCAGGAAGATCACCACGCTACTGACATCTTTAATGTTGGTGGTAAGTTAATAATAATGTCCTTTATTACCACCATGGCATAGCAAGTTGGGGTTTTGGGTGTCTACAAATTCTCAATAGGCAGAAATATTTTTTTCGGGGTTTGTTACTTATACTCTTTCGATCAGAGTTCAAACATCGCCACCTCTCACTATCAGTCTACCAGGGGAAAACCCTGGTGACATGCTTACTGCATAGTTTTGGACATCAGATCAGACTGTCCTTTTAATATTTCTTGCAGCATTGGGTGTGGTGACTGCAAGAGTAATGGAGGCCATATACGATCAAGTATACTTATCAAGTTTGCAGCGGGCTTGACGCGGCATCCAGTATACTTGATCGTGTATGGCCACGGTAAGCTATCTGGCCATATAGCTATCTCATGCACACTGGATGGCGCGTCAAGTCAAACTGCAGACTTGACAAGTACACTTGATCGAGTATGGCTAGCTTAATGTAAGCAATTAATTGATTTTAGCATTTTTAAAGCTAAGATAAAGGTTTTATGTAAAGAGTATTATTTGCAACTAAACTTCATGCTGAAATCTATACAAATAATAACTATTTGCTTTAATTTTTTAAAATCGTAGATTGTACCAAAAAAAAACATGGTGACAAAAAATTAACACAACCTGTATAGTGTATAAACAACCTATATACTGTACAGTGTGTAATAAATAGGTATTTATTTACTCTGTGATTAGAACTTACATACGAATACGTTTTGTGAAAGCTCTAACAACTTTATTAGAGAGTGCCCTTTATTGAGAAGTACGGAGTGGTCGAGACTAGAGCGAACTCAATTAACCAGTAACAACAGAACTAATTCTCAGATCTGGGGCGACTTGACGGTTCAATAAATTGATCTCATAGATACCGTACGTCCTACTAATAGATTATTATAGATTAACTATTTACATTACTGACCTAGTTTTTAGTTTGGCGTCTTCAAGGCATATTATGTATATTATATTCATAAGGGAGTGGGGTAGAATTACTTTCGGGGGAACTGTGATCTAGATTCTAGAAGGAGTAACAAAGTTTGAAATAAAGTATTTATCGATATCTGACGCAATAAGAGTGGTGTTATAAGTTTGACGTGTGTTTAAATAAATATAGATACGTTATGCCCTTACAAATCAACCGAAAAATCTGTTCCAATGTCCGCAAGGCACGCTTTATTGCTTTATCGCACGTCTTTATCGCTCTCGCGTCAAAACTACATCGCTATCTCTTTCTTCACCTGAATAAGAGTTCCCAATTGGGAACTTTTTCAGTCACACAACGCGCGCGCTTATGACATATCTGCCTCTTTTTAATATATAATATCATTGTTGACGTGTCTGTGTCTTTCTGTGGCATCGTAGCTCCTAAAAGTATGGACCGATTATAATGCTGTTTTTTTGTTTGAAAGCTGACGTGATCTAGATAGGTAGCTATATTTAGTAGTGTAAATAAAACTATCGGGGGTCATTTAAATTTCGAAATTTATAGTTATTGATAAACGGATATGGCTTTCTATGTATACGGTGGTATACGGTGTATCTATGTATGGAAGACACATCATGCAACTGGATGCCGCATCGAGTGTGCTGCAAACTTAAGAAGTACACTTGATCGTGTATGACCAGCTTAATTCAAACTGTCCCTCATGTGTGTGTTCCTCAGATCAGCTGGGTGATAACTCTGTTCTCGCTGGAGCCCTGGGCGCTGATCTCGTCTCGCGCCGTGGCGGGGCTGGCCTGCGCCGGGTGCTACGTGGTCACGCCTCTCTATCTGAAGGAGGTGGGTACTGTAGGGCACAGTTCACAGTTTAACAGTCGACTCTGTGAGGTTCTAGATTCCTCCACAAGTTAGGTTCTCAGGGTGTCGTGCAGTAAAACGATGCGAGGAATTTAAGTTGACCAAAAACAGCGCTAAAAAGTCGTTGTGGTGTTTTCTGCGGAAGGCCTAGTCCGTCAGTGGGTGTCTTATGGCTGAAATTTTACGGTTTTTGCCCCGCCTTGAAAAAATTAAAGATTCGGGGCTGAAGACAACAACACGGTCCGACAGCTTTACGTGTCCTCCGAAGCACGGAAACACTCAAGAAATTTTTACCCTTACTAACATTAAAACGAAGTAAAACTTAGTAAAGTACAACACAGAACACACACACACACACACACACACACACACACACACACACACACACACGCACACACTTAGTAGTAACTTAGTACAAAGAACTAAAAAGAACAGACTATAAATAACATGTCATGGTGACACGTGGGTGCCATGGACAACATTCAAACCCAGATTGAGGACAAAAGTTCAAATTCATTCAAACACAGAAGAATCAATTACAGATTATCCGAAATCCCCAGATATCATCAGACAACATCCGTGGTGCTCTAGGATCCCTGTTCATCCTCTCCCAAAACCTGGGCTACCTCGTGGTCTACGTGGCGGGAGACATGCTGTCCTTCACCACGGTGATGTGGCTGTGCACAGCGGTCCCTGTGGTGCACTTGCTTGCCTTCCTCGCCATGCCGGAGACTCCTGTGTTTCTTATAAAACAAGGGAAGATACAGGTGGGTTTCTTTATAAAATACATTATAATATAATAAAAATATTAAAAAAAAAAACAAAAAACCCGACCGCCCAGTAGTTTACAATTTTTTTTAAAGTAATACTGAAACTATACCATAGAAGGATTAACAGTCGGTACCCATTCTTCAACCAATCAAATCTTGTTTCAAAAATCGGCCATTTTAATTTTTTTAAATTTTGATTTACCCATTGTCACTCTCACAATTAAGACGAATCTAACAGCAACAGCACCTCTCAAGTTGTTTAGGCTACAGAGCGTGCCAAAGGCATAGACTTATGCCAAAGGAAGTTACATACATACATCGAAAAACATAACCTCCTTCTGGCGCAGTCGGGAAAAAATAGTAAATATTTAAACAATTAGTGGTTTATCAATGAACGATCTCTTCCAGACATCGTGAATGTATATTTAATTAAAAGAATATAAAAGTCCTGATTTAAAATAACCGGATTTATTTAATTTCGTATTTTTCCGAACTAAATCCCGAATATTTGGTTATCCTACACGTGATTCGGTTCAAACCGCCTGCGCCTTCATAATGTTAAGTATCTCATTCATAATTACTTATCAGTAGTGGACTGGTAGTATTAATTTATAATAATTGTCATATAAATAATTTATAACTATCAATTATTTATTCATTATCATTTATAATAATTGTCCACCATAATTAATATAAAAATAATAAAAATTAATGGTATTTCCGCATAATCGGCATGATTAGATAATATCAACGTGTGGTAAAGGTTTCTTTTGTAGAATATTAAGAGTTTATTTCTTTCTGGGGTGTCGTTAAAGGTGACTAATTAAAAAAACCAGAAGATAGTAGTAGCACTGTCTAGGTCTGTGTTTTTGCTAACACCAACTACGATCATCAAATCGCAGTAGCCAAGGGCATAAAACACTACGCACTCACACTCACAGCCCCCCACTAGGATTCCCTGGGTTGAGGGTGACATGGACTACATATAGAGACAAGAACACACATCCAGAACGAGAACAGCTATTCAAACTCATTATTTAGTTTTCCGCCCCGCTGGGAATCGAACCAGGACTCTTCGGACCATTACGCCACGCCGCTCGTCGAAACGCATTGACAACCCGCATGGTATACAACAAAACCTCGGCCCCTGCAGTCCTCGGCAGATCCGCTATTCCTGACCATCAGCAGTCACGGTAAATGTGGGGCAGGAGTTGCCCAAGAATTAAGAATAATCGTAAATTTAAATTAAAAAAAACCCCCAACTGTTTTATTTACACTAAACACAGCTAAGAACACTCTCGATTGAACCACCTTTCAGACAAAAAAAACTAGATCAAAATCGGTGCATCCGTTTGGGAGCTACGATACCACTGACAGACATACAGACCCACAGATACACAGATATGTCAAACTTATAACACCATTTTCGTCGGGGTTAAGAAGATCCAGCTAACCAACGAATAATCAATGATTTTTGCACCTGGCAACATACAATAGCTGTAAATATTTTCTTTTTTTTCTTTTTAAATTTTCTTTAATTGTGTATTTACGCCTACCTCGCATTTTCTCTCCGTCACACTGGGTTGGCTGGTAGAGAATGCCAATTTGCCAATAGGCATTAAGTCCGCCCTTTGTCAAACCTAGTCTAAGGTTCATACAATAAAGAATAAATAAATAAATAAAATAGCAAGAGGAACGTTAAAAAGATATAAACTGTTCTTAGTTCTTCCCCACACATATACGGCATAATAATATACCACTCCTGTTTCATGCTTCTAAATCCACTGGTTATTTTAAGGCTGTTTTAACTATGAGTTGGTAACAGAGCGTTTTATTCAATCAATAAACGTGTCAAGTTCGATCAGGATACCTTTGTGGTTTGCGCACTGCATGCACAGAATGACCTTGTTACAGTTTTATAATGCTTTTATATTTATTGATATAGATACCCACGTTTACCTATCTGACATGCTCATGAGACATGGCATGAATCATCACTCATGACTTGATAAATACTACACTCTAATTTACTTTGGTTTTTATTGACACGACGGATAACAGTCTTGAAATCCACGATTGAATCTATTTATATAAAACACAAAAAAATGTTTGTATGGTAGTCCTTTATAAACTTTGAAACCGTTCGACCGTTATGCCCCAAAATGGTTTCATTTGAAAGGCAATAATAATGCGAAGATGCGAAGACCACTAAAACAATTTAGAGTTTCGACTTTTCCCATACAAAATTTTTTAGCTTAGTACCTAGCACATGTCGGGTGTCCACTAGTTTATCTATACTAATATATAAAAAGGAAAAATTTGTTTGTTTGCATTGAATAGGCTCCGAAACTACCGAACCGATTTGAAAAATTCTTTCACTGTTGGAAAGCTACACTATCCCCGGGTGACATAGGCTATATTATATTTTTTTAATATTTTTCCCGAAGCGAAGCGAAGGCGATTTCCTAGTTTAAAATAAACGAGTCTAACCCACTAGTCCCATGATGGGACTTTGGCATTACTTAGTCTCATTTGTCCCGTGGGTGAGACCAATATTTTAGTGCCAGAAGATGGCCAGAATTAATCATTTCATTGATTGCTTAAAACCTCGTCAACACAATAGAAATAACGGGATGGACGGAATTATTTTTGTTTAAAACTGTCGTGCCTTAAATAGCGTAGTATTTGCATAACACATATTAAAAGTGTGTTCCATCTTATTTCCAGGAAGCCAGATTAGCCTTAGCGTGGCTCCGGAACACCTCCACAGACGATAAATACTTGGAGGAGGAGATCCAGATAATGGAAAGAGAGGAGGAATATGCGAAAACCATGCAAAAAGCATCTTGGAGATCCATTGGTATGTAAATATTGTGATGCGGTACACCTCAGTTTACATGGTACAGTCTAACTTCTGGCCCAGGGGGTATATCAAATTTTTGTAGCCCGAGGGGGATTTCATATAAGATTATTTTTTCCCTTTTGGGCTAACCTGAGCAACGCTTCCAAAACAGTGCGAGAAACATCTGATTACGAAAAGTTATATTCTGCCCAATTGTCCATAGTTAAATAATAATTACAGATACCTGATAGCTAAATTATAATCTCGATTTACCTCTTTTTACACGCTCTATATTACCTAAAGCTGACATAGTCCTTGTCAATTTTCGTAAGTAGGTAATAACAATTGCAATTTTTTTATTGATGAAATGTTTGATCACGTTTCCAAAGTACTCTGTGGTTTCCTTGAACTAACCGCGAGTACTTTTGCGGTTTTTCGTAGTATTTAAAGATCACCGTTATTATCTTTAGGTTCAAGAACATTCGGGCAAAGTACAGTGGAATAATTTGCGTAATGTGTGCTATTTTTAAACAAAATAATATCTACAATATTTTTTATCACAAAAACTAAGTAGGTACCTACATTTAATTAACAAGAAAAATGTGTGCGTATCATACTTATATTTTATTCTAAAACAAACTATTTTTCTATGTCGACCCGTCTGGTGTATTAATGGTTACCACGCCGGAACGCCGTGCCAAGGATCCTGGGTTCGATTCCCAGCGAGGCGGAATGGGACTTAAGTCTGTAGGGTTTTTTTGACTTTAGTCTTTAGAAAACCTTCACATAATCAGTAATTTTTTTCGTTACCCCTGTGAGCAACTTCATATAGATTTTTCACTTAAACACACAAAGGAGAGCATTATCGACTTCGTAACCTTTGAATCATTAAAACCGTGCATTTTATTTTATCTATCTACCAATTATCTACCAATAATTATCTACCAATTGTTAAGTCAAATATGGTTCACACGGGGTACAAGGGGAGTGGATGGATGGATGGATTAAAAAAACCTTTGCTGTAAGTGTCATCTTTAACCTATCAAAAATCTTTCACCCTCAATTTCAATTCCAGTGAAAGACAAGACCACGTTCAAAGCATTCCGTATATCTCTGAACGTGATGCTGTCTCAAGAGACCTGCGGCTACCTGGTGGTGCTCATGTACGCGGGGTCCATCTTCGAACAGGCGGCGGAGTCCATCAGCTTGCACCTGAGCCCCAACAAGCAGACGATAGTGGTCGGAGCCATACAACTGCTGGGGTCCATTGTCGCCAGCTGCATTGTGGAGAAGACTGGCAGGAAGGTAAGTTTCTTGCAGGATTATTGACGTTAAGTCTTTTTAGGAAAGGCATTATTGATGTTAGGTTTTCTTAGGAAAGGCAGGATTATGTATTATGTTAGGCTGAAAGAAGCACATGCAGTTTGAATAAGAGGAAGACAGCGGGAAACTGCTAGATCCATAGGGCCGGAGTGGCGCTAATTAAGGGAGGTCTATAAAAGGTCTAAAAAACGATAACGCTCATTGAGCGCATAAATCACTAACAATGCGTTGCTTCCCATAAGTATCAAAATGCATCCTTATTATTATTTGGTCGCCATTTACCATTGAAATGTACAGACTGTAAAATATTCCAATAAAATTTGAACCTGACTGTAGGGGAAGTAAGCCCAAGAAGGGTACCCTAAGGCAAAATTAAAGTTTGAGCATGTTAATAACATAATTTCTAAAGACTTAAGTTGATGCGTGTAAGGGAGTTTAATATAGTTTGATAAAATTAGGTCATATTACTTAAAACTACACCAGCAAAATTATTATGAGCAAATAACATAAACCTTCAAAAAACTCATTTTGCCCGTAGGGGGGGCCTAAAATGGGTACTGGCCCCGGGCAAAATGGAAGGCCAGCCTAAGATGGGTAGGTACATAAATCTCTCGAACATTTCTAAGTTAGCTATATCATAATCAGTCTAAAAATAAGCAACTTAAATGTACTTCTAAATTGCACAAAAACTTAACATAATAGAATATAACAATGTCCAATAACACTGAAGTCAGTAATAGTAATTAGTCTTTATTGTAGCCAGGCACCATTGCTACTATATTAAAATAAATTTTCTTTGCTTCTATTTTTATTCTTTTCTATTCAAACCTCGGGGAGCCTAAAGAAGGTAGTAGATGCCTCTATTTAGGAGTGTTGCGGTCTATGGCCTTATACCGAGCTCCCGTATGGGAAGAAGAGCTGACTGATAGAACCATCGCCCTTTTAAGAAAACCTCAGAGGGTGATGGCTATCGGAGTCATTCGAGGATATCGCACATAATTTATCATTAGAGGCAGTGTGCGTCTTGACGGGATGCTCAAGCTTCGTTATATGATTGGCGATCAGATCCGGGCCCGGTGTATTGTACCCTCGCCAAGAAAAATGGAAGAGTGGAAGTTCCACGCTCAACAGTCGGTGACTGAAAGGTGGAAAAAGCAGCTGGCTGAACTCAGAGCCAGACTGTCGAGGCTGTCCGTCCGATCCTGGAGGATTGGTTGGACAGGCGGCATGGGTTGTTTACCTTCCGGCTCATACAGGTGCTCACCGGACATGGTTGTTTCGGAAAGTACCTAAATAAGTGAACTGACCACCAGGTGCCACCATTGCAGCTGCGTCGAGGATACGGCGCAACACACATTGTTAGTGTGCCCAGCCTGGGAGGATGAGCGCCGTGAACTCGTCGCAGAAATGGGGGACGATCTCTCGCTTTCGACCATAATAAGAGCAATGGTCAGAACCGAGAGGTCTTGGGATGTGGGACTTTCCTTCTGCGAGGAGGTTATGTCGCAGAAAGAAGCGACATGAGAGGGAGATATCATCTAACCTCCCAATCCGCAGCCGGAGAGTAGGACGTCGGAAGAGGGCCTACCAGCCCCTTCTCCGTCCTCCATGAATTGATGTCTTGACGATGGACACGGTGTCAGCCGTCAATAAAATAAAGCCTCGAGAAGGTGCGTGCGGTGTATGAGCCGCGTGCCTTGTAGTGAAAAAGGGATGGTTAAACTCCAGATCCATGCTGAGAAAGGGATTTCAAAAAGGACCAGCGCTGTCAGGCTCGCGGAAGAATGCGAGAGCGTACCCGTGATCCTGACCGACGGTGTAGAGGAGTACACTCGTGGTGGTTTTAGCCGGTAGGAGTCCAGCATAGCCAATAGTATTCATGACATCCATGAGGATTTCCCCACGTAAAAAGGGGCAAAACGAGTAGGTACTCATTTTGCCCTACCCATTTTGCCTTTTAGCTAGAAGTTTGCATTATTCGAAAAATAACCTTCAAATATTAACTCTAAATCGGTGTATTGAGTATGAAAATATACTCGAATAAGTTTATTTCGATACTGAATTAACACTATTAGACAGACATTTAAGCAAAAGCAAAAATCAATGTGAACTCATCTTGCAATTTTTTATCGAAACAGACGAAAAAATATTTTTGGTCACTGCGCACGTGTTTCTACTAGCTTCGTTTTTTAGTGACTGCCTCAGATAGAGCGGGGTGCGAAGTGACTGTTGCACTGTTCGCAGCGAGTCCAGCGTTCAATCTGACGATGTCGCATTGCCTACCCTTTTTAGGCTGGGTACCCGTCTTGGGCTTACTTCCCCTACTTCAAAATGTTAAACTCGACGTTAAGGGAATAGAAACGGGACAGAATCTTAAACTCGACGTAGGGGTAATAGAAGCAAGACAAGATTCTCGGTTCGACGTGAAGGGAACCATTCACTAGATCCTTGATGTGTTCAGATGAGATAATATTTTAATATATTTATCTAGCGCTCTGCCCGCTTTTTCCGGGATAATAAGCATCCTATAACCTATTCTAGATCCTGGTCTACCTGTGTGGTAAATTTCATGAAAATCCGTTCAGTAGGTTTTGCGTGAAAGAGTGACAAACATCCTCACAAACATTTCGCATTTATAATGCTAGTAAGATTTGTTTGATTTTTACAATGATATTATATACAAGATATGCCAAGATGGCGCTGAAATTACGTCAGTCGAATTTAGACAAGTGTAGCGATTTTAATTCAGACAGTTGATAGCTGCCTCTGAGTGAGGCCGTCTAGCTGTCTTTTTCACTATTATGGTTTTAGTAGTGCCATCCCTTTTACATAACTTACCAATGTAATAGTGATTGATGTAGTGAAACAAGAGATAAACGTGTGTGTGTTGTAGCTGGGTCGGAACAGATTTTTTGGTTGATTTGTAAGGGCATAATGTATCTATAGTTTAATATCATTGGATTTTTATTCATGAATCTGTTGTCTCCAGTGGCTCCTCGCAGGCACGTCCCTAGCGACAGGATTGTCGATGCTGGCTCTAGGCATGTGGTTCTACGTGACGTCATTGTCGGTATGGCTGCCGGGCTGGCTACCAGTACTAGCTATGTGCCTGTGTATCTTCGCGGACGCCGCCGGGTACCAGCCAGTACCATATGTCATCACGTCCGAGCTGTTTAGCTTTCAAGTAAGTACTAAACTGCTAGTAGTAAACTAGTTTTAACCGTATTGGAACGGCTTAGAATACTAACTCCAATCCCACGCCGGATGGGTGTCGTAAAAGGCGACTAAATCCGGCCCGCTGATATTAGGGCCCCTCGAGGGATTATATTAGTATTATTGTTTTTAATTGTAAATTAATACCATTATTACTATTATTATTTCTCCATGGGGTTCGCCTGGATAGCTACCACCCTTGAGCATGCATCAGCCGCCAAACGACTCGTGTTCCGGCTGGGGGCTTGAGAGACAGTTCTTTCTATCTTTTCTTCTCTCTTTCTTGGCCGGCGTTTCAGTGATGCGTTTGGTATCGCTGCAGTCCATGGACGACGATAGCCACTTACTATCAGGTGGATCGTCAGCTTGTTTGCCGGCTATTTTCATGATGGTTTGGGTAATGGGTTATACGAAGTCCAAGTAAATTTTTCTCTGAATGACATTAGAACCCAGATAGAAGTTGCTGGGCAAAACTCATGGGAGTAAGGTAGAGTTATTTACTGATTAGAATTGTCTCGATTGAGTCAACCAAACGATTCGTCGTGTTCCTGATGGCTTGAGAGCTGGTATTTTATCGTTCTTCTTCTCTTCTTTCTTGGCCAGCAATGCATCAGGTGAAAATCGTAGGTGACTGTGGCCACTTACCATCGGATGACTCATTTGTCGACAATTTACATATCAGGTTACGGGTAAAGTAAGGGTAAGTTTACATTCCAGTTCTCTCATGATTCTGTTTCCTTCCAGCACCGAGGCATGGTGACGTCATTCGTCAGCAGTGTAGACGCGCTCAGCGACTTTCTCCAAACGAAAGCATACGACCCACTCCTCAAGTTGGTAGGCATCCACTGGGTCTTCATACTCTTCTCCATAGTGTGTTTCTTCGGCACCCTATACACCGTTCTCTATGTCCCGGAGACGAAAGACCGGACAGTAGAAGAGATTTACGCTCTTCTAAACGATGGCAGGCAGAAGGAGAAGAGGAAAGAGATTAAAGATGTCGAGACTGGCAAAGAAATTAGCAGATTGTAGACCGTAGCAAGAGAATGCTATAGACGAAGTTAAATCGCGGATAAACAGATGCACTAAGTGAAACAAAATAGTATTTTTTTCATTTGCCAAGTTATCTGATATAGAAAAATGTTAATTTGAACTTACATTAAACTACTTACGGTATTGTGTTTGACTAGTTCAGGCAATAAACCGAAATTTATTTCAGTTTTTCATAGAAATCAGCTTTAGTAGGATAAATAATTTTGACCTTTTCTGTCTCACATGGCTGCGTGAATTAATTTCGTCTATAGTTTTCTCTCTCTACGTCGTAGACGGTCGAAGCCGTGGTCTTTAATTTATCTGTGTTATGTAATCGATTCGATACTGTAAGCTCGAATAGTTCTGTGATTTTAAGTGATACTAAGTACTTGTACCAGCAGCTAATTCTATAAATTTACAGATCAAACTTAGGACGGCTTTTGCGGTGACAAAAATATAATATGAATGGCTAAGTTAAATAATTACACCTTTGAAGTTATATTTTTGGTATTAGAACTAAGAAATATATTATTTGAGTTTGATTGTGAAATTATAGAATTTTCGTGCAATTTAGATAATGGATATTGGAAAGTTAATAATCTATCAAAATGAATCATGGCATTAGTTTATTTCAAATAAAATATTGTTTTAAATGTGACATTTAATTGGAAAATTTGAGAATTAGACAAAATCATTTTCAATGATTCTGGATGAAATTGTAATTTAATATCTATTTCATTTGTGTTATTTTTATGAATATTTTTACAATGATATGATATTATATAGTTGAATATTCATAACATAAAATTAATGCATATTTTTTTAGTTATTATTATGTGATATGTATTATAATCGAATTTCGCCAATTTTTACATCATGTGATATTGAAAAATGAATAAACAAATTTTAACAACACTAGAGCTTTTACAACTTATGACTTGTTTAGAGAATAGTAACTATTCTCTTCATAACTGTTATGAATCTTAATTCAACTGTGATAAAACTCAAATTACATTACATACACAGGTAATGTACAGACAGTGACGTGCCTCCTGACGCCGATTGTGATATTACGACGAATTATTATTGTCTAAATATTGGTATTATTAAATATAGGGGTAGGCTACTATCATGCTAGCGATTGTCGAGCGTTTCGTCTAAGTGTGACCAATCAACGATGCGCCCAAATGGCGTTTGCATCGCACTCTAAAGGTCGTAGCCCATCTAAACGACACCGTTCCCACCCAACCAAAGTATGAGAATTCAAATATAAACTTAAAATCGTGCTCTGTAGATGCAACTATTGAGTGGCAAGGTTGCGGTAAGCTTGCTTCCCGCGCGCGGGCTGCTAATTTTTGTTATTACTGTAAAGTGCACCTACAGAGCACGATTTTAAGTCTATATTTTATTTCTCATACTTTGGTTGGGTGGGAGCGGTGTCGTGTAGATGAGCTACGACCTTAGTTGTGAAGTGTAACGCCCACTACGTGTAATAAAATGCTTCTTCCTTCTGGTGGGAACATAGGAGTCTTACATGTACTGTTAGTCAGGTTAATTGTGAATTTGAACTCTAACTTTGATCACGATTTTGTTTTTAGGGAGAACCTTGACCTAAATAAATAAATAATGTGTGCAGTAGGTTAGGTACATCCATAAATAAGACAATTGAGTTGCGTTTAGCTTAAGTTAAAGCACCCAGCGGGCTAAGTTACCTAATGGATGCCTACACGATCAAGTGTACTTGTCAAGTCTGCAGATTGACTTGACGCGCCATCTAGTGTGCATGAGTTAACTATATAAGGGAACATACCAAAACCACGTGCCTCATTTAGGGGGGGGAGGGGGGTCTTCAAAACACCACGATTGGTCACAGAGGGGAGGGGGGGGGTTTAGGTTTTTGTCACGTAGTCAATATTTTAGCAACCATTGCGCCACAAAGCCGTCAAATAAAAGCAAAACTATTATTTTTTAACTCTGTTTTTGCAAAAAAAGTATTGAACAACGAATTTATCAATTACCACGTGAAAGCTAGGGGGAGGGGGGGGGGGTCTTCTCATATACTACGGATGGTCACGAAGGGGGGGGGAGGAGGGGGGGTAAAAAGTCGAAAAAAATGGGTTACGTGGTTTTGGTATGTTCCCTAACCAGATAGCTTACCGTGGCCGTACACAATCAAGTATACAGGATGCCGCGTCAAGTCCGCTTGACGCTTGATCAAGTACACAATATGATCGTGTATGGCCTCCGTAAGTTGGCTGTAGTTACAACACTAGTAATTAAATAGTTTCTGAAGAGAAAACAAGGTGCGAAGCGAACGCCCTCTGTGCGCGCAATCGATACCCTCTACAAACGCTAGTATAATAGTGGCCTAAGTATACAATAAAAGTTTATATTTTCTTCACGTTTATTTTATTTTTTGTCCTTTGCCAAATCCCATTTAAACTAATAAGTTTTTAAGAGGTTTGTAGGTAGTTCGCATAAATATCAATAGGAAGTATTTTGTCCTACGAGCAGGATCACGTGGGTATACATACTATTTCTCCTGGTCCTTGTCGTATACTACCTATCTATATCTATTTAGGTCATTGAAGTATAATCTCATAGAACTGACATCTCGAACAAAATGTACGTCCCGCTATAGCGCCCTGTAAACGCTCAAATAATTTGTCAAATTTTACGTGTTTGGCAAATTATTTGACAGTCTGTGGTCATGTTTGACATGTTTGTCAAGCAAACTACGTGTTTGGCTGTATGTTTGAAAATTTTGATTGACGGCGTACGTTTGCCAAACAAACTCGCCATTTTCGCGCGAGAAAATGTGTGATTTGAGTGACAAGGAGTATTTTATTACAATTTATATCCCTTCTATCTTTAAAATCGGCTCCACTTGCTAGAAATCTTAGCGTTATCGATAGCCTTTGAGATGCTGGAATAGATGCATGATTGTTTTTTTTTTCTATTAGAGGGCCAACTGACATTAGCAAGTCGTTGAATGTTTTATTGTTCATTCCAAGAAAGTTACGGTAGTCATCTGGGTCTGTGCGCAATATTTCATTCAGCAATTTATTATTATTATTTTTAACGTGATAACGTTTATAAAGACGATGAGCCTGGGAGGCATTCACGAAAACCGAGTAACGTCACGGAAGCGCGCGCAGCATTAGAGAGAGAGGCACGCTAGACCGGCCGTCTCTCTCCCACTCAAGCGTAATCGGTCCGCTTGGAAGGTCACGAGCCACAACGCGCGCAAAGTATCGGGAAAGAGATACGCTGAATAATAATAAAACGAAATATATATCTGTAATTTAATATGTAAAATTGTAATTTTTATTTTATTTATTTTATTTATTTATTTATTTTGTACACACATAAATACATAGGAAAAAAATATTTAAAAAAATTTGTACAAGGGCACTTCTTATTCCTATTTGAAATGTCTTCCAGAAAGCCCGTTAGTGGAGAGGTGAACAAAAGATGCAAACTTAGTGCGTACAATAAAATTATAGTATATAAACCAATTAAATAAATATTAATAACGACCAAAGAAAAATAATATATTATTTACATATATATATATATATAATATATATATATATGTATATATATATATTTATATATATATATATATATATTTTATTTTACAATCTTTTGAAAAGAAATGATTTCTCGTAGCTCGTACGTATTATTATTATATGAAAACGAAAATCTACAATAGCGTCATCTCTGTTTATAGGTATGAACTACTTGAAAGAACTTTACACAGTACATCGACTCGGACTTTAGTTGTAGTCAAGAAAATCACAGATGTCGCGCAGCTCCTGATATTTAAAACGATTTAAACCAAATTTTCAACTCAAATATGTTTAAAATCGTATAGTTAGTATGAAATTTAATATTATAATCTAGCTAGATACGCGGGTCGCGGTGGCGCGTCAAGCCATGTTCAAGCTGACACAACTGGCGAGTAGCACCGCGGCTCCGTGCGTAGGGCTTCCATTACGTTCTTACATTACATTATTTATATCATAAATTATTCTTCTACGAAATAGACGTTATCACGTAAAACCATTGTCCGTAAACCGACTTTACAGACAACCAATTTTTTCTTTATTTCCGCTCGATTACAATGTGAGTGTCTTTAAGGCAAGAGGGTCTGTGCGCAATATTTCATTCAGCAATTTATTATTTTTTTTATTTTTTTTTATTTATTTCCGCTCGATTACAATGTGAGTGTCTTTAAGGCAAGAGTGAATAGGCTTTTACTAAATTAATGCGATTTACCATCCATGACTACATTGCCACTTACCATCAGGTGGGATTGTAGTCAAGCATTAACTTATATGATATTAAAAAAAAAAAAAATTCATGAGTAAATCTATCTCTTAGTTTTAACCATTCTCGTGTCCAACGTCTTCTTTACTTCTTTCTTATACATATTGCCAAAGTTAATGCAAGAAATGCTTTGTCAACGTTACTCATCTGAACGTCGGAGCGTCACTTCACGGCGAAAACTGCTTTAAAAGTGAAGTATTGTTTGACAAACTTGTTGGTATGTGTGCGCTGATGTTTGATGAAAACGTACAAACAAAACGTAAAGTTTGACAAATATATTTGAACGTTTACAGGGCGCTTAGTCCCGCCCGGGAGGTTCGATTTTCAAAATTGAGCCCCGGTTCTCCTTTCAAAATGGAACGAATCCATTGAAGATTGAACCCACGTGGCGCCAATAGGTACATTGGGACATACATGGTGTTCGCGGTGTCGGTTCTAAACTCTAGAAATAATACTTCAATGGTTTAGGTACATAATGTTTGAGCACACTGTTTTAAAAGCACGCATTACTTTTAAAATCCGAAATACTGTGATTGAAAATAAACAAAACATAAATTAAGCTATAAAAATAAAATGAAACGATAAAGTTACCTACCTATTTCACAATCGTGTAATACATAACATAACTGTATCGTAGTACAATGTAACCATTGTGTTCAAATGTTATCTAAGTGCGACAATGTTATACATTTATTTTGCAACTACTTTTTATTTGTGTTTTATATTAGCAACCAGTTCTGATGATTCTGTAGGTAAATGTAAATTTAAGATCATTTTATTTTTCTGTTTTTAATTAATAAGTTATTAAATAATTATATTATCCAGTAAGATCGAACAATCTCTAAGTAGTTCTCTACTCTATTGATACGCGCTTGAAGCCTTGAAGAGTTAGAGATGATACTTATTAATATGATTTTTAAAGGCTCATACAATCGCACAATAAGTTTCCCGCGAGTTGTATGGACATTGGACAACACAAATAAGACCGCTAACATCCACGACTCAAGAACAAATATTTATCTGTTACATAAATCTCAGCCCCGGGAATCAAACTCGGGACCATTCATACTATTTGATTAATGAATTAAATTTAATATGGATTATTTTAAACAACATTTACTTCAAATTTAAAACAAATGTTCCTTGCCTTAATTTATCGAATACGTATTTTCAAATTTTTGAAAAATTGAAAAAAAAAAGAATTCAAATTCCGTTACCGGAAAAATCATTTGTGATTGTATCGTGGGTTTCAGTATATGAATTCCTTATTACAAGTACTTCAATATAAACTCAGAGTTTTTTTTTTATTCTGCAAGTCTTACAAATAATATAAAACATAATTTACGTATGCGAAGCTGCGAGTATTACAGCTAGTTTATAATATTAGTAGTATTCAACTGATGACGAACATACCTACTGCGCGCAATTGAGGTGAAACGTTCATTCATGGTTCTCAATTCAAATACAATTCTTTCCTAAAGTCAAATTCCGAATGAATATCGAAAAAGACGAACCTCAAATCGACGGGCGGCGGCGCCATCAAGAAAAGGGTCATCTTCGAATACGCAACGAGTATCCCACTTATCTGAAGAACTACGGACGGATACGCGGTGGGAACCTTTCGGATACTCGGAACTACCCATACATGGCCGCCATTATTATTAACGGTCGGTTGTGGTGTGCGGGGGCCATCGTCGATGAGAACTGGGTGTTGACTGCTGCACATTGCTTGAATTAGTAAGTCGATTACTCCATACATACGCTTTAGCCGTATTGGGGCGGAATACTAGATAACTAATAATAATAGAATACTAACCCCAATCCCACGCCGGATGAGTGTCGTAAGAAGCGACTAAATCCGACCCGCTGGTGATAGGTCCCTCGGAGGGATTATATTGGTACCTAATAAGTATTGATTTTAATTGTTAATTAATACCTACCATTATTACTTCTCCATGGGGTTCGCCTGAATAGCTACCACCCTTGAGCATGAGTTGCGAAACGAATCGTGTTCCGGCTGGGGGCCTAAGAGCCAGTTATTCCTTTCTTGGCCGCAGTCCCGGATTTGTCAATAGGCCGTATAGGCCGCGGCCTAGGGGCGGCAGCGTCCTAGGGGCGGCAGATTTCAGAAGATGATATTATAGATGATTTTGCTATTAAAAAGTGCCATAAAAACTTGTAATTCTTGTTTTTTACGAACTTTTTTGTGACTAATTCAGTGCCTTCCTTACTATGAATGGAAAATTATTATTTTAGAGAGGTACATGGGGCGGAAATAAATTGGCCTACACTGATAAAAAATCTAAATCTGGCACTGCTTGGCCGGCAACGCATCAGTGATGCCTTTGGGGCCGATTACAGAATCAATACAAGCCACCGGGCTATGAGCGAATCTCTACTAGAGAATCTAGCTTATAAATATGTACCAGTATAATATTATAGTCACGGGACGATTATGCTGATCTAATAGGTAGATATAATTATTTAAAACAAACGTTAAAAAAACCTACGTTACAGACTTTAAAACCATTGAATTGTTTACAAACTTTGTAAGGATGCCTAAATTATGTCCAATAGCGTACTTCATGTCTCTCCACTGAAGACGTTGGGCAAGTTCGTGAAGGTCCGCGTGGGGTCCCCCAGGGCCCACGAGGGCGGGGTCCTGGTGGGGGTCGCGGGGGCCGTCCGACACCCCAAGTTCGAAGAAGAGCCAGTGCCACATGCAGACGTCGCTTTGTTAAAGCTTGAAGAAAATCTTGGTATTAACATTGAAGTATAATGACATAGAACAGACATCGAACAAAATGTGTCCCGCCCGGGAGGTTCGATTTTCAAAATTGCGCCCCGGTTCTCCTTTCAAAATCGAACGAACCCATTGAAGATTGAAGCCACGTGGCGCCAATGCATTGGGACATACATGGTGTTCGCGGTGTCGGTTCTATACGCTAGTAATAGCTTATAGAAGATATATACTTAGTTCTATACGCTTCAATGGGTATTAAATATATTTTCATATCAGAGTTAGTGAGTGATTATATCTGTACTTAACTTCTATCTTCAATTATAAATCGCTTATCAGGATCATTTTAGAACCCTATTCTGGAGGTACTTAGTTGTTCTGATAGCTCTTCACCACCTAGTATCATATATCATGCAAGGTGGTCTAGATCAATCATCTAAATACCGTCGGAGAGCCAGAAAAAATGCCGCTTCGACGCTTCTGCAAGTCGATTGATGATTTGTTTTATTGGACGTGCGCAACCACAACCATATCATGACATAAAAGAATTAACTCCGAAGTCCGAGAACACTATGATTTTGTCGGCTCTTTACATAAAATATTAAGTAATTGTAAATATTAAGTAGTTGTATTGTATGTAGGTCTTTGAATAAATTTCTCTTTTTCAGTATTCGACGACCATATCGGTTTGATCAAGATATACGACGGTATGAAGGAACCATACTCCCAGAGCTTCATAGTGGTGTCAGGATGGGGCATGACACGGGTACCTATTGGCAATTTCCCTCAGTTTATTGTCTTCTTTTTTGTTTTAGAGAATACCTAGATCTGAAAATGTACCTCTCTATGATTTCTATTAAACCCGGAACTACATAGTATTTAATTCAGTTTTATTTCACGACAATAATGACAACGCGTTGAGTCGCGTTGTATCTAAACGTCACTCATTACATTAAGTACTCTGTGACTCATTAATTGCCACAAAGATTGTGTCCGTAATCGGACTGGATGAGAAAACAAAAAATTTCGAAAACCAATGCTTGCACTAGCTACAGGGCTGTAGCTAGAGTCGAATTTGAGGTAGGGCAGCATTGGTTACAGGTAGGGCAGAAGTAAAAAAATTATCATAATTTTATTGATCTGCTCCGAAGCACGGGCTCCTAAATCAATCACCTTGTATATCACTGACGGCTAGGTAGGGATGGGCATTGAAAAAAACATCGATGTTTTTTTCGATGCAATGCATCGCATAGTGGCATCGATGTTTCACAAAATACATCGATATTTCCTTAAATCGATTGTTTTTATTTTTACTAGCGTTGAGACTAGAAAAAATTCATCGGCAGTGAATTTGATGTCCAAAAAACTAAGGAAACGCTTTTTTCTTTAGGTTTGCCTCTTCGATGCATCGAATAAAAAACATCGATGCTTACTCGATGTTGACGTATTAAAAAAACATCGGATTGAATCGATGTTTCCATACTTTATATCGAGTGTTTTTAAAACGTCGATGTATATCGTGCATCCCTACCGCTAGGTCAGTGATGTACATTCAATAGCTATTCGTAGGCAAATAATTTCTGTGATAGAACATGGGCATGGATCTAAGAACTATTAGGGGAACACGGGGGAATGGGAGCCTACTAAGGGAAATCGTTAATGAAGCTCATATTAATAGAAATTATAGTTTTCTTTTATTAGGAACATAAACTTTACTCATCTGACTATCGTTTAATCATAGCTTCATTGTTTTATAATAAGGCATTAAGCCAATATTAAACTTTAAATAAAAATCAGAATCGCTCTCATTTTCCTCCACTGCGGGAAATAAGAGCCCATAAAATGTCTATGTGTGCAATGGGAGCCATTATTTTTAATCAGTCTCTAATAATTGCGTCAAACCAGTCTCAAAATTATTAATAATTAAACAAAAGTAACTGCAACATGATTAGCTTTAATGGTAAGAACAAAAAGCACAAATGTAGCAGCTTGATCATCAAAGCCATTATTGATGAGCCTAGTTCCCGCAACTACTGCAACGGTACCACATTTCGACATTTTTGCCCGTTGTGTGCATATGGCACAAAACGCTTCTTCCTCTGAATATTCAGACTCATCATTACAAATGTCTTCAACACCTTCTTTTTCAGGTGTTTTTTTTTTACTTTTTTTACTCTTGACATTTTTTTCAGTATTTTTACGTTTATTTCCTTTTTTTAATACTTTTCCTTTGGTATATTTTCCTTTTTTACATTTTCCTTTGGCACAATTTTCTTTATGTTTACAAGTTCCTATGTTTTTATACAATTTTTCTAGTTTGTAGGTTTATTATTTTTTCTCCCTTTTTTATTTGTTTCTCTACCTGTTTCTTTTTTCTTTAAAAAATATCTTCATTGGCGTGTTCGTTATGATTTCTGAATGTTGTTTTTGTCTGGTTGTCTTGTTTACATTAGATTAAATTTATATGGAACAACTGGAGCTAACAAGGGGTAATGAGAGCCAAGTAGGCTCCTATTACCCAGCAACCACTATCTAAGATTTAAACTAAACAAAATTTTGTCTGGCTTCTCATCACATTATAAATGGAGGCACATAAAATAAGACAAATGTAGCTATATGATTCATATGCAATACAATGTAACAAGCATATATTTTCGAACTTACTTAGACTTTGGAAAGTCTTGAATTTTTACAAGTGCGGAGCGAAAAAGCGACAATCGTTTACTGGAACGAAACGCGTGGTACTGTCGAGTCAACCAAGGAAGGCAAATATGGGCAATGTTATACGAATGCTTCCGAGTGGCGCACGAGTGAATACGAGTTATAGTTCTGCCTATATTCCCATCGCTCTCATTACCCGACCGCTCCCATTACCCCGTGTTTCCCTAAATCCTCAATGATAAAGAACAAGCGAACAAGATGGTTGAACTTCCAGATTTGGATGTAGAGATCCACGTCTGAGTGAGAGTGAGGTACTTAATAATTAATTGTTGGGTGGGGTGATACGAGTAAATAGATACGACATTTAGGTCATATTGTTTGTGCAAACTTATTATAATAATTAACATTCAGATATATTATAATAATTAATATTAATATTCAGATCAACTGATTTTGTTCTTTTTTTTCAAAGGTTTGAAATACCTTACCAGCCATTCTCTCGTGACACATTGACAGCCTTTGAGGCCTATTGATTACAGTTAAAGTTGAAAACGTAGATTCGCACACTGCAGTGCATATATCCTATGGTCGCCATAGACTCTAGTTTATGTTTATTTTAGTTTAAAAGGGGACTCCCCGTACCCAATAATATCCCGTGAAATATAGCCCATATTGCAATCTATGGTGTCTGCATCACAGATATTATAATTATCTTAAATAAACCCATCCCTATCATTGAAACCATGTGATGGCGCTTCAAATGCCATCTATACACAGAACAAAAAATTATTATAATATGAAATTAATGTCACAAACTGTGGTAAGTATGTTCGGAAAAGTTTAGATACCAATCGCCATAATTTTTTTTATCTCAAACAGTGGAAAAAATCTAATTATAATAATTTATCTTAGTTTTTCGTATTTTTAAGGTAGGGCATTGGGATTTCAAGGTAGGGCATTGCCCCACAATGCCCCCCCCTAGCTACGGCCCTGACTAGCTATAATATATGTCATGGATAATCCTCGGTAGGGTTTCCGTAAAAAAGTGAGGGATTTATACGTTTTGAAGGGATACCAGAGTTCTATCTCTGTCCACATACAGCTGTAAAGACCGCTAGTCAACATCTACTGTCCATTGGAAAAAAAGTTATTTGGGGAGAAAAAAATCTCTTTTAGGGCTCAGACACGTCTTTCCGAGACCACACTCCGGACCTGATGAACGCTCGGCTGAAGGTCCGCACGCGCCACTACTGCATGGACGCCTACCAACTGGTCAACGGGTTCCAGTTCACCGAGGACTTCTTCTGCGCCTCCCTCAGGAACGGAACCCGAGATGCTTGTTTGGTGAATTATTTATTTTATTGTTATTTTAAGGAAAAATATTTTTATTGTCAAGTCCATCCATCCATCAGTCCTTGGAGCTCCACTGCTGGACATAGGCCTCCCCTAACTTGCGCCACTCCGACCGGCCCCGAGCCTTCTGAATCCAGCGGATGCCCGCTGTCTTCTTCAGGTCGTCAGTCCACCTGGCTGGGGGCGTCCTATGCTCCTTTTTCCGAGACGTGGGCGCCATTTAATATGTTCAAGTCCCACTAGCTAATGGTTGGCTACCACCCTTTTGTTTGAGGCAACCGCCAAATGATTTATCATGTTCAGGCTGGGTGCTGAAGGGCCAGTTATTTTTGTCTTTCTCCCTTTTTTTTGGTGGGCAACTCATCGGTTATGCTTTTGGTTGCGAAGAGGGAAGACTAGCCTCTTCAAGCAATAGGGGTTGCAAACCTAGAGGCCAGTGGGGTTCAAAAACTTGGGACCTCTTCTAAGGACATCGCTTGGAGGATATCGAGCTATCGTTGTAACGATTAAACCTGTTACCAGTTCGACGCGGGCGCGCCTGCTGTGCAGCAAAACCGGCTGATGGGCGTCATGAGCTTCGGCCCCGAGCGCTGCGGACATGAGTTCCAGCCTGCCGTGTTCATTAAGGCATTTTACTTCAGGTGAACAAAAATCATTTATTTGTTCTGCCTACAATCAATAATAGTGTAGCGGTGAAAGATAAATCTGAGACGAAGATAAGCTTACTTCCAGGGCAATTTACTTAAGGTCAACAAAATTAATCGGCTTCAATATAAAGTACCTTATTCAAACGTATTAAAAATAAAGAAGAGAAAAGTACCGATATGGAAATATTGGAACGAAGTTCCTTATCGCGCGTTGTGAAAGAGGGCTAGACGGAAAATTTCGACACTTTTTGATTTTGCGAATGACGACCCTTTTTTTGAAGTGATTCAGTAAGTTTTACAGAGATGGCGCTGTACTGTACAACTTTCTGAATCACGCTATTTTTTTTGTGAAGAATTTTAACTTTACACAAATTTTTAATGAAGTACTAGGACATCATGAGCGACTAGGAGGTTCGACTGAACGTATTCACTGAACACAGTCGCATTTAGTCGAACCTCCTAGTCGCTCGTGATGTCCTAGTAACTTATTTAAAAATTTTGTGAAGAATTTTAACTTCACACAAATTTTTAATGAAGTACTAGGACATCATGAGCGACTAGGAGGTTCGACTGAACGTATTCACTGAACACAGTCGCATTTAGTCGAACCTCCTAGTCGCTCGTGATGTCCTAGTAACTTCATTAAAATTTTTGTGAAGAATTTTAACTTCACACAAAGGACCCCGCAAAATCGGCTAAATTAGCTGAAATTTTGCACAGAGGTAACTTTCATTATGTTGATCATTAGTCTCAATGGGCGCAACCCCCTAAAATCAAACCCAGACCCACCACTCCCCTCCAAATCTCAAAATACTCCCCAAAGCACATTGGATGAAAATTAATGCAAAAGGGATATATTCATATGAAACTTCGCATAGAGGTAGCTTTCATCATGCTGATCAAAAGTCTCAATGGACGCAACCCCCCAAAATCAAACCCAGACCCAGACCACGCTAGCGTGATTCAGAGTTTTACAGTACAGTGCCATCTCTGTAAAACTCATGGCGCTGCACTGTATGCTCTGTATAATGTATACATGGCGCTAGCGTGATTCAGAAAGTTGTACAGAGATGGCGCTGTACAACAAAACTTAAATCGAAAGGAACTTCGTTCCATCCGGGTGTCCCTTGACACCTCTCATGTTTTTTATCTATATTATCTGTGCAAAAGTTCCGATAGGTATTATAAATCTGCGGAGTCTTATAAGCCGTCTGTTTTTTTCTTTTATTAATTTTACTAACGTTTTCTTTTACCAGGGACTTCGTAAAGCACACGATATCGTCATACAAGACGACGGCGGAACTCATCGAAGCGATGAAAGACATCGACCCGGTGGTGCGACCACCGGTGCATGTGAAGAGCGCCGAGGGTTTCGAGGAGAACGACGCTCGTGCTTGGGAGGAGGTCACGCAACCAGACTACAGACATGACTAGACTAGGGTGAGATCTATAACGCGAACTTGGACTATGCTCAGAGGCTCAGACAACATTCAGAATTTCAAACGAAGGTACCTATTAGATGACCGATTCGAGTTTCTTAAAACGAAAAAATTGAAGTCTTACTGCCGCACTCACGCCCCAACTCAGAGTCACTAACGGTTACTTAAATCGCTCCTTAGTACAGAATTTGTATGGTGATTCTTTACTAAGGAGCAATTAAAAGTTACGGTTAGTGACTCTGGAGTTGCGGCGTTAGTCTCTTAACGGTTACATAAATTGCTGCTTAGTAGGCACAAAATCATAATACAAATTTTGTACTAAGGAACGCTTTAAGTAACCTTTAAGTGACTAGAGTGCGGCCGTAAACGGCTATCGTTAAAGTTGATGTAGGACCATTATTTTGGTTCGGATAGATATTTGTTAATAAGAAAAAAAATAAGTCACTTAAAACTCCTAATGTTAAGCTTGATTTAGGACCATTATTTCTGTTACAATAATTTGAAGTCTGAGCAAAGTCGAAGTGCAGGTCATAGATCTCATCATCTCACCCTTAGGGACTCCGTAGGTAGTGAGAATACGATAAGAGATGTATTAGATATGTCAATTTCTTTATTAGATGATTTAAGATTGTATTTCTCGTTCAGTTTTTAGTTGCTAATACTAATAAAATTCTGTTTCAATTTTCAAGTTTCTTAATTTCGTTATGAAACATGAGATTATAATTATACTAGAGGTATATAATCAATAATTCATGTATTGTATGTGTTATATGTATGGTATTATTATATAATCCGTATAGGTAGGTACAATACACATATAACCGACTTCAACGAAACCGTAGTGGAAGTCAATTAAATACGCATTATTAGTGATATCTCAAAAACTACTCGTCAGATCTGGCTCTTTAAATGAGACCACACGACAATCATCAAAATCAGTACCACCCAGTAAAAAGCTATGTGGTAGGTTACACACCGAAACAACTGCTACTTACCTATGTACTTTTATCAGGCATTATATATTTAAGAAGTTACCTGCTTAATTACATTCATTTAGTGTTGTTAGCAGGTAAAATGCACAAACATATTAATTATGAAACAATCAACTTCATTTGTACCGCGATCTTTCCAATTTCCATAGTGAATTAATAAAGTTTATATACTATGCTACTTAAAATCTTTATTGGTTCTGAAAGATAGGTACCTACCTAACTGTGTGAAGAAAGAATTTGCCATCCCATCAAATCCAGGCCTGTGAGGGTCTATTTCTATGATATCCATTACGATTTTGTCATAAATAAATAAATAGTCACACGTATTTATTACTCATTTTATTACATAACTACAGAGAATCATCGCTGCTCGTTGCAGGATTGTAGCGTCGGTTGTCATCAAGTTTTTGGTACTTAACATAAAAGATATCAATTAAAATATACTCATCGAACTTACACCGAACGTGGGGGGACATCGGGCTAGTTGGGAACTCTATAGAGGCTTGTCTAAAACAAGATTTATATAAAAGAATACGTTATTAAAAGATAGGAAAAATATGTAGATAATTAATTATAATCGGTTTATTATTAACAGACAAATAATTGAAATAAATTTTAAGTCTGCTATACGAAGTTTTAATGCGAAAATAAATCTTGATTTTAGAAGTCCTCAAGAAAACCTACCAATTTTCTAGGAAAACCTTAATTAAAACGTAAACGGTACACGTGTTGACCTTAGGAACACAGAAAGACAGAACACAATCTCAAAACTGTATTCAAATCATACAATTAAGTCTTACAATTATTCGTTACATTATAATTATCACACAAACTATTTAAACTTAATATTAGGATAAAACGAGTCGCCGCGATGTCCGCAGACGTTATTCTAACTTGTCTTTATTATAAATATTCTGAATAAGCCATCTGTATACTTACTATTCGAGGTGAATACATACAATATTAAAAATACACACTAAATACGGGCTTCCTGTATTTCGAAGTCTTTAACATTGTGTCAGAAATTTATAGACAAACAGACCGGAGACCTAACCAAGACAATTAAGTTACAAATTCGAACTTTCTATCAATCATGCTTATTTCAAATCGAAATATTAAACCAAATTTTTCATTCTCACCCCCCCAATGTAAAATTTCAGGTCAAAAAGACGTATTTCTTTACGTCTAAGCTACGCATATCTGAATCGAGGGGTTAGAAACAGCACAAAAGTTCAAGAATACAAAAACTTCAAATCTTAAATAGTTACCAAATCTAACTAATATAACATCGCGTGTATTCACCGTTAAACTGTCGCTTACTGGAATAAAACCGAAACGTCTAGCTTATTTTAAAATTAAAAAAAGAAAAACTTCGACCGAAAACTAAGTTACAACTAAAAACAACGAGCAAACCAGCATTGCTTCTTTAACTTACAATCAACCTTTATATTACACTCCTCAATTTCCTATAAAACTTCCATTCCCTTCGAGGTTTCCCTTCCAATATCCGAAAAGCCTTAAGGCGATCTCAGTTCTTTATAAACCCACACCCATCGAGTGGTATACATTAAACATCTGTCCTATATAAAGGACAAAGTAAAATTTTTAAGTCAATAAAATTAAAATAATTGATTTCACATTTGTAGATTTTAATAGGACAGAATCAGTGTTATGATCGAATACAGAAAAGATTCAATCCCAATCTTAGACAATACAACTTACAAAGCAGTCCGACGATAAGTTCAATAGTATTCCTATCTACGTTCCCATTAAAAAAATCTTTAACAAATTTTGAATAATAATTTACGTCGAAACAAATTTTTCTAAATATAAGACGCGCCTCTCATGGAACGAAATAATAATATATTTTGATACATGTTTAAAATAACTTACGATTATTTTATCATTAAACGATCACCATACTACATCAAAATTTACACAAAAAAAAATTCATTTCAACGGTGATTAAAACATTTAAAGACATTCCATCCATTTTTAACACACATATTAATTAAGAGGTTGTTACGATATTCCGATTACTTCAGTAACATGTATAGAGAACTTTACACCAAGGTAAACACATCGAGATTTTAACTGCGAAAGAGTACGTACTATCGAAAGGACATTTTAAACACACTTAAGCTGAATCTAAAAGTTCTTAATGAAATCATCAATAATAGCAGTAATTTGAATATTACTAAAGACAAAATGGCAGTATTATGTAATAGTAATACATGGTTTAATGTATATCGTATTAAAAGTTTTGTCTCTTATCATCTTAATAATTGAGAAAGGGATGAAATATACACCGCAATGAGTTAATAGTGCTTGCGATGCTATGGATTACAAAATAAAGAGGTAAAGCTGTGGTGTGTAAAGAGTTATATTAATTTTAAGCAAAAAGAAAACATACCTATCACAACACGCTTAAGGAAAGAACAGAAATAACTCACTGCCAAATAACATAATTTAATAAAAAAAACACTCAAATATTGATGGATAATTGTAGGACGATATAAGTTTTGGTATATTTAGTAGATCCAAAAAAAAGGAAAGCCAGAAAATACATAATCAAATAAAATTCGGAAATACATAATCAATCATTTGCTGCAGTTTCAGTGTCGTCAGAAACTCAATATGATAATGTGAAAAACAATTATGACGTCATGTCTTAGTTAAGGGAGTTCATGTCCTTTAAAGGACTTTATGTCTATTTAAAGGACATTGTCTTCCTTGCGTTGTTCAAAAAACGGCTTAAATACTCATCTACATTAAAAGGAACATTAAAGTATTAAAAATACCTGTAAAACAAAGATTTTATTTGCAGCTCAACAAATACCTGTGAGTAAGAATTTAACATCGAGATCATAAAGTTCTACTAAACATTTAATAGTAAAGATATTATAATAGCAATGATTGACAAAATTATAAAATTCAACCAGCAAATCTAAAGCTCTGGTACAATGACAGTTTTACTCGTAGTTTAAGATTCCCGCCTTTTTAGAATTTACGCAACAATGTCGCTTTGACAGATGACAGTGACTTTGACAGATGACACATTTAAATATTTCCAGTTAATAGTCAGGAACTAGTGAATAAGGAGTATTCAATAGAAAGATTAGTTGGTCATGAATCATTTTAAAGTTACAGATTAGTTTCAAGAGGACAACTATAATGAATTAGACGAAAGGAGAATGCCCATTTAGTATGGAGAAATGTACTGACTTTAACATTTTTGTGTCTTGATAAAAATACCTTTATTTGATTATGTTATCTTAATAAATTATACATACTAACTTTAGTCAATGATAATATTAGGAAATAAGAGATTTTAAACAAAACTAGTTTGTATTTAGTTTATAGTAAACTCACAGTAATATGGACTCTATGCGGGCGTATTAAAGTCGATTGCGTATGTAATGTCGATCTTTTAAGTTTCAAATTCATTTGACAGTCCCCAAACAGCATGAAGTTTTTAATGTATTATAATCACATAACACTATTACTCCTGGCTGACTGTAATAATTTTCTATAAAAAATAATTCATTTGACAGTCCCCTTACGTCATCTAGTTTGTTGTCATGGATATATTATACTATAACTGTTGTATCATAATTATAATCGAATCAATGCTACCTATTGACCCGAAGGATCTTAAAAGATTCCTGATTGGCCCTTATCCAAACATAAATGGCCCAATGGTTTTCTTTTGTAAAACGGAAGTAAAGTTACTTATTAATTTCAGAAAATTATTCCCAATAAGGATTTTTTAGGAAATAGGGTAAAATACTTGAAATATTTTAATTACATTTTTTGTCCAAAAATCATTGTGACACAATTATTTTTTTAAGAGTACTGACTATGGGCATTCTCCTTTGATGATTTGATTTGATTTGAATCATAATAATGACTGTTCAATAATATTCTGTAAAAGATGCACAATTCAAAGCATAAAATGATAAATTATTAACGACTGCCGCATTCAATGATAATTTGAATTAATGATGAAAGAAAACATTCACAAAGTGTACCTATGTGTATGACTTTACACAATTTTCCAAAAGGCTTTGCAGTCCATGTAATAATGATGTTACAATTCGATGAAAGATTCACAGTTCACACAGAATGCAATGATGTTACAGTATCTAACGAATGATACACAGTCTATACAGAATGGTGTAACATAATAGTTTATTGAAAGGTTCACAGTATTAAAACCATGTTACACAGCATTGAAACCACAGTCCACATATAATGTAATGATGTTACCCATAGTCCACGTTTGGTGAACGTTCACAGTCCGTAAAGATATTGTCTCACACTGTATGTTTCAGTCCACATAGTATGTGTTGTATCACGTTGTATATGTTCAGTCGGTGACAGGCCGTTTGACCTGTGGTTCGTATATGTCTGCCTCCGGGGGCTGTTCCAATCCTGGCAACTGGATTTGGGTGTCCGAGGCCTCTGATGGCTGTTGAAGAGACACCATGGTTAAAAGATAATAATAATATGGATGTACAGAAATTAAGAAAAAAACATGTTAACTAAAGATAAATTATTATGCTTTTTGAGGTTATTCAGTTCGAAGTAGCTCGAGATTAATGATTACTAAAGTAGTCTTTTTGATTTGGAAAAAAAATTAATAATATCATGGCGAGCAATGTCGAAGGCAAGAACTTTTTATAGACAACTTGACGGCAAGCTTCTAAAGAGGTACATGAAGACAGATCATAGGACATTGGATGAACAATTTCGCCGCATTGACGTTGACGTTAAGACTCGTAGCCACTCGCAGGGTATCGGTATGTAATTTCGACCAATGATAACGCGCAGATATTCATTTAATATCACGTGATCCGGTACATCTTCGAAGCTTGCGGTCCAGTAAAGGTCGCTGCATACGTAACGTGGACGGGGTATAAATATACGTGCGTGTCCCGTTCCCGTCTCGTGCGTGCCTCCGTGGCGTATGCGCTATCGTTTACATTTTCTACGAAACGATGTTTACAAAACATCACGTCCCGTCCCGTCCGGGGTAAAACACGTTACGTATGCATCGGCCTTTAATGTTCTTGGTCGAAGTATTTTTTAATGGAGTCACAGGTATGTCTTAATCTGTCGCACGACGTTACTCTAAGATAATTTGCAATCACGAACATACGGGTTAAAAACAGAGTATACTACTTTTTTTAGTTTAGTTTAGTTGGTCGAGATACTCAATATATCTTTAAAAAAAAAAATTAAAAACGTTTTTCACAAACAAACTTTATACACGATTGGGGTTACAATATAAAACATATTACAATATAACTCAAACTCAACGGCAGAATAAGACGACTGTAATCTCCACAAAAATTCGACACAACAGCTTAAAATCTACCAACAAATTACAAAATCGCCCATCAACAAAACACACTAACAACTGAACACAGCAAATAATAAGGAAAAAACGAAATGTAAACACAAACGCGTATAGAAAGCGACTACATTGACGAAACTTTAAAAATCATATGAATATTATATCGAAATATTCACGGTGTAAATATCAACGGTATAAATATTTACGGTATAAATATTCACGGTATAAATTTGGAAACTAAGCTCATGGAATTTACCTTAACATAGTCGATACCTCCATGGGGCCGTCCAATGACAATCTTGCAACAACAACGACTCATTACTAAACGGATTATTACAGGGATTACTAGAATGCTAGAGTCATGATATTACTGTCCACTATTATAAGCAAAAAAAAATTTTTTTTTCTGAAACCGTTTTCATGCCAGTCTGATCGTGCATAGCAATTTCAAAAATCAAAGTATTCTCCTCTAAGGTTTTGTACCCGTAATTTATACAAGCCTCCTTTTTAATACGCGATTTGAGGCGACTAAAAACTCATTTAAAATCTATTTTAGTTATAAAAAAAATTGTGTTTAATTTTTTAACCTCGTAATTTAGGATTTTTCAAAATTTTGGGATAGTTTAATAAAACGTGTTTTAGTGGTATAATCTATTTTCATTTATGATATTAAACAAGATTAAAAATACTCAATAATACAAAAATATTCAATAATTGTATACCGAGTACAGTAATTGTATACCGATATTTTGCTATTTTAATTGCTAACAGAATTATTTTCATTAACAATCGATCTAAAACTAAATGTTATATTTTCAATTAGAAAACCGTTATTAATTTTCGAAGTAAAGAACAATGCCCAAAAATTATTTTTCATTTTTGTTAGCGTCTTAAAACGTCAGTTATACCGAAGCAATTCAATTATTTTTTTACGTATTTTAAAATTAATACCTGTACCCGTATTACCCAGCGTAAAATTATTTTATTAATAAGTGATGAATTGACTATAATAACAATGATGTCAACAATGTCCATTTTCATTCGGGCACTCACTTCGATACATAGCTTGTGTCAAGCAAGATAAAGGGAGACTTCTGGCCAATATTACAGACAGAATTTCGTTACAAATGTTGGTACGACAAATGTAATGATGTCAAATTTCCATTTCCGGTTGTCAATCAAAAAAAAGTCAGAATAAAATAATGGTAAAAATTACAGGCAGCCGTAAGTCTCCCCTACTCTATGACTCAATGGTTATAAGAATTCAATCTCAAAATACTTTGGTTCTGGGGTGTGTCTGCTGAAAATTCTTACATATCTAAGCTCAGAAATTAAAGCGACGATTTTAAGATTTTTTTTTATTATAAGACGCTAAAGTTGAAAATGAAATAAAACGATGTATGGCAGTTGGGCATTGTTCTTTCAGTCACGCGTCGGAGCTGACAAGCATTTTTTAACGTTTGCATTAATTTCTCACTCGCTATTCTCATATTTACACTTTGTCACCGATGATAATTGCCATTACTAATACTTTCCTTTTACTAATACAACTTACTAATAGTTTACTTTAACCACGGTATAAGTTTACGAACCGAGGCACAACCATGTAAGAACCGTGGCACGAGTGTACAAACTGAGTCACAACAGTGTACGAACTTAGGCACGAGTGTACAAACTGAGTCTCAACAGTGTACAAACCTCGTGCCTCGACGAGTGTACTAACCGAGGCACGAGTATACTAACCGAGGCACGAGTGTACAAACCAAGGCACGAGTGTACAAACCAAGGCAAGAGTGTACAAACCAAGGCAAGAGTGTACAAACTGAGTCACAACAGTGTACAAACCGAGGCACTAGTACGAACCGAGCTACAATAATTGTTTACAAATGGACAGTTGCCGTTGGCTGTAGCAGCCTTTACAAGCTTCACGCGGCCAGACAGGGCTACAACAGTGGACAGTAAAGTGTGTTTACATTTCGCCCCGTACTACGCCAGTACAGTACTCACCTCGACGTCGTTTGTATTAGTCTCGCTAAACTCGTTCCGCGGCCGCTTGCGCGCACGCGCCGCCGCGTCCATTGCGGCCGTGTTCTTCTTTGGTTGGAACTGTGTAACATATTGGAAACATTTGTTATATCACAATTATATTATTTGTTATATCATTAATTTGTTGTATCGTAATTATTTTTCAAATAAATCCTGATTGACGACGTTATCAATCAGGAACTGTCTGTTCAGGTAGCCTTAGTTCTTCTACAAAATTTTTCCATTGTTTCTATTTTTATTACGCATGCAGTGTTCACATCTAGAAGGATGTTCACTATAATCAACTGTATATTATGTATTTACTAAGTTTGTAATGTGCTATGTCCAATATTGTGAACCTAATAAAAAAAAATATTTCTATGTTACATCACTGCTTCATTTTCGCTTTCTCAACCGCCCTTCCCCCACACTCCTTTCACCATTATTTTTATAAATATCTTATATTTATATGCACTCTTCTCTCTTTCTTAAACTTATTTTCTCATATACCTCTTACACACTCCTATCTATCCTCACCGCCTCCTCTGTAAATGCCTATTTACCATATACATATATTTATCTATTAATCACATAAACATCCACCTCTCTCTCCCTTTCTTACTTTATATCTAAGTTAGTCTCTCTCATTCTCCCTGCTAACCGTTTCGTATCTAACACCGAAACGGGTACAGCTACCAGATCAAACCTGGTCACAGCGGCCCTTAGGATAGCTGTCCTAAGCCCGATATCTCGGATAATATTAAATAAATAAATAAACGCTAACACACTCATACCCCCGCAGTAGGTTATTACCTGTGTCGCGGGTGGCATGGACGACACATATAACACATCACAATAACACCCTGCACCCGAGTACAAATATTTATCTGTCAATATCTGCCCCAGCCGGGAAACGAACCCGGGACCCCTCACAGGCAGGGTCGCTACCAACTAGGCTACAGGGCCGTCGTAATAATAATAATTATAATCCCCACCCTCCTCCCTTCTATCTCCCCCTATCAATCTCCCGCTTCCCCCCCCTCCCCCCCTCACCTGCAACTCAGGCGGCAGGAACACTCTAGTATTAGCGAAGTAATCCGGCTGCGGTGCGAAGTACATCGCGGGGATGCGAGCGTCCGCGGGGAACTCCCGCAGTTCGAAGGTTGTTGAGCGCGCCCAGATCACCGCCATCGCCAGGTCGCAGGTCGCCCACAGCTTCTGTGGGTGGAATAAAAATAAAAACGCTTACACACTTAGAAGTATTTACCTGTATCGCGGGTGGCATGGACGACACATATAACACATCACAATAAGGGTGCTTTTCCACCAGGAAATGTGCTATGTTACATTGCTATGGATACGTTTGATATCCACCAATCATATTCATTGGTGGAAATCAATCAATTTATTGAACCAATCATATTTATTAGATTTCATATCTTCGCAGCATAGCTGCATAGCACATCTCTGGTGGAAAAGCACCCTAACACCCTGCACTAGCGATTATTATTAAAATTAATCGAATTAGTCGATTGTTCAGTTTAGTCGATAAGTCAATTACAGTTGATTTTATTTGATTGTCATTATTTGATTGACTGGCTGGCGCGCGGCGGTGACAATGATAACATGGTAATTAATGGTCTCTGATTTGTCAAACCTACCAAAACTATAAAAGTTAACAGTAACAACAAAGTACATTCATTAATTGTTATCCGATACGAAGTTCGCCGGTTCAGCTAGTTATAATTCTAAATTCCGTCGTCGTTTGTCCTCCGAAGTACGGTTGTATGTATTGTATAAATGTATGTTTGTGTTTGTGTGTGTGTGTGTGTGTGTGTGTGTGTGTGTATGTGTGTGTGTAATACTAACATAGTTGAAAGCGTCATCGGCCTCGTTGAGCGCGTCCTTGTGCAGCTTCATGCGTTCCACGAGGTTCTTGTAGAAGCCGTAGCAGTAGAAGTCATTGCGAGTGATCAGCGGCTCCAGGATGAACCACAGGCACTGCTTCACCGTCTGACAACACATTGGATGTCCGAGTTTATACTAAACGCCTTTGCGTTCAATAAACATTGCAAGTGCGAGAGAGAAAATGATGTGCGCCGTCTCTTGCACGTTTTATTACTCTGCCTGCCACGAGTCTTTGCGTTTAGTATAAAGGTACATACGCAACGCTGCATACGTAACGTGGACGGGATATAAATATACGTGCGTGCCCCGTCCACGTCCCGTGCGTGCCTCCGTGATGTATGCGCTATCGTTTACATTTTCTATAAAAACAATGTTTTCAAAATTTCACGTCCCGTCCCGTACGGGGTAAAAACATGTTACGTATGCATCGACCTTAAATTATTTCATTTTCTTACGCCCCAACTCAGAGTCACTAATGGTTTCTTTAATCGCCCCTTAGGTTTCTTTAATCACCATAAAAAATCGCTACTAAGGAGCGATTTATGTAACCGTTAGTGACTAATTGGGGCGTTAGTGTTTTGTCTATACACTTGTAAGTTTTCAATGGAAATAGCCGGCAAACGAGCTGACGATCCACCTAATGGTAAATGACTACCATCGCTCATGGACATCAGCAACACCAAAGGCATCACTGATGCGTTGCCGACCAAGAAAGGCAAAGAAGAAAAAGAAAGAAGGGTCTGCTGGAAGAGATTTCTGATAGAAATAAGCAGTACCTTTGTACAAATTTTCTATTATTAAGTCTCACATACTGTATTTGTGTACAAAAATTGTTAAATAAATAAATAAAGAAAGAAAGAACTGACTCTCAAGCCCCTAGCCGGAACACGACGAGTCGTTTGGCGACTGACTCATGCTCAAGGGTGGTAGCTATCCAGGCCAACCCCATGGAAGAAATAGTGATAATGGTATCAATTAACAATTAAAATCAATATTACCAATACAATCCCTCCGAGGCCTCTACCACCAGCGGGCCAGATTTAGTCACCTTTTACGACACCCATCCAGCGTGGGATTGGGGTAAGTATTGTAAGCCGCTCCAATACGGCTAAATAGTGCAGTTACCTTGAGTTGCGCGACGTTATCGTAAGCGGTGAATGCGGGGTCGTGTGTGAGCACCGGGATGGCGAACACCAACATATAGTCCGGCAGGATGTGCGGCACTTGGGACAATGCCTTCTCCACTACACGACGAACAGACAGACAGATTAATAACTATAAATTTTAAAATTAAAAAAATGGAAAAATAAATAATAGTTTAAAAAACTAAAAAACATTTTTTTGTAGAAAATCCAACAAAAAAAAATAGAAAATAAATTAGAATTAAGAATCGTGTAATTGTGAAAAAAAAGCGTGGGATGCTTTTTAGGATATTATCAAAATGATAATTATAATCCTTCTACTCATTGACACCATACACGCCACACTTTTATTACAATTACACGATTCTTAATTGAAATTTATTTTCTATTTTTTTGTTCTGAATAAATCTTTAAATCTTCTTTTAAGGCCAATACCAAGCCATCACTGGCTGTTAGTGAGACTGGCAGCCAGCGATGGCTCCGTATAAACAAGGCTTAGCATATGAGGTTAACAACTGTACCGAAACATCCCACCGCTGCCACTATATAGTACATCCCACCGCTGCCACCATATAGTAGAACACACGCTAGTTGGTTTAACACTGTTTTATTAAGTTTTCCTGCTATGATATAACATATACCACAACAAGCACTCACCCTTAGTGCCCACGGTAATGTTCCGTATATACTCGCGGCGTCGCACCACGTCCGCCAACATGTATTGGCGGACGAGCGAGCGGATGCGGCGGTCCTGCTCGCGCCCGGCCAGCGCGTACATACCCATGAAGTCTAGCGGAAGACACTTGTTTGGTATACCCTGGGAATTATAGCGAGTTAGTATTCACTTAGAAAGCAAAGAGTGCTTTTAGTTACATTTGTATGGTTAAATAGTCTAAATAAATAAAGCAATGCTGGCACAGATAACGTATTTGCTCGACGTAATTTCTCTATAGACCTTTAACCATCAGGTGGGGTTGATGAGAAGCATTAACTTATTTTATGTAAAAAAAAAACTTATTTAGTCACTTGTCAAGACTTGTCAGGAAAATTGGGCGCCGACTACCAACGCAGTTAAACATACGCCGTTATGTTAAGTTGTAGATACAAGTTGCAGAAAGTTAAAATATGAATATTGTAGAAGCAATTCAAATCAGAAACATATAACATTAAAATAACAGTATAGCATACCTTTGAAAGGCCTTTATGTAATTTCGCCGCAAATAGTTCCCTCACTTGTGGTACGTCATCCTGAAAAAAAATAAGATTATGAAGTAACTAGGTTTTCGCGTGCCTTTCTCTTCCGCAAAAGGCAAAATAAATAATAGTTTTTTTTTTCAAAAATGTCATCGGTCTTGGAAATTTATTTTTCGATTCAGGGGTCTGTTTGCGAAATGTTTGGCTTCAAACTACTTCTTTTGGTTTGTCTATTTTTGGCATGATTAACAGAATATGAGAGGGAGAGGGTGAGGGAGAGGGAAAGGGAGAGGTAGACGTAGAGAGAGTGAGCGGGAGAGGGAGAGTGAGAGGGAGGAAGATGAAGAGGGAGAGGAAGATGAAGAGGGGGAAAAGAGGGAGAAAGAGAGGGAGAGAGAGGAAGAGGTAGGGGGAGACGAAGAGGTAGCGGGAGAGGGAGAAGGAGAGGTAGCGGGAGAAGGAGTGGGAGAGGGAGGGAGGGGGAAAGGGCGAGGAAAAGGGTAAGAGGGGGAGAGGTAGGGAGAGGGGAGGGAAAGGGAGGAGGAGAGGGAGGGCAAGGGGGAGGTAGAGGGGAAGGAAAGCGATGGAGAGGGAGAAGGAGAAATTGATAGCCTATCAATTTGCAAAGTTTGCCGGGTCAGCTAGTTGATATCTAATAATAACCCTTAATACTTATAAACGCCTCATACATTGTATTGACATTCAATGGACAAACAATCTGAAATATTCGACACAAAATACATTTGTATGAAAATTAATATTTTTATATGGCAACACTGCAACATTTTTCCTCCAATGTGTACGATCTATAAGTACCAACAACTTCCTGATATATTGTAATGACATAAGATTTATGATATAGCCTGAAATATTACATAAAAAAGTACATTTGTATGAAATCTTTTGTTTTTTGTATGGCAACCCTTAAATATTTTTTCACCATCATTTACGGAATATTAGAACCTACAATCGCCCCATACATTATAAGGCCATCAAATGAAGACAACCGCCTCAAATATTTGAAAAAAGAAAACATTTGTATGAAAATTATTATTTTTTGTATGGCAACACTGAATTTTTTTTCACCAAAATTCACAAAATATCAGTACCTACAAATGTCCCATACATTATAGTAGCGAAATATTCAATCCAAAAATAAATTTGTATGAAAATTATTATTTTTTGTATGGCAACACTGAAATTTTATTATTTATCCGAAACGAATGATTTGATTTAGAAATATCTCCCATACATTTCATATACTCCTGATCTATAGTTAGGTAAAATATTTTGATTAAAAATATTTTTCCTTCTACTTTTTATATTTTTGAATGGAAAGTCCAAAAAATTGTATGAACGAAGAAAAGAAAAACCAAACATGGCAACACTTTCGGTCAAGTTACATAACCACCCCATACAAAGTAACCCCCTCAAATGTTGCCAACCTACTAATTTTTTCGTTCAAAAAATGCAATTTTTCGTACATTTTACAAAATGGCCGCCACGGGTTCCGCCATCTTGTTGAAAAAAAATTATCCCCAAAATATCAAAATTTAGGACACTTTCAAGGAAAAACAAAAAGAATATTATAAAAAAGTCGAAAAACCACCCCGATGCGATCCCACAAAGTCACCTCTAAATATTCAAAACTTTAAAGAAAAATATCTCGGCGGCCATCTTGTTTTTTATTTTTTTTCTAATTTCATCGTATTAGTCGTCCCAAAATTATTCGAAAATGACACCAATATTGGGTAGGTGCTCACATAAATAAAAAAGTTGACAGTCGCCGAGCGGCCGCCATCTTGAATTTTCGAACGGTTGGATTTTTCCCATATTAACCATAGATAGTCAAGCAACATTATAACCATATAACCACCCACCAATACTTTCGGCTGGGCTACTCGAAATGTGAAAAAACGGGGAAAAAAAATCTAGCTCCCAGTGTTGCCAGTAAATTTAGATGAAAATGGTCAAATGTCATTACGACGACCACTGAAAATTTTTTGGTAAAATTTTTTGACTAAAAATGTTTCTCCTTCTACTTTTCATATTTTTGAATAGAAAGTTCACAAAAATGTATGAACAAAAAAAAAATTTACGTAACCTGGCAATACTTCAGACTAAGACCCACAACCGCCCCATACAAAGTGACCCCCTCAAATGTTGCCAACCTAAAAATTTTTTCCTTCAAAAAATGAGGTTTTTCGATCATTTTACAAAATGGCCGCCACGAGGTCCGCCATCTTGGCGAAAAAAAAAATATACCCGAAACGTCAAAATTGGGGATAGATGCAAGGCAATAAAGAAAAAAAATCGTAATAAAATTGAAAACCCAGCGCAATCCGACCCCGCAAAGTCACCTCGAAAATTGAAAAATTTTAAACCAAAATATCTCGGCGGCCATCTTGTTTTCTCAAATTTTTCCAAATTTTTCGTAACACTTTTCCCAACATTAGCCGAAAACGACACCAATCTCGGGTAGCTGCATGCAAAGACGCACAAGACAAAATAAATAAATAGTTTTTTTTTTTCAAAATTGTCATCGGTCTTTGAAATTTATTTTTCGATTCAGGGGTCTGTTTGCGAAATCAAACTATTAATTCTGGTATGTCTATTTTTTCGGCATGATTAACAGAATATGAGAGGGAGAGGGTGAGGGAGACGGAGGGGGAGAGTGAGAGAGAGGGGGTGAAGGAGAGGGAGAGGGAAAGGGAGAGGTAGACGTAAAGAGAGTGGGCGGGAGAAGGAGGGATAGTGAGAGGGAGGAAGAGGGAGAGGAGGAGGAAGAGGGAGAAGGAGAGGGAGAGGTAGGAAGAGGGAGGGTGAGACAGAGAGGTAGCCAATGGAAGTTGAAGAGGGAGTGGGAGAGGTATGGAGAGGGGAGGGAAAGGGAGGAGAGGTAGCGGTAGAGGGAGGGCAAGGGGGAGGTAGAGGGGAAGGAAAGCGATGGAGAGGGAGAAAGGAGAAATTCATAGGCGGCACAAAGTTTGCTGGGTCAGCTAGTTGATTACTAATAATAACCCTTAATACTAATAAACGCCTCATACATTGTATTGACATTCAATGGACAAACAATCTGAAATATTCGACACAAAATACATTTGTATGAAAATTAATATTTTTATATGGCAACACTGCAACATTTTTCCTCCGATGTGTACGATCTATAAGTGCCAACAACTTCCTGATATATTGTAATGACATAAGATTTATGAAATAGTCTGAAATATTACACAAAAAAGTACATTTGTATGAAAACTTTTATTTTTTGTATGGCAACCCTAAAATATTTTTGCACCATCATTTATGGACTATTAGAACCTACAATCGCCCCATACATTATAAGGCCATCAAATGAAGATAACCGCCTCAAATATTTGAAAAAAGAAAACATTTGTATGAAAATTATTATTTTTTGTATGGCAACACTGAAATTTTTTTCGCCAAAATTTACAAAATACCAGTACCTACAAATGCCCCATACATTATAGTAGCGAAATATTCAATCCGAAAACAAATTTGTATGAAAATTATTATTTTTGGTATGGCAACACTGAAATTTTATTGTTTTTTCAAAACGAATGATTTAATTCAGAAATATCTCCCATACATTTTTTATACTCTTGATCTATAGTTTAGGCTCAACAACTCGAAAAGTGAAAAAAAATTCTGGACTCCAGTGTTGCCAGTTTATTTAGATGAAAATGGTCAAATGTCATTACGACTACCACAGAAAATTTTCTTGTTTGATTTTTTTATCAAAAATATTTTTCCTTCTACTTTTTACATTTTTGAATGGAAAGTCCAAAAAATTGTATGAACGAAGAAAAGAAAAACTAAACATGGCAACACTTTCGGTCAAGTTACACAACTGCCCCATACAAAGTAACCCCCTCAAGTGTTGCCAACCTACTAATTTTTACCTTCAAAAAATGCAATTTTTCGTACATTTTACAAAATGGGCCACCACGGCGTCCGCCATCTTGTTGAAAAAAAAATTATTCCCAAAATATCAAAATTGAGGACACTTTTAAGAGAAAACAAAAAGAATATTATAAAAAAGTTAAAAAACTACCCCGATGCGAGCCCACAAAGTCACCTCTAAAATTTCAAAACTTTAAAGAAAAATATCTCAGCGGCCATCTTGTTTTTTAAATTTTATCTAATTTCGTCGTATTAGTCGTCCCAAAATTATTCGAAAATGACACCAATATTGGGTAGGTGCTCAAAGAAAAAAAAAAGTTGATTATCACCGAGCGGCCGCCATCTTGAATTTTCGAACGGTCGGATTTTTCCCATAGTAATCATAGATAGTCAAGCAACTTTTCCATACATCATTATAACCCCCCACCAATACTTTCGGCTGTGCTACTCGAAATGTGAAAAAACGGGAAAAAAAAATCTAGCTCCCAGTGTTGCCAGTTAATTTAGATGAAAATGGTCAAATGTCATTACGACGACCACTAAAAATTTTTTGGTGAAATTTTTTGATTAAAAATGTTTCTCCTTCTACTTTTCATATTTTTGAATAGAAAGTTCACAAAAATGTATGAACGAAAAAAAAATCAACGTACCCTGGCAACACTTCAGACCAAGATCCACAACCGCCCCATACAAAGTGATCCCCTCAAATGTTGCCAACCTAAATATTTTTTCCTTCAAAAAATGCAATTTTTCGTACATTTTATAAAATGGCCGCCACGGGGTCCGCCATCTTGGCGAAAAAAAAAATATACCCCAAACGTCAAAATTGGGGATAGATGCAAGGCAACAAACCAAAAAAATCGCAAAAAAGTTTAAAACCCAACGCAATCCGACCCCGCAAAGTCACCTCGAAAATTGAAAAATTTTAAATCAAAATATCTCGGCGGCCATCTTGTTTTTTCAAATTTTTCCAAATTCTTCGTAACACCTTTCCCAACATTAGCCGAAAACGACACCGATCTCGGGTAGCTGCATAATAAAACAAAAAGTTGGTCTTTTCACCTCGGCCGCCATCTTGGATTTTTGAAAAGTTGGAGTTTTCCCATAAATCCGGGAGTGAACCAAAAATTCCCCCATACATAGTATCTACCCCCCACCACTCCTTCTGGGAGATCAATTCGGGTTTTCGTAAAACGAAAAAAAAATTCCAGCAGTCAGTGTTGCCAGTCGACATCGACGAAAATGGTCAAATGTCATAGCGACGACCGCGACACGGTTTCCTGTGTGACACTTGTATCAAAAATATTGCTCCTTCTACTTTTCATGTTTTTGAATAGAAAGTCCAAAAAAATGTGTGAACGAAGATAAAAAAAATAAAACCTGGCAACACTTTGGGTCAAGTTACACAACCGCCCGGAACAAAGGGACCCGCTCAAATGTTGCCAACCAGAAGAAAAATGCACCCAAAAAATGTCATTTTTCGTACATTTTTCAAAATGGCCGCCACCGCGTCCGCCATCTTGTCGAAAAAATAAATATCCCCAAAATATCAAAATCGAGGATACCGTCAAGCGAATGCTAAAAAAATATTGCAAAAAAGTTGAAAAACCTCCCCGATGCGACCCCTCAAAGTCACCTCTAAAATCGAAAAAATTCAAACCAAAATAACTCGGCGGCCATCTTGTTTTTTCAATTTTTTCTCATTTTTTCGTAATTCTCCTTACAATTTTAACAAAACACCCGAAAAACATTTGGCAAAAGGCCATAAACAAAAAAGTTGACAATCGCCGCGCAGCCGCCATCTTGAAAATGGGAAATGTCAGATTTTTCCCGAGGTGTCGGGAGGGGATGGAGAACTTTTGCCATAGACAACAAAATCCCATCTCGCCTCCTTCTGGGAGATCAATTATATAGATCACTAGGTGGTAAGTCTAGGATTATATATTATAAACTAGGTTTTCGCGTGGGGCGCGCGCTGCTAAAGCAGCGCGCGTGCCTTTCTCTTTCGCAAAAGACAAAATAAATAAATAGTTTTTTCAAAAATATAATTGGTCTTTGAAATTTATTTTTTGATTCAGGGGTCTGTTTGCGAAATGTTTGGCTTTAAACTACTACTTTTGGTTTGTCTATTTTTTTGGCATGATTAACAGAATATGAGAGGGAGGGGGTGAGGCAGAGGGAGTGGGAGAGGGAGGGGTGAAGGAGAGGGAGGAAGAGGGAGGGGGAGAGGTAGCGGGAGAGGGAGACGGAAAGGTAGCGGGAGAGGGATCGGGAGAGGGAGGGAGGGGGAAAGGGCGAGGGAAAGGGTAAGAGGGGGGAGAGGGAGGGAGAGGGGGAGGAAGAGGGAGAAGGAGAGGGAGAGAGAGGAAGAAGGAGAGAGATGAAGAGGGAGGGGGAGACTGAGGTAGCGGGAGAAGGAGTGGGAGAGGGAGGGAGGGGGAAAGGGCAAGGGAAAGGGTTAGAGGGGGAGAGGTAGGGAGAGGGGAGGGAAAGAGTGGAGGAGAGGTAGCGGGAGAGGGAGGGAAAGGGGGAGGTAGAGGGGAAGGAAAGCGATGGAGAGGGAGAAGGAGAAATTGATAGGCGGTACAAAGTTTGCCGGGTCAGCTAGTTGATAACTAATAATAACCCTTAATACTAATAAACACCTCATACATTGTATTGACATTCAATGGACAAACAATCTGAAATATTCGACACAAAATACATTTGTATGAAAATTTACATTTTTATATGGCAACACTGCAACATTTTTCACTCCGATGTGTACGATCTATAAGTACCAACAACCTCCTCATATATTGTAATGACATAGGATTTATGAAATAGCCTGAAATATTACATAAAAAAGAACTTTGTATGAAAACTTTTATTTTTTGTATGGCAACCCCAAAATATTTTTTCACCATCATTTACGAACTATTGAAACCTACAATCGCCCCATACATTGTGATGACATCAAAAGGTGTTAACAGCCTCAAATATTTGAAAAAAGAAAACATTTGTATGAAAATTATAATTTTTTGTATGGCAACACTGAAATTTTTTTCACCAAAATTCACAAAATATCAGTACCTACAAATGCCCCATACATTATAGTAGCGAAATATTCAATCCAAAAATAAATTTGTATGAAAATTATTATTTTTTGTATGGCAACACTAAAATTTTATAAATCTAGCAAAACGAATGATTTAATTAAGAAATATCTCCCATACATTTCTTATACTCCTGATCTATAGTTTAGGCTCAATTACTCGAAAAGTGAAAAAAATTCTGGACTCCAGTGTTGCCAGTTTATTAAGATGAAAATGGTCAAATGTCATTACGACGACCACTTCAAATGTTTTGGTAAAATATTTTGATTAAAAATGTTTTTCCTTCTACTTTTTATATTTTTGAATAGAAAGTCCAAAAAATTGTATGAACGAAGAAAAGAAAAACCAAACATGGCAACACTTTCGGTCAAGTTACACAACCGCCCCATACAAAGTAACCCCCTCAAGTGTTACCAACCTACTAATTTTTTCCTTCAAAAAATGCCATTTTTTGTACATTTTACACAATGGCCGCCACGGGGTCCGCCATCTTGTCGAAAAAATAAATATCCCCAAAATATCAAAATTGAGGACACTTTCAAAGGAAAACAAAAAGAATATTATAAAAAAATTGAAAAACTACCCCGATGCGAGCACACAAAGTCACCTCTAAAATTTCAAAACTTTAAAGTAAAATATCTCGGCGGCCATCTTGTTTTTTAAATTTTTTCTACTTTCATCGTATTAGTTGTCCCAAAATTATTCGAAAATGACACCAATATTGGGTAGGTGCTCAATTAAATAAAAAAGTTGACAATCGCCGAGCGGCCGCCATCTTGAATTTTCGAACGGTCGGATTTTTCCTATAGTAACCATAAATAGTCAAGCAACTTTTCCATACATCATTATAACCCCCCACCAATACTTTCGGCTGGGCTACTCGAAATGTGAAAAAACGGGAAAAAAAAATCTAGCTCCCAGTGTTGCCAGTTAATTTAGATGAAAATGGTCAAATGTCATTACGACGGCCACTGAAAATTTTTTGGTGAAATTTTTTGATTAAAAATATTTCTCCTTCTACTTTTCATATTTTTGAATAGAAAGTTCACAAAAATGTATGAACGAAAAAAAAATCGACATAACCTGGCAACACTTCTGACTAAGTCACACAACCGCCCCATACAAAGTGACCCCCTCAAATGTTGCCAACCTAAAAAAACTTTCCTTTAAAAAATGCAATTTTTCGTACATTTTATAAAATGGCCGCCACGGGGTCCGCCATCTTGGCGAAAAAAAAAATATACCCCAAACGTCAAAATTGGGGATAGATGCAAGGCAACAAAGAAAAAAAATTGCAAAAAAATTTAAAACCCAACGCAATCCGACCCCGCAAAGTCACCTCGAAAATTGAAAAATTTTAAACTTAAATATCTCGGCGGCCATCTTGTTTTTTCAAATTTTTCCAAATTCATCGTAACACTTTTCCAAACATTAGTCGAAAACGACACCAATCTCGGGTAGCTGCATAATAAAAAAAAAAGTTGGTCTTTTCACCTCGGCCGCCATCTTGGATTTTCGAAAAGTCGGATTTTTCCCATAGATCCGGGGGTGAACCAAAAATTCCCCTATACATAGTATCTACCCCCCACCACTCCTTCTGGGAGATCAATTCGGGTTTTCGTAAAACGAAAAAAAAATTCCAGCAGTCAGTGTTGCCAGTCGACATCGACGAAAATGGTCAAATGTCATAGCGACGACCGTGACACGGTTTCCTGTGTGACATTTGTATCAAAAATATTGCTCCTTCTACTTTTCATGTTTTTGAATAGAAAGTCCAAAAAAATGTATGAAGAAAGCAAAAAAATATAAAAGCTGGCAACACTTTGGGTCAAGTTACACAACCGCCCGGAACAAAGGGACCCGCTCAAATGTTGCCAACCAGAAGAAAAATGCACCCAAAAAATGTCATTTTTCGTACATTTTTCAAAATGGCCGCCACCGCGTCCGCCATCTTGTCAAAAAAATAAATATTCCCAAAATATCAAAATCGAGGATACTTTCAAGACAACGCAAAAAAAATATTGCCAAAAAGTTGAAAAACCACCCCGATGCGACCCCGCAAACTCACCTCTGAAATGGAAAAAATTCAAACCAAAATAACTCGGCGGCCATCTTGTTTTTTCATTTTTTTCTCCTTTTTTCGTAATTCTCTTCCTAAACTTTACGAAAACCTCCAAAAACATTGGCCAAAAAGCTATAAACAAAAAAGTTGACAATCGCCGCGCAGCCGCCATCTTGAAAATGGGAAATGTCAGATTTTTCCCGAGGTGTCGAGAGGAGATGGAGAATATTCGCCATAGACAACAAAGTCGTATCTCTGCTCCTTCTGGGAGAACAATTATATAGTTCACTCCCCGTAAGTCTAGGATTATATATTATAACTAGGTTTTCGCGTGGGGCGCGCGCTGCTAAAGCAGCGCGCGTGCCTTTGTCTTTCGGAAAAGACAAAATAAATAAATAGTTTTTTTTTCAAAAATATTGGTCTTTGAAATTTATTTTTCGATTCAGGGGTATGTTTACGAAATGTTTGGCTTCAAACTACTACTTTTGGTTTGTCTATTTTTTGGCATGATTAACAGAATATGAGAGGGAGAGGATGAGGTAGAGGATGAGGGAGAGGGAGAGGAAAAGGGAGAGGGAGAAGGAGTGGGAGAGGGAGGGAGGGGGAAAGGGCGAGGAAAAGGGTAAGAGGGGGAGAGGTAGGGAGAGGGGAGGGAAAGGGAGGAGAGGGAGGGCAAGGGGGAGGTAGAGGGGAAGGAAAGCGATGGAGAGGGAGAAGGAGAAATAGATAGCCTAACAATTTGCAAAGTTTGCCGGGTCAGCTAGTTGATAACTAATAATAACCCTTAATAAAAATAAACGCCTCATACATTGTATTGACATTCAATGGACAAATAATCTGAAATATTAGACACAAAATACATTTGTATGAAAATTAAAATTTTTATATGGCAACACTGCAACATTTTTTCTCCGATGTGTACGATCTATAAGTATCAACAACCTCCTGATATATTGTTATGACATAAGATTGATGAAATAACCTGAAATATTACATAAAAAAGTACATTTTGTATGATAACTTAAATTTTTTGTATGGCAACCCTAAAATATTTTTTTACCATCATTTACAAACTGTTGTTGTCTACAATCGCCCCATACATTATAAGGCCATCAAATGAAGACAACCGCCTCAAATATTTGAAAAAAGAAAACATTTGTATGAAAATTATTATTTTTTGTATGGCAACACTGAAATTTTTTTCACCAAAATTCACAAAATATCAGTACCTATAAATGCCCCATACATTATAGTAGCGAAATATTCAATCCAAAAATAAATTTGTATGAAAATTATTATTTTTTGTATGGCAACACTAAAATTTTATTGTTTTTCCAAAACGAATGATTTAATTAAGAAATATCTCTTATACATTTCTTATACTCTTGATCTATAGTTTAGGCTCAATTACTCGAAAAGTGAAAAAAATTCTGGACTCCAATGTTGCCAGTTTATTAAGATGAAAATGGTCAAATGTCATTGCGACGACCACTTGAAATGTTTTGGTAAAATATTTTGATTAAAAATATTTTTCCTTCTACTTTTCATATTTTTGAATGGAAAGTCCAAAAAATTGTATGAACGAAGAAAAGAAAAACCAAACATGGCAACACTTTCTGTCAAGTTACACAACCGCCTCATACAAAGTAACCCCCTCAGGTGTTGCCAACCTATTAATTTTTTCCCTCAAAAAATGCAATTTTTTGTATATTTTACAAAATGGGCGCCATGGGGTCCGCCATCTTGTTGAAAAAAAAATTATCCCCAAAATATCAAAACTGAGGACACTTTCAAGGGAAAACAAAAAGAACATAATAAAAAAGTTGAAAAACTACCCCGATGCGAGCCCACAAAGTCACCTCTAAAATTTCAAAACTTTAAAGTAAAATATTTCGGCGGCCATCTTGTTTTTTCAATTTTTTCTAATTTCATCGTATTAGTCGTCCCAAAATTATTCGAAAATGATACCAATATTGGGTAGGTGCTCAAATAAATAAAAAAGTTGACAATCGCCGAGCGGCCGCCATCTTGAATTTTCGAACGGTCGGATTTTTCCCATAGTGACCATTAGTAGTCAAGCAACTTTTCAATACATCATTATAACCCCCCACCAATACTTTCGGCTGAGCTACTCGAAATGTGAAAAAACGGGAAAAAAAAATCTAGCTCCCAGTGTTGCCAGTTAATTTAGATGAAAATGGTCAAATGTCATTACTACGACCACTAAAAATTTTTTGGTAAAATTTTTTGATTAAAAATATTTCTCCTTCTACTTTTCATATTTTTGAATAGAAAGTTCACAAAAATGTATGAACAAAAAAAAAATCAACGTAACCTGGCAACACTTCAGACCAAGTCCCACAACCGCCCCATACAAAGTGACCCCGTCAAATGTTGTCAACCTAAAAAATTTTTCCTTCAAAAAATGCAATTTTTCGTACATTTTATAAAATGGCCGCCACGGGGTCCGCCATCTTGTCGAAAAAAAAAATATACCCCAAACGTCAAAATTGGGAATAGATGCAAGGCAACAACGAAAAAAAATCGCAAAAAAGTTTAAAACCCAATGCAATCCGACACTGCAAAGTCACCTCGAAAATTGAAAAATTTTAAATCAAAATATCTCGGCGGCCATCTTGTTTTTTCAAATTTTTCCAAATTTTTCGTATTACATTTTCTAACATTAGCTGAAAACGACACCAATCTCGGGTAGCTGCATAATAAAAAAAAAAGTTGGTCATTTCACCTCGGCCGCCATCTTGGATTTTCGAAAAGTCGGATTTTTCCCATAAATCCGGGGGTGAACCAAAAATTCCCCCATACATAGTATCTACCCCCCACCACTCCTTCTGGGAGATCAATTCGGGTTTTCGTAAAACGAAAAAAAAATTCCAGCAGTCAGTGTTGCCAGGTGAAATCGACGAAAATGGTCAAATGTCATTACGACAACCAGGACACGTTTGCTTGTGCGATTTTTTGATTAAAAATATTGCTCCTTCTACTTTTCATGTTTTTGAATAGAAAGTCCAAAAAAATGTGTGAACGAAGATAAAAAAAATAAAACCTGGCAACACTTTGGGTCAAGTTACACAACCGCCCGGAACAAAGGGACCCGCTCAAATGTTGCCAACCAGACGAAAAATGCACCCAAAAAATGTCGTTTTTCGTACATTTTTCAAAATGGCCGCCACCGCGTCCGCCATCTTGTCAAAAAAATAAATAATCCCAAAATATCAAAATCGAGGATACTTTCAAGACAACACAAAAAAAATATCGAGAAAAAGTTTAAAAACCACCCCGATGCGACCCCACAAACTCACCTCTAAAATGGGAAAAATTCAAACCAAAATAACTCGGCGGCCATCTTGTTTTTTCAAATATTTCTCATTTTTTCGTAATTCTCCTTACAATTTTAACAAAACACCCGAAAAACATCTGGCAAAAGGCCATAAACAAAAAAGTTGACAATCGCCGCGCAGCCGCCATCTTGAAAATGGGAAATGTCAGATTTTTCCCGAGGTGTCGGGAGGAGATGGAGAACTTTCGCCATAGACAACAAAATCCCATCTCGCCTCCTTCCGGGAGATCAATTATATAGATCACTAGGTGGTAAGTCTAGGATTATATATTATAATAATATTACCAAAAAAATATTTTTTTAAGGTAATTTATACACATAACAGTATTAAATTTCTATAATATAACATACAACAATATACAATAAGAATTTCAACATATCAAACACATAACAAGCGAATGATGTTCTAAACTGTCAGTGTCAAATTATCAAACTACCAGGTAACTTGTTAATGTTGTCGAACTGTCAAATCTTAAAAAGTTTAAGTCTAACGCCCCAACTCAGAGTCACTAAAGGTTACTTAGATCGTTGTTTAGTAAAGAATCACCATACAAATTCTGTACTAAGGAGCGATTTAAGTAACCGTTAGTGACTCTGAGTTGGGGCGTTAGTCACAGAAAAAAAACTCGATCAAAGTAGGTTCATCCGTTTGGGAGCTACGATGCCACAGACAAATATACAGATAAAGAGACACGTCAAACTTATAATACCACTCTTTTTTCGTCGGGGGTTAATAAAGTTAAACCATGGAGTAAAGAGGTAAAGAGAGCCATCTCTGTGTATGAAAAGTGTCCGTAAAAACGCGTCCAATAAGGGTGGCGCTGCGGTAGCCTAAGATAATCATTACGGAGTATTTGAACTCAGCAAACTTCACTCCGTCTACAACTGCTATATTCATATCGTAGTTCCGACGCCGGCGCCATTCTGATAAATAAATATAAATAATAACGCTTCACACTCATAGCCGCGCACTAGGATTCCCTGTGTTGTGGGTGCCAAGGACACACATAAGACAAGGACACTCACACCCATACCGAGAACAGAAATTCAAACTCATCATTCAAATTTCCGCCTCGCTGGGAATCGAACCCAGGACCCTTGGCGCAGCGATCCGATATGGTAACCATTGCGCCACACGGGTCGTCAAAAAAAAATCTGATAAGTATTGGAGCTTCTATTTTCGGTATACCAGCTGGACATTTTTTTAACTCCCCCCCCCCCATGTGATGGCTCTCCTTTACAACAACAACAACTCACGATCATGAGATGCGACAGGTTGTAGAACTGCTCGGCGGTGAACTGGTCGCCGACGCCCTTCTGCTCGCAGATCTTGAGCATGGCCGCGCCCGCCGCCAGCCGCAGGTGCGCCATCTCCGCCTTCGACAACTGGTTTTGCTGCGGAACGGAACGTTACACTCAATAAACTGCATTCACTTACGCAGGTAACTTACAGTAAATGCAAATGTAAACACACTATGTATTAGCCGCGTAGTTGTGTAGATCCTTCACAAGCAATCTCTCAGGGCAGGGTAGGTAAGTGCAAGATATGAAATGAAATAATATGGAATATTTCAAACTTGTACATTATACAATTATATTGTTGAAGGAAACACAGCACGAATGTACAATGGCTAACTTTTAACAATAAACGTATTATCGACTAATAACGAAAATGTCTTTTTTTACAGAATCCCCTCCCACATTCGTCGAAGCCCAGCCGACAGATGCATTTACGTAAACAAACCAAACTGTCAAGATTTAAAAATTTAAAAGAAAAGCGCATCTGCCAGCCAAGGAATATTGAACGAGGAATTATACCTCGTTACAAAACGAATTTAAAATGGCGGAAATAATCATTTCCCCTCACTCGCACGCTAAAGACAGGAATAACGTGCGAGTGAGGGGGAATGATAATTTCCATACAGAAAACTTCGATAGCGTGTTTTAGATCGGCGTGACATCATCGTGAAACGTGAATTGTTCTGTTGTTGTGAATTTTTTTGTTTCTTTGTTTACTGTAGTATGCCAAGACGTACACTCTGTATATCTCTTATAATCAATGCAATCTATATCATTTCCCCTCACTCGCACGCTAAAGACAGGAATAACGTGCGAGTGAGGGGGAATGATAATTTCCATACAGAAAACTTCGATAGCGTGTTTTAGATCGGCGTGACATCATCGTGAAACGTGAATTGTTCTGTTGTTGTGAATTTTTTTGTTTCTTTGTTTACTGTAGTATGCCAAGACGTACACTCTGTATATCTCTTATAATCAATGCAATCTATCAATCTCCAAGCCATCTAAAAACTCTCACTCACCTGCAACAGATCCCCCTTATGCACGAGGAAAGCATTGAGCATCCTGAACGTCTTCTGAGCGGAGAGTTCATCCCGCTTCAGTCCAAGCAGCCACCGAGCCATGCACTTGAGACCTTCCAGCTTGCAGCGGGTCTCCTCGGGAAGCTGGGACTCCTCACACCATTCTCCTTGGATCTGGGTCGAGTTGCCACCACCTTCGCGTACTAGGAGCTCTTTGACTATCTGTGGAGTTGAATTTTATGATGGTTTCAAACTTTAAATTGTTGGATATTGGTAATTCATATAAATAAGTCCGAAACTAAAACTCAAAATTATTCAGATTGCCATTAAATTACTTAAAAGCTTTAATTAAATACTTGAAAATTGACAAGTATGAAAGAAAAATTATTTTTATTGTGGTATTACCCACATTATAGTAAATATTATTTATGTACAAAATTATTTGATGTTAATTAATAAATATATGAAGGGCATTAATAAAATCTCATAGATAATATCTATTGAGATGGGATTTTCCGACGATTGTGTAACTAATGAAACTATTTTGATTTAGTTTTGTTTATCTTATTTGTTTTTTGTTTATTTTATGTATTATTCATGTAGTAATTATGTATAAAAAGTGAACTAATGGAGTGGAGTAAGACTGAATAAAATCGGTTCAGCTGTTCGAAGACCATTAGTCCCTTTCTAGGGTATCTACTTAAGAATAACTTTGAAACATCAAATGTCAACCATACTAACCTTCCTAGACACAATATTCTTGATGTGCACGGGGAAGTTCTCGGGCAGGTTGTGGGCGATATGCCCCAGCGTCACTATGGCCGTGCGGTAGTGCTCCGAGTGGGGGTTCAAGGTAGCCTTAAGCGTCTCCAGGATCTCCGTGAAGATCTGGGTTCGCTGGTCAGGGACGTTGACGAATAGGCATCTGGATGAAGATGTGAAGGGTTAACTTGCAGCCTTTAATATGCCGGTAATGTAAATAACACAAAAGTGCTACAGCGACCTTTCAACTCCTTGGAATAAGAGGAAGTTGTTATAATTAAGCTTGCAAGATTTGACCCACGCAAACTAGATAAGCAACTGAAAAATAATTCATTACCTGACAGCATTCTTCGCTTGTTTTGGTGTTCCAACTTCAGAGTAAGCTTTGCAGAGAGTTATTAGTTTGGGGAATAACGACGGACAGGCTTCACCTGTAACATTAAATAAAATTAGTTATTTAATAACTATAGGTACACATAAATAAAATTAAAATGTCTATCTGTGTCTGTGTTGGCGTGACGTCACAGAATACATAATACTCCTAGTACCTATTGGTACACAAGAGTCATTCCGGAAAATAATTTAAATAAAGCGAGTCTTGCTCCGACACAATAAAGTGTAACAGGTCGTACAGGTCACAGACGATGACATCTAGGCGTTGCCTCTCTTTCTAATCATAACTTCTATCCTCTCTGACAACGTCAGGGTTGTCTTCTTGTTTTGTGATGGCATGCGTGATAAATTACGAATGTATGACACGCGTGGCAGCCCTTCTATAATTGGCCCGACACGTCGAACGCGGCACGTACTTGTACCATCATACCAAAAGTACAGAAAGCACCAGGCCTGGTGACGTCACTGTGTAATAGTACAGTCACCTGAAGAGAAAAGTAACCCATCTGTCGATTAAAATTACAATAATACATAATCAATAATACATATTTAATCTCAAATAACGAATTTATGTTAATTTAAACTTTCATTTTATCAATTTTTAGTATTGACTAGTATAATAATTGTATTATACCTAGATGTTTTTTCAATCTTCATAATTTCTTTCATTATATAATTTTGTACCTACGTATTATCATGCATTGTTGTATGTACCTATAATTGAAGTGACACTAACCTCTAAGATACATTTGTTTGCCTATATTTCTATTGTATTAACACAGTGTTCATTATGTTGGTGTATTAAATAAAAAAATAAAAATAAAATAAAAATAAATAAAATTGTGTAAACAGATGGGTTACTTTTCTCTGCAGGTGACCGTACTACATCTGTATCTGTGTACTCACTGAGCGGACGATATTTCCCGAGGAAGGTGAGCGCGGCGAGGATGTGTGGCGCGACGTTCTCCTCGTCCATCTCCAGCAGCGAGGTGAGCCGCTTCAGCACGTCCTCGTGCAGGAAGTGCGCGGGGAACACGAACGACAACATCACCAGCAGCTTCAGGCCGCGCTCGCCTGCTTTCGCTATGTCGATACCTGGCGACAAATAATATGGTTCAAGAACAATGATATTATATGTATAAAAGAGGTAGATATGCCAAGATGGCGCTGAAATTATGTCACTCGAATGTAGACAAGTGTAGCGATTTTAATTCAGACAGTTGATAGCTGCCTCTGAGTGAGGACGTCTAGTTGTCTTTTTCACTTTATGGTTTTAGTAGTGCCATCCCTTTTACATAATTTACCAATATAATAGTGATTGGTGTAGTGAAACAAAAGATAAACGTGTGTGTGTTGTAGCTCGGTCGGAACAGATTTTTTGGTGGATTTGTAAGGGCATAACGTAGGTATCTATAGTTTAATATCATTGTTCAAGAAGAACTTTATTTGTCATAAAGAATTTACGCAATTCACTTACTGAGAAATCATAACATAAAAAAACATTATATCGCGCGTAGGTACAAAAAGTTATACTATGTTATGTTACAAAAATTACCAGCTAGTTATTTAGTTATACCCTCTGTATTCGTGGTTCCAAGTTACGTTACGTGGAGCTATAAAACAAAACATCTTTGAATGTGGAATAGACAACTGTATACCATTGAACCAGTCGTATACTAACCCCAGTATCACGCCAGATGGGGCGACTTGACCTTGACTTGGCCTTTGTAAGAGGCGACTAAATCCGGCTCGATGGTGGTAGGGCCCCTCGGAGGGATTATATTGGTAATATTGATTTTAATTGTTTATTAATAATTAATAATTGTTTATTATTATTATTTCTCCATGGGGTTCGCCTGGATAGCTACCACCCTTGGTCATGAGTCAGCCGCAAAACGACTCGTCGTGTTCCGGCTGGGGGCTTGAGAGCCAGTTCTTTCTTTCTTTTTCTTCTTTCTTTCCTGGGCGGCAACGCATCAGTGATCCTTTGGTGTTGCTGATGTCCATGGGCGACGATAGCCATTTAACATCAGGTGGATCGTCAGCTCGTTTGCCGGCTATTTCCATAAAAAAATATATTTCCACGTCATCCATGGACATCAGCAACACCTTAGGCAACATTGACGTGTTGCCGGGCATGAAAGAGAGAAAGAACTGGCTCCAAAGCCCCCAGCCGGAACGTAACGAGTCGTTTGGCGGCTGTCTCGAGCAAGAGGTATTCTTGTAACAATAACATCAAGAATTTTAATCGATTTTTAAATAGTTTCATTAAGCCTAACCTGCGGGCCTATTATAAACTTTATAAAACCATTCATATTCCAGGCAATTCATTTATCGGGCTTTGATCGGCGTTATGATTGGTTAAATAAATAACGCTTCACACTCATAGCCCCACACTAGGATTCCCTGTGTCGTGGGTGCCATGGACAACACACAAGACAAGGACACTCACACCCAGACCAAGAACAGAAATTCAAACTCATCATTCAAATTTCCGCCTCGCTGGGAATCGAACCCAGGACCCTTGGCGCGGCGATCCGGCATGGTAACCATTGCGCCACACGGGTCGTCAATTGGCTAAAAAGTGTCACGTGACCGCTTTGGTAATAAGAATTTGACGTTTACACTGGAACTTGGCTGGAATTAAGAGTTCATAATAGACCCGCAGATATGTTTACATCTTAGTTTCAAGAGTTGTGAAATCAAAATCTAATGAACCAATGCTTATGAAAGAGATAGGAATTGGTTGCGGTCTTATCCACGGACGGGAATGGGGCACGCACATATATTTACGTCCCGTTCCCGTCTCGTCCACGTTACGTATGCAGCGACCTTTAGTCTTAGTTGTTATCTCATTACTTACAAACTTTACAACATATGTATTATAAATTGGTAGAACATTGAAATGGATGGTTGGTCTGCAACAGGTTTTTTGTATTTTATATATTTAGATTGTATAATATAATTTATTCTATTTACATGCATTGTAAAATATTCTTATAACCCATGAATATTAATTTTATTTAACAGTATAATAATGACCTTACTTCCTAGTTGCAAAATCATTCTTAATGCCAAATTCATTATTTAAATTGGAAACTAGTTTTTTGGTACCTAGTAAATTATAAATTCCAAAGTTACTGGCAGTTATTTCCGATTACGCGCAATCAAAATTGTGTCATCGCAAGAACAATGAACTCGGGATATCGTGTACTATTACGATGCTATAAATAAATTATTTATAAAAACCAATTTCAGTTAGATAAACTTATCGAAATATAATGTCTATTAAAATTCAAAATTCAAAATAATTTATTCATATAGGTATCACTGTTACACTTATGCACGTCATTTTTTTAATCTATCAGCTTTTCGGAAAGGTGATTTTTCAAAGAGGAGAAGAAAAGCCGTAAAGAACTCTTCAGGACATCTTTTAAAAATAAAAATGCATTGGTATATTACAAACCTGATGGTAAGTACTCAACGTCAACCATGGAAAGACAGCAACCACTATTTACTTGTGTTAGTCTGCTTATTTTTTACCTTTTTGGGTTAAAAAACACCAACGCTTCACCTCAAAACAGGCCATAACCAGTGTTAAACGGACCATGACAATTGTAAAATGAACCATTACCCAATGTAAAACAGACTATACCCATGTGCCTACTTGTATAATCTTTGTAATTCAAATTCTATATATTTGCGGCACCTTCCCAAATATGAAAACAGTTCGGCTCTAGCGCTCAAACGATTCAGTCTTATTCTAATCGTGTTGTAATTTATGTAACTTGTCATCTCGCTAATTAAATAATCTACAAAACTGAAAACTTCATTTTATCATAACACTACACCCACACATATACATCATATATACATACACGTAGAGTTAAACCCAGTTTAAAACGAACTGAGACGAATGACCAGTATAAAATCAGTGTAAAATGACCATGACCAGTATAACTTGACCCTACTCAAGCTCTCATACATACCACACTCCTCAGCTATCGAGGGGTCAGTGCCCTTCACAGCCCCCTCGACGTATCCCACAAGGATGAGGAGGGACTCATGGTCCACCATGACCGAGCTCACTCGCTCTAGTAACATCTTCACTGTGTTGTAATACAGGTTGGTCATCACTGGCTGCCCAAGCTTCTTCAGGACGTTTGACTGTAAAGATGGATTTCTTATGACTGGGCTTGAAAAATATTTGTATTAAGACAATGTTTAGAAAGAAAAAAGAAAGAAATATCTATTTCGTCATGGAAAATAACCTGGTACAAGGTTACGAATTCCTTTATTATTCTATGTACTGTATATTCGTTTACAACTGCAATAGTAAGAACTTACGGTATTGATAATAACATAATTATTAATTTGCATGTTCATGACAATGTTTTTTCTAATCATATCTTATATGTTTGTTATGATATTTTAGACCATACACTTTACTAAAACTAATGTGTTTAAAATGATATAATTTATTATTGAACATAATGCGATAATGCGAAACCAACCGCTAAAATGATAAATGCCATGTAAATATAAATTGTATTGTTACAAAATAATATAGTTGAGACAAAGATATTTAATATTAAGTTAAAAATTGCTTTAATTTAAAACAACATACTAGGAACATAACACCAGACACAAAACATATAGTTTGCAAAACATTATTATGGTAAGAAATAGTCCGCCTATTTCTTGTTTACAAATAGTACTTACTATTTGTCCTAGTTTCATATACAAATACTAATTAGTTACAACATATTACCTAATTCAAATAAATAATCACATATAATATAACATAGCATTGATACTCACAGTAGTACGCACGCAGACTTCGCAACTGACATTGGGATTCAAAATGGTCTCCATCCCCTGTAAGAGTTCCGGCGCCTTCTTCATATGATTGGAGAATTTGTTCAGAAACTCCTGCGCCTTGACCGATTCCGGGAGGAACTTCGAGCTGATGTGGAGAACTTTATTCATCAGCTCCTTCTGGACAGTGGGAGTGGGGGGCTTTCGATGTAGTTCCACCCATTCAGCTACGGAGCGTCGAACGGCCAACTGGTGTTTCTGTAGCTCTATAAATGCCTTCGTCGCGTTGTCATCCACGTTTGACATCAGATAGAGCAGCTTCTTCATTCGCATCTGAGGCGGGAGAGTATAAGGAACTAGGGAAGTGTTCAAGAGTCTTTCTACCAGCAATCTATCTTCCAAAGCAGTCATGTAGTATCCGTGGAGGATCTTGTCCTTAATCCATTGAACTGCCTTCTCCGTAGCTGGTGGAACGCTGTCCTCTGTCAAGAACTTCTTGTAGATCATTGCCAGCCCAGACATGGCTTCCTTGCGGATTTTGAACTTCTTATCCAGGGTCCTTTCTCGGACAAAGTGTAGCAAGTCTTCAGATTCCGCTACCGCTTCAAAATCTCTCTGGGCTGTCGCGATAATGGCCATAACGACTTCATAGCGGACTTGTTCGTGGGCGTCATGCTGTCTCATCTTCAGGGTTTCCGTTATATCTTTCCTCAGTTCGGGATGATGGACCAAAAAGTGCATGCAGTACTGGACGCATTTGATTCTTATGGGCACGGAGATATCGTTGAAACGGCCGAGGAAAGCGCGCCATAAGGCTGGGTATTGCTTGGCAAGCTCCGAGCCCGGCTCCGAGAACATTCTAGCGAGCAACGCTACAGCGCTAAGTCGCTCCTGGAATTGCGCCGATTTCAACTTGCATTCTAGTTGCGGTAGCACCGACAATAATATACTGGCGCAGCACTGATTTAATTCGTATATAAGCTCGTATACTTTTGAAAATATTAGTAGATTCTTCTCCTCTTTGCCGAGAATGAGGACATGATTGAAAAACTGGAAGAAAAGAATTTGAATGTAATGCAAATTGATGACATATTACTTAGAATATTCGACACTGACTTCAAAATTTTACCAGAACGGATGCTAAAATTTACTAAGGAAAAATATTGAAAAAATATTAAGGAAAAAACTCAGCTAATCACCTACTGAACAGAAGCTAATGAGTATAGTACAAACTCTCCTACCCTAAACATTCAAACAGCTAAGCTATCCCCAATCATTCACCATCACTCACCGTCTGTATATAAGGCTCCAAGGTCTCGCTGGTCTTCACAATCAGCTCCTTGGCGAGGGCATACGCGTGTTTAAGATCCCTCTTGTTGGGCTCCACCAGGTTGATCAGGATCACATTGAGCAGCTCGTTGGAGACCACGTCAGACTCCGTGATGAGGGGACACAAGACGTCCAGCATGAAGGATTTCACTTTCGATGAGTGCTCCGCACTGGAAAGAATTTATTGTTGTAATAAAAAAAACTTAGACTGAAATTCGATTTTGATAATCAAAAGGCAATTGACTGATGTACCAACGCACAAGCCAAACCCTTAGTGCTAGAAACTTAAAATTTCGCACACGTATTTCTCTTATGACCTAGGCATCCACTAAGGAAGGATTTTTCAATATTCAACTCCCAAGGGAGTGAAATAGAGGATAAATATGATAATCATAATTTCCGCGTGCGAAGCTGCGGGCAACAGCTAATAATATAACAGGAATACTTAGTCCGAGATATAGAGCAAGTAAACTATACATACAGTTATCTCGGACTAAGTATGGAATATAATATAGATGTCTTTACTACATAATGTTGCTACACAAAAATAATTATTTAGATCTCAGTGGCAGTTTCAGAGGTTTAAGCATTTTTGGAAGATAAAATCAATATTTTGCGCGACAATATGATCATTGTTGGTCTAGTAGGTAGGTACATAAGTTACGTATTACGAGTATGTAATAAACATGATGACAGTAAGTAAAAATCACTAAAATTATGTATTTATTTAATGAATCCCTATTAATGGATTGCAAAACACTCATTTATTTGTATTATTATGAGCGAGATTAATAATATTTTGAGAAAATAAAACTACAAAATACGGCAAGCCGCCATAGGCCAGTGCCACAGACATGTATACCTAGAGTAGATGCCGCATGTTCATACATTTCACGTGTAACAGAAAGGATTTAAAATCCTATTTGAGCGCCGTGTCATTTAGTTGGCGTTTCATTGCTATTGGCAATAGATGTCAACTGAAATAACGAAAAATGCCTAATTGTAACGTTTTAAACTGTAGGAATTCTACAAATACAGTTAGCAGAGGTAAAGGAAATATTTCTTTTCATCGTTGAGTAATTTATTTATAAAATTGTGTAGTAATTTATTTTAAAATATTTTTTTTCATATTTATTGCATTTCTACCACGTTTTACAACGAAAAGCACTAACTTACTGTGTACTGCATACTACTCAATACATTGCTGATTTTGGTAGCAAAATTTATACGGCTTGTTTACTGGAACACGCAATGAAAGTAAAACAATCGTTACTATAAATCGTCGCTTAGCTTCGTAGTACGGTGAATATTGTCGTGTTTCTGTAAAATATAGCTTATAGTGTTGTTCATTTACTCGGTGTGGTCTCGATGTTAATCGATTTTGAAAACCAATGAATAATAATATTTACATAGAGACAGTTTTTAACAGGCAAATTATTTTTCATTACAATATTAATGTTTCTGTATAGTGATTTTATTCATGATAACATTATAATTAAAGGTTTTCAAGTGACCCCAATATTAAAGCAAAATGAATTATAGCGACGGGGCATAGAGATTGGTTTCCAACAAAACATAGCCGTATATGTTCTATACATTTCAATGATGACTGTTTTACGGATTCGAAAAAGAAACGAAGGCTGATTTCAAGCGCAATACCGAATATTGATGTACTGTTTTTTTATTTTGAATTTTTAATTAGAAAAAAAAATATTCGTTTAACTTTAGGTAAGTTTAAATGTGTCCATATGATGTTTTGATTTTCATAAAAGAAATGTTTATAAATATTTTTTTAATTTTCATTTATTTAATTTCTTGAAAGCAAATAATAAACAATCATAATATTTATGATCTCTTTATTTATCTTTACATTTTTGAAGCTTGTGTTTCTAATTAACAAATAATCAAGTTAAATAAAACACAAAACTATTTATTCGGTCATGTTCAAGCACTATACTATATTATTATGTACAACCAACCAAAGGCATTTTTTATGTTTTACATATTCTACGCCTACAAACGATCATACGATTTTCTATATATGTACCTAATTATATGTAATAGTTAATCGATTTTGAGAATCATTAATCGTTGTCGAGAATCGGTAACGAATCAGTTTCGAATTGATATCGCTAGGATGGGGAATTTCAGCACTAAATATTCTTGTGACAGCACAATGTGTCAAAAAAAAGTGACACGCTTGGTTTTCATACAATTCGAGGTACATGCGTCGTCTATTCTTGATATATGTCTGTGGCCAGTGCCGATACCTCTGAAAACGGTAAAAAAATGAATAAAATAATAGTAGGATGAAACCTATTGCAAAAGGAAGAGAATATAACAAAAATTAAAGGAAAAATAATTTACGGGCGATCTGAGGTCGGGAAGTGGGGGGCGGGGGTTTTTTAAGGGTAAAAAACGATTTATCTCAATTTCCAGCAAAACTACAAGTCCAATGGAAAAAAGTTAAAAGGCAAAGTTGTAGGTAATAAAAAGATCTACAACTTTTGTATTTACACTTTTTTACATAACCTACAATTTATGTGAAAAATTCAACTAACCAAGTTTTTGGTTTTTTATTTTTATCTTTTACAAAAATATTTCTTTTTTCACGTTTGGTGAAAACTTACCTTTTTATTTCTCAAATATACTGTATTTTTTTTGATTTGAAATATTTATTTTTTCACCTTATTTTGACTTAATATCGAAAAATCACCCTAATTTTCAATCGAAAATTCACCCGTCAAAATATCCGCTTAAAAAAAAATCGGTGAGTTTTTTATTTGCTAAAATCTCTACTTCCTGATGGTATAAAAAAGATATACACTACTATGGTAAATTTTCTCAGAAAATGCAATAAAACGACAACTATTTTTGCATGTTTTTTGCAATCTTTATGGATTTGTAATTTTTTTTGCTTATTAATTTAACATGGATTTTGACGTTTTTCGATTAATTAAAGTGTAAATTTTAATAAATAGCTCAAAATATATTTAATAACTCGAATCAGAATAATTTTTATGAAAATAGTTGTCGTTTCATTGCATTTTCTGAGAAAATTTAACATGGTAGTATACATTTTTTATATACCATCAGAAAGTAGATTTCAAGAAATAAAAAGCCTTACTTAAAAAAATCTGATATTTTGACGGATGAATTTTCGATTGAAAATTAGGGTGCTTTTTCGATATTAAGACAAAATAAGGTGCAAAAATAAATATTTAAAATAAAAAAAAATATAGTATGTTTGGGACATAGAAAGGTAAGTTTTCACAAAATTTCGTGAAAAAAGAAATATTTTTGTAAAAGATAAAAATAAAAACCAAAAACTTGGTTAGTTGAATTTTTCACATAAATTTTAGGTTATGTAAAAAAGTGTAAATACAAAGTTGTAGATCTTTTTATTACCGACAACTTTGCCTTTTAACTTTTTTCCATTGGACTTGTAGTTTTGCTGGAAATTGAGATAAACCGTTTTTTACCCTTAACCCCCCCCCCTCCCCCCACTTCCCGACCTCAGATCGTTCGTAAATTATTTTTCCTTTCATTTTTGTTATATTCTCTTCCTTTTGCAATGGGTTTCATCCTGCTATTATTTTTTTTGTTTTCAAAAATTATCGGCACTGGTTTACCATGATGTCTTGCACGCCAATCATTCTCATTCAGAGCGAATTACATCACGCTTAAGTAAACAAACGAATATTACTATACTGACAATGACATCTTGTCTATTACTTTATTTAGACGTGACGTCACAAGTGACGCCATGTCACTTTGAAGTGTTTTTAAACTTAAAAATTAAAGTGTATTTATTTTATACTAAACCTTATTTTTTTGCGGAGATATGATATACTTTGTAATTATAATATATTTCCCAACAATATAGAACCGTATTTCAAAATCTGTCATCATGCTCATTGTTCACCAAAGCACTTACTTAACAATCTTGAACATCAGTGAGAAGAGAGCGCAGAAGATCTCCTGGCAGTCCTCGAGCTCGAAGCACATGTTGAACGACTTGACGTACGCCAGGTTCTCCAGCAGATAGAAGTACCGCTTGAACGCCGGGTCCTTCGGGTCCCGGAGACCTTGCAGCTGGTTTATCAAGAACAGGAATATTGTTTTCACCTGTAGACAACACAAAATGTTAGTAAATATTGATTTGTGTGTTGTAAATTTCGTTATTCACAGAGCATGCTGTGGTTACCGGTTATAGTAAGAACAGTTTGATAGATGTATAAGAAAAAAATGTTTCATAAAAATATAAACGCTGTATCTTACGTTGGTAATCCTAAATAAATAAATTTAACATCGTGTTACTATAGTTAGGGTGGTGTATCTATTCAATGGATAGATACAGCTTGTTTCACCGACGACCGGATTTTCATAAACAGTCTGCCTTTTCTTATCGATAGACAGATAATATAGTACGTTTACTATTAAATTTGAATAAAGCAAAGCAAAAGCAAAGCAAAGCAACAACCCATAATTGTCCCACTGCTGGGCTCGGGGTCTCCTCTCACAATGTGAGGGGTACAGGCCATAGTCTACCACGCTGGCCAAGTGCGGATTGGTAGACTTCACACACATTTGAGAACATTATGGAGAACTCTCAGGTGTGCAGGTTTCCTCACGATGTTTTCCTTCACCGAAGCAAGTGATAATTAACTTGTAATACGCACATAATATAGAACAAATTTTCATTCTCCAAAAAAGGGCTGTTAGGGCTATCTATAAACTTAAGTCTCGGGAATCTTTGCGTGAAAAGTTCAAGGTAATAGGTATACTTACAGTAGCTTCCCAGTATATCTTCAATAATGTAGTTTTTATAAGGAAGAATATAAACGCGTATAAACAAAATTTTGATATTAATAATCGCCAAACAAAAAGAATGTATCAATTAGTTACGCCTTCGTTCCGCCTAAGTAAAGTGCAACGATCTTTCATAGGGCTTGGTGTACATTTCTATAATAAAATCCCAAAAATAATACGTGACTTGCCAATAGAATCTTTCAAAAAACGTGTAAAAACACAATTGTTAGGCAAGGGATATTATAGTGTAAACGAGTATTTAAATGACAAAGACGCATGGAAATGATTAGCTCTGCAACCAGTTCCACTCAGAATAGTAAACTTTTGTATGATAATATCATTTTTGTAATATTTTTTTTAAAAGATGTGCTGAGGAGTTTCTTTAGGCTTTTCTTCTCCTCCATGACAAAGCACCTTCCGAAAAGCCAAAAAATGACGTGCATAAGTGTATCAATGATACCTATATGAATAAAATATTTTGACTTTGACTTTGACTTTGACTTAATATTTGAAAATTAGAGGTGCGTGCCAGGATTTGAACCCGGGCCCCCGCGTTCGGGAGACCAACGTTCTAACCACTAGGCTATCACTGCGTGGTTATCTAAGGCTACTCAGAATGTGTCTTTTTGAGTGGTTATTATTATCACATACATATTTTTTTCCATAAAATCAACAGCAACTGCATTGCAGCAACTAGTAGCGTGCCTAGTCCGTCAGAACAAGGTAAGCCCAGTTGTGTCGTACAACCTAGGATCTCAGGATCTTTGACTCGACAACACAGAACACTCCATTCCATACGTATAATATTTACCAACAAATAATATCGACGCTTGAAAGGAAAAATTGACTAAGCGACATTGAGCTAACTTTACAGGAGAGCAGTTTAAAGTAGGAATTTTTAGAAAAATATCATATATTTTTTTGTAATCCTCCTACCGACGTTATTCCTACTGTTTTGGAATCCATATTTTATCATCTTTATTGTGGCATATACAACAACTTTTCTAAAAATTCAACTTTCAACTGCTCTCCTGTAAAGTTAGTTCAATGTCGCATAATCAATTTTTCTTTTCAGGCGTCGATATGAGTGTTGACAGCTGCAGAGTGATGACACTAAAGCAATGATAGTAAGCTGAGCTTTTCGGCTTGTATGACTGTACGGACACTGGTAGCAACTCTTCCTCGTCTCCTTCTTTACCTGCTCCTGATCCTTGTACGGTGCCTCAGGCGCATACACGCGCAGCACATCGGCGATGCAGCATGCGATAAGCAGTTGGACGTCTCGCGATGGGTGCGTGAGGAAGAACTCGTCAGCGAGGTGCAACGCCAACGGGATGTACTGCTGGTACATACCCTCATCTTGACCCAGACCTTGGAGGGTGTGCGCTAGGGCCTGGGGACAAGGGACAAAATGAATTTTTTTTAAGTTATACTTGTTTAGGCGCGTTATGAAATAAATGGAAAAAATTACGAGTGAAATTTTAAGATTTGTAACACCGACGGTGACACAAAAACGACGGTGACGAAAAACGTCACGCGCGTTTTTAAAAACACTCGTTTTGAATATTGTTAGAATATCGTTTTTGAATTTAATATCGTTTTTTTAATATTGCTTTTATGAAAAAAATATTTTTTTTTTGAATTTTTTTTTTGATTATTTTTTTAATTATTTTTTGAAATTGTTTTTTTTCATGCCAAAGAAGTATAACTTCTCACGCGCGTACATAAGTACACGTTTATTTTTAATACTAAAAAGACCATTGCTCGACTAGAAGCGGCAAATTAAGTCATGGATGGTAAAGCACACTAAATTAGTAAAAGCACGGCACGGGAACACCGATGCGGGCAATTTATTCCAGTCCTTCGCGGTATGCATTTTTTTAATTATCTGCCACAAAATTATTGCTAAATTACCATTAAAAATGCTATTATTTCATAATATCATCGTTTTAATTCATGTAGTACGCCTGTATCCATTTTCTTTTCTTGCTGTTTTCAATCTACTACTGGGTTACATGGAAGAAATCGCTTTAAAGAGATAAGTTCCTTCCTTGTGCTCACCATAACATAATATAACATATATAAAGATGTTATATTATGTTATAGTGTACAGATAATAGTTTTTAATAAATAAATAAAATTATAAAACCTCAAGTGTTCCTTCAATTCTTCATGGATCTCATTATAAGATCTAAATTCTGATAAACTTGGGAAGAACCTGGAAGTACATCCTTTCCGATAAAAAAATAATTTTCCAAATCGGCGATAAATGACGGAGTTCTTACGTAATAACAACATAAAAAAATAACATTATTTTACAGAATGGAAGAAAACCAAACACAAATGGTGCATTTCCCAGAGTGTACATAATGACACTTTGTGTAAAATTAATTCTGAAATTGCTTTTCTATGCACGTTACTTATAGTTATTTTATATTAAACTAATTGTAATCCATAATTGTGCCTCATTAAGTCGCAAGTTTCAACATTTCCATACAATCTATATTTTGATCTCAGATTAAAGAAATAAAAGGCAGATATATTCATCCAACTAAAATGTGAAACTACCAAAGCAAATACAAACTAAAAAAGCAAATACAAACCCGATTCAGTACTAAAGAAAGCGTCAAATAGCTTTCATGTCACAATAATTGTCAAAATTTATTAAATAGTTCTCTCAGATAAAATGCCGTCTTGCAATTTTAAACACTGCTAAAGTTGTTCCCAAAGGTATTCTATGGTATTGGTTATGAAATGATATTCCTTTTACTTTGCACCATGATATATTTCCAGTTCTCCTAACATTCACATCAATATTCCAAAGTACTTCAACACTACGTGATCAATAATAATCTGTTCTACATTCTTGACAATTCCCTAATCTAAATATGACATGACATTTCTTATATGCCAGCCTCTGCATCAGGCAAGCGCTGTAGAATAAAGAGGTCCGTCCCTGGACCTTCACTGGAGATTCATGGCCTCACCGATATACTTATAACAAAAAAAAATTTAAAAGTAAATAGTTGTATTTATTTAAATCTAAAAATGAGGAAATGCAGCCAATGCATAAATACCAGTTGCTGGGTTATTACAAACATAAGATAGATTATATAATACAAAGGATTAGAGGGATTAAATAAGGATTTTAACATAGGTAAACCTGGTTGATTGAAAATAACACATTTGCCTACGATAAAATGCACGACTGAAAGAAAATATTGTATTTTATTTAGTTCCTGTTTAGCCTACGCAATAAATTATTTTATTTTGCAGATTACCGACAATAAATTATTTTATTTTGCAGATTGCCGACAAATGCTATTAAACGAGATAAATGGGATTTTATTATTCCTCAAAGTAGGCAAGATTGGCCATCCAAATTTTGCTTTGTTTATTCATTGCAACTTAATGAAGATGACGTATATTATATATATTTCATGTATTTTAATTATAATAAATGTATTAAAATTTTGATATTTTTCAATGAAAAATAACTACCCAAAAGAGAAAAAACCATAAATTAAAACAATTCAACATATTAAGTACTTACTGTATATTAAAAGAACATTTGACATATTTAATATCTATACTTTTTGATAACTAGTGATATAATAATAAATAATTTGCCAATTTAATTGTGCATAATATTTCAAGTCGAAAATATGGCAAAAAAAAATTACTAAATTGCGGGAGATTGCGACTTTTTGTTTTCAATGTGGCAACTTACACACACTAAGAAGTATGTGTCTCTACGATGCCACTGCTAGCTGTCAATATGGTTGTCATGCACACATAGTGAAAAAGCGGCTTCATGTCATTCGTTGCATTTCTTTGCGAAAGTTATATCTGCCTTTTATTTCTTTAATCTGAGATTTTGATATTTCCTAAAAGCAAATGACTGGTTGAAAACAATTTTTATAATGAATTTGAACAAACAATGTCGATTTGAATAAATTCTCAATACTATTGAAATAAAATCCACCCTAACCTAATTCCAGGAAGCTCACAAAACAAGTCAATATTATAACGGACACAGAGTACTTAATCACTAAACGGATTTAGGTCATGTCCTCGAAATTATTCAATATTTCATTTTGTATTTCGAATAATCTAAAACGAGCTTTGACGTGCTTTGACACCTGTCCCCTTCCGTTGAATGTTTCTTTTTAACCATAGTTTTAACCGATTTCAAAAAAAGAAAGAGGTTCTCAATTCGACTGTTTTTTGTGTATTACCTCATAACTTTTTGCTGGGTGTACCGATTTTGATGATCCTTTTGTATTCGAAAGCTGGTACTTGTCATGTGGTCCCATTTAAATTTGAGCGAGATCTGACGGGTAGTTTTGAGTTATTTATACTATATAATGCGTATTTAATTGACTTCGAATATTAAAATTCTCCGAGTACTCCCGGAGCTTAAATGTTTTAAGGAAAACGCGTTGCTTTCGAGAGCTAAATTGACCAGTTCCGTGATTAATATTTGGTAAATAAAATATCAAACGATTTCGCGAATTTAATAAACAAGGAAATTTGTTTGAACCTTTAGTATTTTTTTGTAAATAGCCGATAAACGTGTAAACGAGTCAAATGATACGGGCTGGGCACTGATGTCCATGCACAAAAGGCATTTTGTTTTGCGTTGCCGGCCAAGAAGAAAGAACATAAAAAAATGAGAGGTGTCAAGGGACACCCGGATGGAACGAAGTCCCTTTCGATTTAAGTATTGTTTTTTGAAGTGATTCAGAAAGTTTTACAGCGCCATCTCTGTAAAACTCTCTGAATCACTTCAAAAAGTATCGTACCAACATTTCGTAAGAAAATTTTCCTTCTAGCCCCCTTTCATAACGCGCGATAAGGAACTTCGTTCCAAAAACAAGTAAAGAAATCTCAAAATTGATCAGTCTGCAATGTATACTAGTATTAGTATAGCAATGTATAACAATATTGTACAATACTGTATATACAATTTATACGACGAGTACAATTTTCAGTGTCCCTGAACAACTCGCATAGCATACTATTGTGAAATTTAATAACGCTAGCGAGAGGCTTTCATAGAAACGTGATAACCGCCTTTTGATTACATTTAAGAGCCATTTCGCAAAACTCGGTTGATAAACTATAGGTATTTGAAGCGGCTCCGCGGCGTGATATTGCCTCGCGCGGCTCGCGTCGCGCTTGACCTCAGTTCTGTGCGAGTAATCTTCTTGATACTTTCAAACGTAAAAATTTTAAAATTATGAACATATAATTTTAATTATACACTTTGTGACCACATACATGTATCTGGTTTGTGACAATATAAGTTTATATAACAATTAAGAGTACAATGTAGTAGTACCATTATCGGTAACTTATTTAAATAATACATTTTAGGTACCTACTTAGGTACATCACAATAAAGATGTCCAATAGATGCATATTGCAAAAATCAATATTTTGGCAAATCAACGTGAAAAATTAAAAATCACGTTTTTTCAAGGTGATCTATAAAATGCAATATGCGTCCATTTTGCCTGCGATATTCGCAGCGCGTCGAAATACATAGGTATACCTAAATTCAAATCAATCGGAGGGTATAGAACCGGGAAATCCCGGAACCGAAAATCCCGGGATTTACAAAGGAATACGGTACTTTTCAAAAGAACCAGGAAACAAAATAAAAGAACCGGGAAACAAAATAAAAGAACCGGGATTTTCTGAACTTTTGGGAAATAAAAATATGTCGCGTCGTGATACAAAAGATAACGTAAAAATAAAGGTAAATACAATCCATACACAAAAATGATTACAGCTTTAAAAAGAAGATATTCAGAACGTCGGCTACATGAAGCAGCTATACTAATATAATATTATTTACACAACCCAGATCGATATTTTTCTAATATAAATGAAGATGATTTAACTCTTTTTTCTCGTCCAAGCAGTGCTGAATTGTGCAATACAATTGTGTTGCTTTCATACAATTAATACGAAACTTATGTTTGCATGTAAGGTATAATAGTATGATGGTTACTCAATCACGGCAAACGACTATACGGATTTGGGTAGAAAACAGTTTTTCCCTATTTAATGCTCCTGAGAGATAAAATAGGAAACGCGATACTAACTATTTTCACGCGGGGAAAGCCGTGGTAAAATAATCCCGAAAGAACTGAAAATCCCGGGAATCCCGGTTTCAGCATAGGCGAGTACCGAAAATCCCGGTAATTTAAAACAGGATCGGTTTTCGATACCCTAATCATTACCGTGATACAAAAGATAACGTAAAAATAAAGGTAAATACAATCCATACACAAAAATGATTACAGCTTTAAAAAGAAGATATTTAGAACACTATTCTTTGAATGTTAAAAACGAATTCTTTATTGTTTTCTGTTGGTTTACAAAACAAAATATTGACAATAGTCTAGTATAATAAATTATGAGAAACGAAATTCGCACTTTCCTCCCAAACCACTTGCTCTACAAGAAAAATGTATGGCACATAAAATGTCAATCTTTTTATGGGCTACAACTTTTACTCGATCCTTTCGGAAATCGTCTAGGACGCACCGTTTAGGAGATATAAGGAGTTTTCGGAAAATTTGGGAGGGGGGGGGGGTTAAGGTTGGGCCCAATAAGATTGGGTAATGTTGCAAGTATGGGTTCCACAGGGCGGATGGAAATTCAGTCGGAAATCGTCTAGGACGTACCGTTTAGGAGATATATGGTATTTTAGGAAAATTTGGGGAGGGGGGGGGGGGGGTAAAAGTGGGTTCAGTAAGATTTAGCAATAAGGTTTGGGGGTTTCCTAAAGGGGGTTGAAATTTCCGTCTAAACTTGTCTAGGACGCACCGTCTCCGAGATATCCGGGATTTCCGGTTTTCCAAAAATCTATATCCCGATATCCTGATCTGCCGATCTGCGCCTACCTGATGAGTGCGGTATTTGCCCGGATGCCTCCCAGATTATCACGACGCAAAATTCCACTTTTGGGTGAAGAACTGAGGGGGGGGGGGGTATAGGGGGAGGCGAGGGGTTGTGAAGGGAAAAAATGAGAGGGTGATTTGTATTTGTGTTGTGTATTTGAGATACGTGAGTTTTGGGGAGTTGACGGAACTTGGGTGCACGAGAGTTTCCAAACAACGAATGTATTATCTTTGACTAATAATAAGTGACTATAGCTGACTAATGTCGGAGCTTCTATCATTCCAACATTTTGGCTTAGCAATAGGGTCCCGTTGACACCGTTTGGGTACGGAACTCTATAAAGTACAGATTGATCTAAAAGTTGTATAAATAAAGGGTATGTGTATACAAGTTATAATTATTTATTATTTTTTTCTATGTAAATATGTAATTTACACATATAACAAAAAACCTAAATACTGTAAACAGTAACTAATGTCTAAAAACGGACAATGTTTTATTTCAAATTACAGCAGTGACTTCCAACCCAATAGGGGTTGAATTTCCAAAAATCCGATAGCCTAAAGCTTTCTTCGATAAATGAACTATCCAATACAAAAAGAATTTTTCAATTCAAACCAGTAGTTCCTGAGATTAGCGCGTTCAACCAAACAAACAAACAAACTTTTCAGCTTTATAATATTACAATAGTAATAGTATAGATTAGTATAGATATAGTTATATTTTGTACATATGTATGTTCGTGATTTTCTCCGTTACTACTTACACTACATAAATTGGAAAGAAATAGTTACTTAATTTCTATTGTTTTCTTCAAACCAAAGATGTTTAAAGCAGAATATTACGCAAACGGACCCCTGAATTGAAAAATGGTCTTTTGAAACCTATAATATTTTTGAAAGACCTTTTCAACGATACCCCACATTAAGGGGTAGACGAAGAAAAAATCATACGGAACGGACAGACGGACGGACGGAAGGACGGACGGCCGGACGGGTTAGCCGGCCGGTTGAAATAACGAACGGACTAGACATGATTCCGATTTGACTACAAAACCCTGAAAATTATAGAAAACTAAAAAGAATACAATTGACTGTAACTAAAAATTCTCACGTGATCAAGACTGTTCAATGGCAATATAATTACGTTACTTTTACGAAATCTATTCCTTAGATGGCTAAAGCAAAAATTGACATAGGTCCGACGTCCAAGAGTGCTGCCGCACGACTGATTTGATTTCGCGCCAGTGCGTATCTTTATATGGTAAAGTAAATTCGTTTTAATAAATTATTTTTTGCAGTAAGATAAAAAAAAAATTACGTGTCATATTCGACAAAGACCATATTTTATTACTACATAAATTTTTGATGGGAAATACGCTTTATTGAATACAAAAATCGATGGTAAAGTCATGGCATAAACCATGAAAATTGGTAATGTTATTGAATTAATTTTGAAACGAATATTATAGTAATCGTATATCCCTTGTAATAAATGCAAAATATAATATATGAGTGTTCTCTAGACATTTTTTTTTACTCAATTTAATAAAACTTAATAAAGAAAATCAGTGTATGAAATTGACTCTGTCGTCCTTTTGCTGAAAAATAGTTATGCTAGATTGACAGTTACGCAGAAACAAATTAATATTTTCAAAATTCCGGTAAATGAAGATCCAAGATGAAGGATTGATCTATTTTATGAGTTCATTTGCCAGCATTAATATCTTTCTTATGATACTAATTTTTGACATCAAATTCTTCATTCCGCGCGTCTAACCGCGAAATGGCTCTTAAGTTGAGTTGCGGAATTCTTTCGTTCGTCGAATGAATCTAAATGTTTGCCGTTTACGTTTTTAATATACCCTATGGTTTTGCTTTGTACAAACTGCTACAATACTGGAGATTATATACTCCGGTTATGTTGTATGGTTCCGATCTGAATATTCTTTTGAGTTATTTATTTGTTTGATTGTGTCTGTTTTTTGGTAAAATAATTTTTATATGTTATCGCGAGCCGGAAACTATTATTATACTCTATTACTACACTCATATGTTTTGTACTGGCGTTGGTGCCGTCGTAGTAAATGAAACATTGAACAAAACTTCACAACTCATTCAGTTCAGCTCCAATAGTACAGTCAATAAAGTAGTTGTAGAGTGCGTGAGCGGGAACCTAAGCGATTTCTTCAGAAACTTATTCAGGGTGCTTAGGGGGATAACATACTAAAAGTCCCCGCGTCTAGGGGGTGAGCCGGAGGGAGGGGGGGGTTACAAAGGTCTCAATTTTAGGTTTTTCGCCAATATCTCAAAAACGGTGCGTTGTAGCGAAAAATGTTCTAAGATGAAATGAAAGCTTATAAAATTCTCTATAACTTTAGTTCTGTACACTTTTTCCATATCTCCAACCGTTTTTGAACTACACGCTCCAGAAATGTCGAAATTAAAGTAATTCAGCGTGATACCATTACCTGATGCGAAAATTATCTTAAAATTTATAGGAACCTAAGCTGGGAGTACCTCCACGTAGTAAAGGCAGTAACAGTAAGAAATCGCGTTTTTCATAACAGTGGATAACTGAGCAGAGGCGGGGAAACAATCATGACATTGATGAAGATTTCTTTTCGCTCAATATCTCTAATGCTCGCTGTAGGAAACGCGACCTTATTGGCTAAAACTCCTATTGATTTGTATATTTGCCTTGGGGCTTATGTTATTATAGGTTTTCGCAATTTTATTTTGTCTGGCACGGTAGCCTAGCCGGTATCGCAGGGGGGCAGCCACAAATACTGGGTCATATTAAAGCTAGTAAGGAAAGGAAAGACGGCAAATATCGAAGTTTCCTTGACTTGACATCCCTTTTGATTTACATCAGCTGTCGTAAAAATGACACCCGAACTGATACCATTAAAAAAGACATTAGGCAGGCATCTTTATCTAATGAAGAGGCAGGGCAGTCGCAGCTCAGACCTTCTGCTCCACCATTTGCCTTCAAGAATAATTGTTTTTTATGTGCATATTGCCTTAATGAAGATATAAAAAAGCCTTTTAATAAAAACAAACAAAAAAAACGAGTATCTCATCGTGGGAAAGTAATCCATTTAAGCAAATATTTCTTCCATAGCCTCTACGACATGGGTATCTCTAGAGATCACAGTTTTGTAGAGTTTTGAGTAACTGACAGGCTTCACAAGTGAGTAATAGTGTCTTCGTGATATTTTGCTCCTTCAGCAACAATATCGGTAATGCAGGAAAAAATATCTAGAACTTCGTTACCCCAGGCATCATTTCTCAAAGAACATACCTGCTTGATACAATATTTAGCAGCTAGAGTCTCAACTGAATGTACAACCCGCCTTTTGTTCAAAGGCTTTTTTATATCTTCATTAAGGCAATATGTACATAAAAACAATCATTCTTGAAGTCAAATGGTGGAGCAGAAAATCTGAGCTGCAACGGAACTGCCTCTTCATTATATAAAGAGCCCTGGCTAACATCTTTTTAATGGTATCAGTTCGGGTGTCATTTTTACGACAGCTGATGTGAATCACGCTGTTATCACGCTGAATAACTTAAATTGCTACATTTCTGGAGCGTATAGTTCAAAAACGGTCGGAGATATGGAAAAAGTGTACAGAATTAAAGTTATAGAGAATTTTATAAGCTTTCATTTCATCTTAGAACATTTTTCGCTACAACGCACCGTTTTTGAGATATTGGCGAAAAACCTAAAATTGAGACCTTTGTAACCCCCCCCTCCCTCCGGCTCACCCCCTAGACGCGGGGACTTTTAGTATGTTATCCCCCTAAGCACCCTGAATAAGTTTCTGAAGAAATCGCTTAGGTTCCCGCTCACGCACTCTATACCCCCTTTTGAGTCATTCCTTGACTGGACTACAACTCAATTTCCGAACATATTCCAGAATGAATATTTATTTCTGTACTACGCCAAGTGATAGGACAGGACATGACATGACACTGAATGATTTATTTTTAGGTGCGAGATATTTCTCATGAAATATTTTCGTAGTGCTTATTAGCATTTTCGTTTCAGCGATGATTCTTCAAATTACTCCATAAAAAATTACTTTTGCAAAAAGGAGTAATAAAATGAAAAGTAACGGCACATTTCTACTTGAATAAATCGTAATTTTTCCGAAGTGGGACTTAAATCTCGAAAAATTTAAATGACGCACACGTCATAAAAATTCAATCCATATTTATGAACTGTCATAACTGTTAATTTAGCTTCAACCAATTATCGGCCCAATATTGAGCACGGGTCTCTCCTCTAGATGAGGCCTAGAGCATACTCCACCACGCTGCTCCAGTGCGGATTGGTGGAGGGGTTAGTGGACATAATATGTCGGAAGTATTTATGCCAGCCAGAGTCTACCGACGTGGCTTAACGACAGTTATGTTACAAGTGTTTTTCTTTCGGAGAAACACACACCTTATTGTATCAAAAATATAAACCTATATCTACTTGTAGCCAACTTTATCGGTTATTACGTTCAACATTCACATAAAATAAGTTGGCCATATAGAACGTTATTTATACCGAATAGACAAGTGCCAGTTCCCGCAGCGAATAATAACGACAGAATTCTCGGAAATTATTTTGCGAGGGTATCATCTCTAGGCTCTGGATTGTTCAATAACATGTTTTGATTTGATATTCAGTTGAGATTCAGATAACATAATTTATCGAGAAATAGTATAACAAGATGTAAAAGGGTGTTGTATGTTAAATATGTAGATGATCCGATTTTGATTTAGTTTTTTAAAAGGTGATTGATTGATTGAATGAAAGAATTCAATTAGAGTACAAAGAAAGAATTATCGATTAACTAATGTGATGCTGATGTTATGTGCTTTCTTTCGTCATTTTTATTTATTTATAAAAGCTCACCAATTTTATTTATTTATTTATTTAAAATTTATGTCACCTTATAAAAAATGATGAACAAAGGGCAAACTTAATGCCTAATGGCATTGTCCACCAGTCAACCCTGGGTGGATGTGGAAAGAACTAGTGGCAGGTGTTAAAACTACTTAAGAAGGAAAAAAAATGATAAAAAGGAAAAAAAAACAAATACTACTTACGTACAAAATACATAATTATACACTTATAAACTATACATCCTATTATATCATACTATTAATTAACCTATTACTATTAATTTTCCATTTTTTCTTCTCAATTCTATAGGATCTTTCTCGAACGCGAGCATCTGGCATCATAAAATGATGTAATATCGCGTACCGCCATACAGCCATACAGCCATACAGCCAAGCAGTACAGTGGACCAGGGGCTTTGATCTTGGCACTGTGCAGGAAATGCCGACGTGGCACCGCAAGCCGAAAGGAACCAAAGCTTGCCAGTGTTGTCACTTGTCTCGAGTTTTTACAATTGAAATATAAAACAATACAAAATCTTAGTACTATTATGTACTATTATGTCTTCTGTGGTACAGTCACCTGCAGAGAAAAGTAACCCATCTGTTTATAATTGTATGAACAGCAACGTTTCTGTTGCCTTTAACAGATGGGTTACTTTTCTCTGCAGGTGACTGTACAACGTACAGGTTAATGCACAACCTGAACCAGTGAATCTTTTAAAGAGTGGGGGAACACTTAGTTAGAAAGGATTTTAGAGAAATCCCCTAAATGGGAGGAAAGGCGTCATTATTATTAACTACTCATATAAACTTCAAAGTTTATAATATGAGTAGTTAATAATAATAACATATTTATTCTCACTCAGTAAAATAATTATATCCGCAGATTCAGTCAATATAATTATTTCAACAGCATAGAGTATAATTGTACCTCGGATAACAAACCCTGAATGTAGTTCAGGGGTGTAAAGTACTACTGTAGTAGTACTTTTGATCAACACAAACCTATGATTTACCTATCTTAAATCAGTTTTCCCACGTATTATGATAATTACATTCCTTCATTTCACGAAGTTTGTTATTAATGTATGTATATTGATAAGAAATAATAACAATGTAATTAAGATACATAATAAAACACAGAAACATAATATTATAGTCGGTGTCTGAGATAACCAAAGACACGAGCTATTACTTTGTTATTAAATATCGAATTAAATTTGGCTCGTTATACGGAACATGTGTGAATCAAGTAGTGATTTCATAATTTAGTTGACTCAGGTAAGATAAGATTTAATTATATGACTGTACCTATTAATTATAATGTAGTAAAGTATTCATCCAAATATAATCTTATTTTAATGAATGCTAACTAAACCCGGCCACTATGCGCTGTAGTTAACCCTTTGCACTCGAGAGGTGAGTCTCGCTCACCACATGATTTACTGCCACAACTCGAGAGGTGACTCTCGCTCACCAATTTGTTTGGTGCGGAAATTCGATGATCAATTACCAAATAAAGAAACTTAAGTAGTTAACACAGCACATCGAATTTCCGCACCAAACAAAGTGGTGACCGAGAGTCACCTCTCGAGTGCAAAGGGTTAATAGCAATGGTTACCATAAAAATGAAAGTAGCAACTAGATACTAACTAGTTATCATTTGCATCGGTGTTGCAAAAAAATACAAAGGGCATCGTAAACTTAATACCGTTGAACCCAGATACCATAATTTTAAAAATGATATTCAGTATAACTCAAACTAAATATGTATTTCAATCCTTGCAAGAGAACGGTATTAAAGGCATATGAATAAATAACAGCCGAGTGTCCCATTTAAACTGAAATTACGCAGTGCGGTGCGACTGAATAGCCGTACTGCTCGTCCGTTTTTACGTCACAAATGTCATAACAGGCTTTCGAAAGTATTGTATTCTACAGTGCCAATTATAAAACTGTACCGGGACCGAGTACGAAACTACACACTAAATTATGTATCGGTAAATTTTATTTTGGGTTTATTTTCAATTTTATTTTTGGGTAGTCTGTTTTGTAACTAACCCTTCGATTGTCTGGCCTGGCAACCATTTCGCCAGACAGGTCTTCATAATTAATTAATTAATTAATTAACAATGATAATGATCTAATGTAGACTAATGGGATAGTAGGTACTAGTTTACGCTGTGTGCTCAAACTTATCAGGCTTTGGACTTACTACTGTTGGACATAGGCATCCCCTAACTTTAGCCACTCTAAAAGCCCCTGCACACGACATATTTTAAGGTGCCGAAGACGCACGTATCATATACGTGCGTTCATGGCGCTGCAGATGACGAAAAAGCCAGGCAAGTTCGTGTCAGGCCACGCGCAATGTAGGGTTCCGAAGTAGTAAGTTTAACGACTATTACATATTATGCTAACATAGCCGTGATAGTTTTCCATGTAAATTCATCATAACCTATTTTTGAGAATTTTTCACTTGTCCAACTCCAACCATTTAGCCGGCATGGGTGGGACACTTGACTCTAACCAAAATTAGCACTTAACCCCTAAATCCAAGAATGGTCTTATAGGACACCTTGATAACTTGGACCGCGCTTTTCTGTATGGCCTCAAATATGAGGCCTTTTGACTTTGGTGTACAGAATTACGTTTTCAAAAGAATTTCGATGTTTTTGATGATGATGATGAGAGAATGCATTTAACATGAAGTCCGCCTTTGCGCCTTTGACATTGTAGTAAGATTAAAAAGTTTAGATAAATAAATAAGTTTCATGATCTTGCTATGGATACTATAACCTTTTGCCAGGACTCTTCTTTCTCTCGAACTCTCAATTCAATTTCAAAAATTTCAAAACCTGTGCTCTAAATAAAATATACCGATGTAACTATGTAGGTTGTGCCAAGGTCAAATGTCCGGAGCTAAATCAAAGAGCGTTACTACCCTTGCAATTCACAGAATGCATTTAGGTCATCGGTACTTTGAACTAGGTCACCTGTAGCTTGTTATTCTATATTGTATTTAATCGGCACATACCGTAGATTATACCTTTATGTAGGTCAGCTCATAGCTTACGGGTCAGATCTGAGACGACCGGGGATTTGCTGGACTGTGTTCGGAACCGGAAAATCGGAACCTCTCCCCCAATTATTTCCATCCATGTCCTAAATAATGGATAGATCTGTCACTCACCTTAAGCCTGCGAACCAGTTCATCTGGACCAAGGTCATCGGTAATTGGGCGGCAGCCTTGCGGGTACACTATTTCCGCCATGCTGCCAGTCTGTTGACCAAACAATAAAAATATAAAATTTCAACAAAAAAAAAACGACTTCAAATGAAGTACATCTTTTTCAATAACAATAAAAAAGTCGTTCATTTGTCGCGTCCATACTTAATGCAAAAAGACATATATGGTTTTCTCTTATTCGTTCATTTGTCGCGTCCATACTTAATGCAAAAAGACTTATATGGTTTTCTCATGGATGCCATTGTCAGATCTCACTCAAATTTAAGTGAGACCACATGACAAGCACCAGTTGAAGTTGGTTAAAAATAAAAATAGTTGTTGCTATAAACACATTCATAGCAACACGGGCTACTTGGTTCAGGTAGAGATAGCCTAGCGGTTAGAATGTTGGTCTCCTGAATGCAGGGGCCCGAGTTCAAATCCTCTAATCTAATCGCGTCCAAAAATGTAATCGAAGAATTGGACATTTTTTATTAATTATTGGGCATAGAATACATGTTTTTATGTCGTTCAATGTATAAAAGTAATTTTCTTAAAATTCTTAGATAAGCCTCTTCAATTCTAAAGGTGGAATTTTATCAAAATCAACATTGGTTTATAAAAGGCAGAGTTCTGAAGTAACAAATATTGAAAAATAGCAAAAAAATTGATAACCTCTTCCTTTTTTCAACAAAATACTGCAGTTTCCTTACATTTAAAGATTGTTCAATCTTTTAGAAAGGATAACATTTGCTAAAGTTCAGTTGAAGAATTACATAAGTTAACTTTCACAAGAAGTTCAAGGCTCATTCCATCATCCATGCCATGAAGTCTGTTACCTCAAAAATGCATTATATTATAATGTATGTATTAGCTAGCTAGCTACAACCCATAATTGTCCCTCTGCTGGGCTCGGGGTCTCCTCTCACAATGTGAGGGGAACAGGCCATAGTCTACCACAATGGCCAAGTGCGGATTGGTAGATTTCACACACCTTTGAGAACATTATGGAAAACTCTCCGGTGTGCAGGTTTCCTCACAATATTTTCCTTCACCGAAGCAAGTGATAATTAACTTGTAATACGCACATAATGTATGTATGTATTAATACATATTTACATACTCATAAAAACTACATACATATAAAAACTACTAGTTACTTAAAATAAAAAGTCGAATGATAAACAAAGGAGAACCGTACATCTTAGCCACAGACATAATGTCTGTGGTTTTGCATTATTATTTAATTTATAGATATTGTAAGGTTTTTATGTATTCATAAGTTTGTATTATTATTTAATTTATAGGTATTGTAAGGTTTTTATGTATAATATATGTATTTAATACATATTAAAAGAATGGCCAAAAGAATAGTAATTGCCATTTTAGCTGCAAACGATATGAGGAGACGTGATTAAATTTTCAAAGACAGAAGATAAAACAGATATTATTAGTCTAGTACAATAAATGCTGGTGATTACAAGGTAGGTGGAAAACCAATGTAAAGAGGATGAAGAAAAGTTAGTATCCTGATCTACCATGTTAAAAGTGTTTGAGAAGTTGATTAGAACAAGCACAGTAACCAATTTATTCTCCACTCCCGCCTGAATATTATATGAGACTTTTATGAGTGCAGTAATTATGCTCTACCTGGAATGAAAGCCGGATTGGTAAACGGATATAAGATAAAATTACTTTTTTTAAGACATTTGGTAACCTCTTAGTGAACTGAGGACTCTTTAACGTTTGGACATGTATTGTAATATTGAAATAGGTTTGTAGTTGTCAAATTGTCAATATCCAGGTAATAAGAATCCTTCCAAAGTACACAATATATAATGATTACTTAAGACACAATATTATGAGCTTATAGATATTAAGTTATGCAAACAATCACTTCTTGAGTAGCTAGCAACTGCTAGCAACATACTTTTGTCACAATGTTTTTCTTTACCAAAGTAAGTTATTAAGACTACTCATTTCTAAATGTACACATTTTTAAAATTAGATATACAAGATTTACTCGTAAACCCAGACCTCTATGAGAGAAACAAACATTTTCAACAACTACGCTATCATTATTTCTTTATTATTTGATTAATTTACTATCATTCACAGTAACAAATGTTTACACAATGTTTTTAATACAAAACAAACGAGCATACAGCTTGCTAGGAAATTACACTTTTTTTTTCTACGTGTTTGGGAGGTGACTCCTGGCTGCTCAACCTACCCACGGAGCCACAGTTGACATTCAATATAGCTTAAATGTACAGCTTGCTAAAGCATCCTACAAGTTATCATCTTGGAGGAAATACATAATTGATAAAATTTTCACCTCCTTAAATAACTACAATTGTTAGATTCAGTTTATGAAATATGGTGAAGATAATATATCAGACAAGAAAAGAAAGCATTATTTATTGCTGCTACTAAATAGTAAAGTAATACCAATAATACTGATGAAATAGATGGGCCTATACAAACAGGCATTTCACCTGCCACAAAAGGAATAAACAAGCCATGGACAATCTACATGCTGCGGGAAATCTCCAGTACACAAATAGTTGCAATTTGGTCCATGACCCTTCAATAGTTACCTTACTTTAGAGGAGCATCACATTTGATGTAGTAGATGTGCAGATTTAGTGAAGGGGCACCAAAGGATACGTTGAAAGATAATTTCGCTGGTCCCTAGTCCCACATTCAATTTTCAGATACTTGGCTTCCAAATGACTTCAGTAAGGAAATGTAAAAATCTGGCCCGCACATAGATTACTTTTGTAAATTATATTAGCCCGCATAGGAAAAACTTTTTTCATCCCCGAACCTAACCATCATAATTGGTGCTTAAATGTATTAAAATTAATACCAGAAGTGAAATTAGATTTACTTCAACACAAACTAATATATTTATGGGTATAAACATTACTGCCAACCTAACAATTTCTTTTGTTACTATGACCTATTTATTAAATGCGGTTAATAAACATAACATTTGGAAATAACTAAACACATAGATGTATTTGCATATTTTAGGCAAATGATATTATTGATGTAAAAATAATTAATTACTGAATATGCATTGATTACATTCTAAATTACCACCAATAGGTGATGTGTTCAATCTGATGATCTCTCTGTATAATCCTAATTGCTACTGTTGTCAGAGCCTATATTTTGTTTATTTTTATTGTTAAACTTTCTTCGCAAACATATTGTTTGCAGATGTACCAATATGTATACTAAGTTACTGCAAATAAGACGATTGCTTTGGGTGATGACTGACTACCATATTTTCCTATTTACAAGTAATCCACCTTATTTTGTTATTGAAATAGAGGTTAATATTGTTTAATCGTTATAAAGTAATGCAAAGATGCATCAAAATTGCAATAACTAGGAGTAACACGATGTGCATCATTTAACAACGCTTTTCACTTCAGGATGTCAAAAGCAAACATTTACCTCAACACAAAAACATGACACAAACGGCGTGACTCCCAACAAGACATTAAGATTTGTAGTAATTGGAATTAGTTAGTAGCGTGTAAACTTGACACTGATTTGTTTTGGACGATCAATGTGCCTTCGTGGTCCTCTTTACGCTACATCACAACACCATAAGTATGAACACCCTGACAATTCCCAATACCCAACCAAACACACCCAAATTTCAAGGTTAAACACCCATCTATACGCATAAAATTAACCAAAACACAGTATTTTCGTCATTACCATAAGTTTAAATCAGCAAGAAACATGTATAATGGCTAAAATACGTACAAGAAGTCATAGACGTGGGCCCTGTGATCCCGATGTTTACAAAATCACCACAGCAGTCTTGTTTAAACAAAACAATCACAAAATCAGCATAATGGGTTCACAAAATCTTCACTGGAAAACAAAACACAAGCGTAATATATTGTCCTATTGATCTAAATACAGAGAAATTTGGTTTATTAAATTTTTTATCAATCGGTGGACGCTAAACTGCGGGAAAAACTACAGCGAGCAATCTGAAGTTAGTAGCATTCGCGTCGCAATTCAAGGTTGCTCTATTAAAGTCTATGGATAGTTATCGTTCAGAAATTAAAGATATTTTATTTGATCATAATTTATAGCTTTATTCAGCGACGCCGACACTGTTAAAAGTTATTTTTAAATCTTATCATTTCGCAATCTTTACGCTACTGCTGATGAATCTGTACAAATAAATAAAATTGGAGTGTCTGTTTGTAATATGAAAATAACCGTTTTTTACTAAGTGCATTTGTACGTATAGGTAGGTACACGGTACGTATGCCAAAACATTGTTTTCAATTTTTGTCTGTCTTTCTGTTTGTTTCGGCTAATCTCTAAAATAGCGCGACCGATTTTGATGGGACTTTTACTGGCAGATGTAACAAACTAATGTAACAAGGAGTAACTTAGGCTACTTTTATTTTATAAAAAAAATGAGAGGTGTCAAGGGACACCCGGATGGAACGAAGTTCCTTTCGATTTAAGTATTGTTGTCGTGGCAACTTTTCGTACCTACCGTAAGAAAATTTTTCCCTTTCATAACGCGCGATAAGGAACTTCGTTCCAAAACATGATACGACGTTCGCCAGGTCAGCTAGTCTTAAATATATACATAAATCGATGATCCCTACGTATAAAAAACATGCCAAAAATGGTTTTTTTTTTATTGCTTAGATGACTTTAGATTGACAATAAGCTCATACTTAAATAATATTTTTATTTGAATATAATGTATAGTATTTTACTAGTTAAACAAGTCGTATATGAGAACAAGTATAGTACTTCCAATTATTACAAAGAAAAACACGAATATAATTTGATATGATCGGAAAATTTCGTGTCATCGTCGATGTCATTCGGGGGAATTTTAAAGCGCACACCCAACAAATGAATCGCGCCCTCGCTCTTTTATGGTCATAGCACACATATCAACTCGTAAACGGAACGTAAACGTATCAACTCTTGCATGTCAGTATTCTTTGTATGAAACTCCCTACTGTAAAGCACACTTATCGGATTCGTAACGTAATCGCCTCGCCTCGAGACAAGCGCACGAACCGCGGTACGGTGCGTGGACGACTTGCCGTACCCGCGCTTACGTCTCACCGTACGCTATCCTTCGACTTTCCGTTTCCTCGTGCACGCCCCGCGCCGCGGCGCCGCGGCTACCGCTGCGTCGGCGCACTGCTGTCATTCATTCCGTCAACCAGCGGCCGGCGAGCCGTAAGCGCGGCGTCGCCTAGCCGTAAGCGCAGCGTCGCCTAGCCGTAGCCGAGCTTACGTTAGGTTGACGGCGAGGCGATCCGGTGCCGATCCCTTTCCGAGTTGATATGTGCGCTACGACCATTACTTGGTTCGTTTTTTTACCTTACCGCCAGCCACAGATTACCCCCAATAGATACCGCATAAGTGAAATTTTCTTAGAGTTTGAACTCACAAAATTTGGCGGAAGGTGCGGCTTGCGAAGGACATCAAAATGCGCTGTGATTGGCTATTTCTAATTCATACTTGAACTTGACGGGTCAGTATTGGTCGAAATTAATGTCGTGAACATGCAAATGCAAGTACGTGTTGGCGCGCATCAGTTGCCTTGTATGCGGTATCTATTGGGGGTAATCTGTGCCGCCAGCCCAAACACGAGGGACTACGTATAAATAGATAAAGAGGTGCCAGAGCACATGTTTGAGATAGGTACCTACCTCTTAATACTTTTAATGTAGAAACTGTCATCTATCGGTTTTTATGGGAAAATATAGAAATATTATAAATGTATAAGTCTATGGTATAAATACTACTAAACTATTATTTCCAGAGCGGTCCTCTCCTGTAAAGCTTGGTTTTTGACATGTCGCTTTATACGTAGAGACCGTCGAAATGCCAATACCCGAATTCATTAAATAAACTTGCTCGTCAGGTCTATTTTCCGTACCGTATCCGTATGTCAATTCATATTCGTATTATGTATCCTATCTTATCTTATTTCGTACGCGCACTCGACGCTTTAGCTTGGCAGCTTTTAATATATCTATATATAATTTTTTTATGGAAATAGTCGGTAAACGAGCTGACGATGTGGCTATCATCGCCCATGGACATCAGCGATACCAAAGACATCATTGATGCGTTGCCGGCCAAGAAAGAAAGAAGAAAAAGAAAAAAAAGAACTGGCTCTCAAGCCTCCAGACGGAACACGACGAGTCGTTTGGCGGCTGACTCATGCTCAAGGGTGGCAGCTATCCAGGCGAACCCCATGGAGAAATAACAATGGTATTAATTATCAATTAAAATCAATATTACCAATATAATCCCTCCGAGGGCCCTACCACCAGCAGGCCGGATTTAGTCGCCTCTTACGACACCCAGCCTGCGGCCCGCAGGATTAGGGTTAGTATTCTGAGCCGCCCCAATACGGCATAAGGTATTAATTGCTTTAAATTTTATTAGTCTTCGGTGAAGATTGTTTTTTATTTAATTAAATTGGTGAAATAATTTAATAATAGGCATAGAGTAGGTCAGTGCCGGATTTATATTTTTTATGAGTGTAGGCCAATTTATTTCCGCCGCCCCATCTACCTTTCTAAACTAATAATTTTCCATTCATAGTAAGGTAGGCACTGAATTAGTCACTAAGAAAGTGCGTAAAAAAACAAGAATTACGATTTTTTGCGACACTTTTTAATAGCAAAATCATCTATAATATATCATCTTCTGAAATCTGCCGCCCCTAGGACGCTGCCGCCCCTAGGCCGCGGCCTATACGGCCTATTGATAAATCCAGGACTGGAGTAGGTTAGTACTTGTCTGATCAAGTGCGTTGACTGTATAGCATGAAAACCTTTTATCTGTGTTCTATACTTAAAAAAAACAACATGTTATATTGTTTAAGTTTTTAATGAATACTAGTTAATTAAAACAGAGTTTCTAAAAAAAACACATGCTAAAGTTATAACAGCTAACATACACTAAACGACAGGGAAGAATTAACTGCAACTGTTCCAACACTATTCGCAGCAGTTAGTTTGTCATGTTATTAATCACAATTATTAAGAATTATACAATTAATATCATAGCATCGGTCTACAATGACGCATGCAACCAGTATAGAATGGTAACGTGACTCCACCAACGGCTGCCATCTTAAATATAAAAAAATAACGTTAAAATTATTAGCGACGCGATGCTATATATTCAATCGCGTCTCTAGCGGCAGAAGTTTGAATTGTCTATGATTCGATTATTTATACAAAATTAAGATTTTCTTAATTTTTTATCTGTTTATTTTATATTTTGATCGTTACAATACCGAATAGAGGCAAAAATACAGAAGGCTTTACTTTATAAGCTTCTTAGGAAAACATTACCTGCTAGCTAGATAGATATAACTGTAGATTTTATTAAAACTAGTATTTAAAATTACGCTAATAATTAAAAGAAGCTGTCTGCTGCATTAATTCTAACCTACAGATCTGAGATCTATTAAGAAATTAGAAATGTTTTATATTCAAACTTAATGCAAGTTCTACAATGAACTTTTTTCTATAATGTAAAGCATAGTACAAAATAGCCCTTAAACACTAAATTAGGCATGCTATAGGCAGTGTCCTTTCCTCACAAAGTAAATAAAGGCTGATTGATATAAAGGCACAAGTTCCTCAAAAATAAAAAAAATACAATATATCGTTTTCATCGATATTTAAAATTAGAATGTACAAAATCACAAAGTTGTAGAGTTAAATATGTTTATTAACAGCCTGTATAATACCCTGCAACCAGGCAATCAATGTGTTCATGAAATTTCATGAAAAGATCGGTAGTTTTTGTGTAAAAGAGTATCAAACATAGATCCTCACAAACAAACTTTCACATTTATAATGTAATATATAGGATGTGTTGCATTGAAGTATTATTACTAGCGTATAGAACCGACACCGCGAACACCATGTATGTGCCAATGCGTTGGCGCCACGTGGCTTCAATCGTCAATGGATTCGTTCGATTTTGAAAGGAGAACGGGGGCTCAATTTTGAAAATTGAACCTCCGAGTGGGACACACATTTTGTTCGAGATGTCTGTTCTATGACATTATACTTCAATGATGTGTTGCCAGTATTTATTCGACTCTTTTTGCCTCTTTGTCATCTCTTAGGTACACTTGATTGGGCAATGTAATCTAACCTTTAAAACGATGCCATTATAGAAATTTGAAACTAATCCAACTCAAGTTTTCTAAAAGATCCAGCAGTGGAGTGAATGTCCTGTGTTAGGTCGTTCTTTCCAAGAGCGTGCAGATCAACGCACATATCGTCTAACGCTAATAATTCTTCCCTATGTTTGAGGAGATTCCGTTTTAACTCCTCAATCATATCTCTCAGAGGCACAGTTCCGCCATATTCTTTAGGTAAAATGGAAGGATCCACGTGCTTTGTCAAGTCATCTGCGGTCCGATGGAACTGAAAAAATAAAGGCATCATCTGTAGATATATTTTGATGATAAAACACAAAAAATGTTTGTACGGATGTCCTTTGTACACGCTAAAACCATCCAACCGATAAGCCGCAAAATGGTTTCATTTGAAAGGCAGCAATCCGGAGGTGGTTTGAGACGACTAAAATAATGCATTAGGCACATTCTGTCCATTGATAAAGTCGATTTTCCACTTTTTCCTTAAAATAATTTGAAGGTAATATTATGTAAATGTGTTCTCAAAGGTGTGTGAAGTCTACCAATCCGCACTTGGCCAGCGTGGTAGACTATGGCCTGTACCCCTCTCATTGTGAGAGGAGACCCCGAGCCCAGCAGTGGGACAATTATGGGTTGTTGCTTTGCTTATTTTATTATGTAAAGATGGCGCTCAACGTCAACACAAAACACTGATCGGTCATTCTCATCAGAAAAGTTTTAGCGTAGTGGAACTCGCCGTCAGTTATTACCATACTTAATAAAATGAATAATAAAATGATATGAATATTAATTACCATAACGCGGTCCTTGAGTTTATCGCTGAGGAGCGAGATGGCGAACTCGAAGAATCTGACGCCGTATGTGGGAATGTTCACGAAGTGGGTCCGCTTGTGCCGCATCGGTGTCGAGTTCTACAGATAATGAAAATAATAATTAAGTACCTAATACCTACTAATCTTCTTAAAAAATTGAACAAATATTACCATGGGACAAGGGGAGTCAAATCATAATTTTTGACAAAAGAAGAAACTTCTCGCACTTCCTTTAAACGCATAAACAATAAGAACTTTCATAGACAAAAGTGGGAACGCATGCTTGGGAGGACACGGGGATTCAGCTGCCCTCTCCCCCTCTCTGTATACCCATGGGCATTATCAACTCAACTATCGAAATGAAAATGCAGAATTTTGTCCAATAATGGTTTTGAAGTGAATCAGTGACTCCCCGTATCCATACATACTTACTACCATTTTACCAATAAATACCGCCGCTTCTCCGCAAATCTTTTCTTTTACGCTTCGGTGGAAACCTTTAGCCTGTTACAGTACGCCGACGTATCTTGGCGCGTCTGAACATAGGCTTTGCGAAATTTAACGCATGTAAGACAGAGATAGCGACACAAACATGCTAACGTGTGACCGAGACATAATACGCCGCGTACCGAGCGTTGCCGAATTATGTTACTGCGCAGCCTTCTGCGCGAGGTTCAGACGCGCCAAGATACGTCGGCCATACTTTAGGTACCATAAAATTAAGCGATAAGTCAAAGAGCTGTCGATACCTGTATACAGTTGAGCATGACCCGCACGTCACTCAGCGACCAAAGGCTGACGTGGGGCATCTGCATGCCGGCCTCGTCGTTGACGTGCGTGTAGCCCAGCAGCTGGGAGCGCGGCTCGTCCAGCAGCAGCTCCACTATCATGGAGTGGACTCGCGCCATGATGCAGCTGTCGAAGGCGTGAGGGTCGAAGCGACCTGGTGGAAAACGTTCAAACTCGTAAAAATAACTTCAAAGATACAGTCTTCAAAGTTAGTCATTTAAGGAGTTCCCACATTATTTTGTTTTAAATACCGCTGCATAGTCATAATATCCACACTAGGATTTCCTGTGCCAAGGGTGCCATGGACAACATACAAAAACAAGAACACACTTAGACCGAGGACAGAAATTCAAACTCATCATTCAAACCGCCTCGCTGGGAATCGACCCTTTAGTACGAGGGTCCGGCATGACCACTACGCCACACGGGTTTGAAAACAAGAATTGAAACATGGTAATAATATTTGCTAAACCATTGAAATATAATGTCATAGAACAGACATCTCGAACAAAATGTGTGTCCCGCCCGGGAGGTTCAATTTTCAAAATTAAGCCCCCGTTCTCCTTTCAAAATCGAACGAATCCATTGAAGATATAATGGTGTTCGCGGTGTCGGTTCTATACGCTAGTAATAATACTTCAATGGCTAATATAATATAAGAATTTCATTCTCTTCTTCTCCTATTTTCTTCCTAATATATTCTTCCTAATATTGCGTAAGACGTTACTAATGTCCATGGGCGACGAGGCAACGATGACCACTTAAGTACAATGTGGCTCGGCCGTATTCCATAATATCTTAGCACCTTATGCTGGCCATACACGATCAAGTGTACTTGTCAAGTTTACAGATTGACTTAAGTTACAGACAGTCATACCGTGGCCATACAATACACCGTCAAGTTTACTGGATGCCGCGTCAAGTCCGCTTCAAACTTGAAGCGACTCAAATCGATAACTAAAGGCCTGTGTCCAGCAGTAGACCTCCAAGGGCTGATGGATGACTCAAGCAAGAGGGAGTCTTAGATAGATAAGCCAGGCAAGTTTCTCGGATGGATAGGGTCGTAAAGGGAGCCTAATTAAATGTGTGGTCTTCCTACAAGGAGATCTACGTATGCAACTCACGCAACGTAATCGTTGCAATGCAATTCGTATAACAATAAAGGTATACTCAACGTTATGAGTTAAGTTAACGGCAGGAAAAGGCCGATTAAATTATGTAGACTGGTATTTAATTAGGTGTAAACACTGTAAACTAATTATTGAGTTATTGTTTCTTACGATTTAGCGCTATTCATTGTGCACTTTGTTATTGGTAGGTATGAGGTTAACTCTTTGTAGGCATTTTGTGGGTCAGTAACTTAATTATGTAAAGGTTAAAATAATTATCTAATTCGAATTAAACAAACAATGCACAATATCTTTATGTAATGTATTAGATCATTTTTTTTCATTATAAACTATCGATTTCTGGAAATTGATATATTTGAGGAAAAACGTTTTGAAAAAAATTTAGGCTTCTTAGAAACGACTTCCCTGACCGATTTGGATGCTAATTTTACTGATGAATTATACTTAGTAAGTTTGGACTTCTAGAGTTTAAGTAAAGAATCATGTCGAAACATATTGTGGGTGCCTTAACAAAATGCTACTAAATACGAAGAGAAGCGAGAAGGGTAACCAGCGTAACCAGTTACAAATATAAAAACACTAGCTGTGCTGCGCGGTTTCACCCGCGTTAACTTGTGGAAAAAACTAACTACTTACCTAAATATATGATGTTATGTTATGCCTATAGCCTTCCTCGATAAATGGACTATCAAACACAAATATATTTTTTAAATTCGAACCAGTAGTTCCTGAGATTAGCGCATTCAACCAAACAAACTCTTCAGCTTTATAATATTAAGTATAGATTGGATATCAAAAATATCAAACTTCAACTTACCCATGCAAGACAACACAACCCTTCTACCCTCAGCGTCTCGTTTCGGCAATGGCACCAAGTACCCCGCGTCGATCACAGCCGCTATCTTGGGGTCCAGGGGGTCCAGCTTCTGGAACCATTGGGGGTACATCTGCCGGATGGTGAGGTACCGCTCTAACATGGAGCATGCCTGGGGTATCGAATACTTCTTTGTGCGGAGAAAACGAAGAAGGAACGGGGCATCTGTGAAGGGAAATAAAAAAGGTATTACGATGTTACTAATCCCACCAAAAACATAAATGTAAAAAAGGAGAGCCAAGTTCAATACAAAAATTATGCTTTGCTGTGGGCTTCGCCGCAAAAATTATGGAGATCTAAATGAGTGCCAAGTTCTATGCAAAATCTAAATATGTATTTATAGGAACAAAATAACATTATGAACAAGTATTAAACTCTATTTCTTTGCTTTATTGGATACCTATAACAATTGCTGTTATTTAAAAAAGTGAGATCTTAAAGTAGGTTAGATTTGACTTGGCCAGTTTTTATCAGACTGACTTTTATGACTGATGTAATGAAAACTGGCCAAGTCAAATCTAACCTACTTTAAGATCTTACTTTTTTAAATAACAGCAATTGTTATAGGTATCCAATAAAGCAAAGAAATAGAGTTTAATACTTGTTCATAATGTTATTTTGTTCCTATAAATACATATTTAGATTTTGCATAGAACTTGGCACTCATTTAGATCTCCATAATTTTTGCGGCGAAGCCCACAGCAAAGCATAATTTTTGTATTGAACTTGGCTCTCCTTTTTTACATTTATGTTTTTGGTGGGATATCATTACTTTTTGTAAAGAAAAATATATCCTGTTCACAAATCTTAGAGACTAAATTGACGTTTCATGGGTGGAAACGCGTAAAATTATGGGTGGGGCTGCGGTGCGGTCTACAACAGCTATGTTCGAATATCTATTTGGCGGACACTAGCGCCATTGATTAGGGTGGCATAACTCAGCAAACTTCACTCCGTTTACAACAGCCATGTACATATACACAATAAAGGTTGTACTGAAAATCAGTAGCCGTGGTTACCCTTTTTCTGGGGGGGGGGGAATGCATTATGCATACCACCCGGGCGCAGGGGGTACCCGAGTGGTTATGTGGGACTCCCGTATAGGCTAATGAGACCCACGGTATACCCACTAAAAACCCCCCCATCTTCCTTCTCGCCGCCTTGTGACGGGGTTACGGGAACGCTTTTGCACACATCCGCAACCCCATCGCGAAAGCCCTCCACGATGGGCGTACCAGATGGTAAGGTGCGCCTCCCCCCTCGGCCTCCACCAGTACTGTAGCAGACTCCCCCCAAGTTTGCTACTAGGAGGCCATGGATACCAGATAACTGGTACCCGGTGGAAGATTAGGTCTGTGGTTCTTCTACTGACCACACCTCGGCCGCAGAGGATAGGGCAAGCGGCGCATCGTAATACCGACATGCCTCTTCTTCTGCGACCCCACCAGTGCCGTTTCGGCGGAACGGCCCCGCCAGCTCGCAGGGGGTAGGGGGAGTGGCGCACCGTAATACCAACACGCCTCTCCCCCTGCGACCCCTCCACGGCCGCAGAAGATAGGGAGAACGGCGCACCGTAATACCGGCACTCCTCTTCTTCTGCGGTCCCACCTCCACCCCCGGCAACCCCCGCGGGGGAGCCCGCGGCATATGCTGAGTGCGTACCTTTTTTGTTGAGCAGTGCTGCAGCAGGTTATATCGATTTTATAACTTATAATATTTTGTAAATGATTTATTTAGTGTAAATTTTATAACTTGTTGCAGTGCTTAACAAAATAAATAATTTTTTCTTTCTTTCATATATCTATTTGTGACACACTAGCGCCATTTAGAAATGGCCATTATTGGAACCTCTATTTTTTGTAAACAGCTGGAAACTTTTTCAACTTTCCCTTCATATGAGATGGCCCTCGTTCTACTCCATGCGCTGAAGTATGTCATATTGAGCCCTGCGTGCACAGAGGCCTTAGTGCGAATTTACGTGACATAACGGGCTCACAATGCAAATGCGAGTTGGCTAAGATTTGTATGGGACCGAAGCTTTTCTTTTCACTGCCGCTAGATGGCTCTGCTTCGGTCCCATACAAATTTTGTATGAGGACACCGCTTATTTTTCGACTTTTTTTAATTTTTTGATTTTTTCCTACGCTTACACACAATTACCGAGCTGGATTCCAAATTTCATCCTTCTAGGTTATCTGGAAGTAGGTTAGATTTAGGTACTATATGTCAGTCAGTCAGTGCTAAAATTTACGACTTATTGACCTTCATATCTTTGTAACCGTTTGAGCTAGCTTCATGAAATTTGGTCTTCTACATGTCCTTATGGATATAATTAAACACACGTAGTTTCATGTGTTTACGTTAAAGAGGTTTTGAGTTATAAAAGGGTGAAAAGTGGCACCAAGTGGTTCGTGTAATATTACACTTGGCGCTGGCTAGCCAGTTCCTTTGCTTGAACTTGGCTTGACACGCTGCCGCGTGTCTAGATTATGGTCGTAGCGCACATATCAACTCGGAAAGGGATCGGCACCGGATCGCCTCGCCGTCAACCTAACGTAAGCGCGTTACCAACCGACCAACAGCTTCAAATCGACTCGGCTACGGCTAGGCGACGCCGCGCTTACGGCTCGAATGACAGCAGTTCGCCAACGCAGCGGTAGCCGCTACGCGGCGCGCGCACGAGGAAACGGAAAGTCGAAGGATAGCGTACGGTGAGACGTAAGCGCGGGTACGGCAAGTCGTCCACGCACCGTACCGCGGTTCGTGAGCTTGTCTCGAGGCGAGGCGATTACGTTACGGATCCGATAAGTGTGCTTTACAGTAGGGAGTTTCATACAAAGAATACTGACATGCAAGAGTTGATACGTTTACGTTCCGTTTACGAGTTGATATGTGTGCTACGACCATTAATCTTAACGACACTCAGACTTCAGCTATGAATAGGGCCGAGGGATTGACGTAGTTTGACCACCCCAGCAGATCATAATTATACACAGTAGGGATGTTGACACTAATTATAAATTATTAATATTTTATGTCTAAAGTATTAGTGGTAACATTTAAAGGCCTAACATAATTATGATTCTTTCATCGAAATCAATCACAATAAATAATAATTAATTTAAAATGTTAAAATATCATTAATTTAAAATTTTACTCACTGTCACGTGACCTCAAACGTCATTTTGAGAATATGACGTCATTTTATGTGGAAATTCAACAAACTTCAGTAGACAGATAGTACTGAATATCGGATATTGACGTCACGTGACGTTTGGTGGAAAATTTGATAATGATTTCTATTTATCAATTTTTGTTTTTAAATTGAAGATAATAATTTTCATAACATTTTTTCTTGAATATTGAGGTTCTATCTTAAATATAGAATTGAATCCTAAAATTAGTTAACATCCCTATTCCAAAGCTATTAATTTTATGATTATGGCAGTAAGTAGTAAGAAAGTTGGTCCTTCGGGACTATAACCGTGAGTCTCTAAGGTAAGTAAATGCAACGCGCGGTTATAAATATATATCAATAATTACTCTCACTTAACGTAGTAACTCTGTCTCCAACGTAAGTGTGTAAGTGTGAGAGAGACTGGGAGAAAAAGAAAGAAAGAAATATAGTTAAAAGAAAATTAGAAATGTCAAAATTTTAAATTCTAATCATTGAACTATTTATACTTCAATGGTTCTAATCGATTTCGAAATATCTTATGGATGTCATTAAAACATTAAAAACACAAACGCCTAGCCGATCAAGAAAGCTTATAATCTATACTAATATTATAAAAAGGAAAGATTTGATTGTTTGCATTGAGTAGGCTCCGAAACTACCGAACCGATTTGAAAAATTCTTTCACTGTTAGGAAGCTACACTATCCCCGGGTGACATAGGCTATATTATATATTTTTTTACTATTTTTCCCGAAGCGAAGCTAGGGCGATTTCCTAGTTTTTTTATAAAGCATGTCTATAGTACCATACGACCCGATACTTTTGGCGGAAAATTTAAAAATAGAACAATTCTGACAAATGACTTACCAGTCCGACATTTTCGTATCGCGGGATGTTTTTCAATAAAATGCCTCATTTGTGCCAGTGCTTGTTCCCGAAGCGCCGGTTCCTCCCTGATGTCGTGCCTAGCCTGTTCCCTGAGCTCTGGAGGCAGGTCTCCTCCTGCTCGCTCCTTGGCTTCCAGGATCTGAGTCCGCTCGTCATCAGTAAGCCGCGAGTCTGGGATGTCAGGCTTCCTGTGATGTTCCCTGCGGCATTCTTCGGGCTGGAGCACCGATGTTGCCATTTTTTATCTGTAGCAATATATTCAGGAAATGACTAAGGTTATACTTATATCTATAGATACATAGTACTAACTAACATAAACCTGAACAACCAAAATTCCAAAATTTTCTTCTTGACATGTGGTGTTATTACGATGAAATACAGGGAGTACGTTATTGATATATTTTTTATTGACTGAGATAATTATTAAAATATTCAATTAAATTTTGACATTAAAAACTGACAAGCGTCTCATGGAAAACGGTGAAATACTAGCGCTCTGCCCGCGTCTTTGCCCGCGTTTTTGGGATGATAAGTACTCTATGTATTAATACAGATCATGGTCTACCTGTGTGCTAAATTTCATGAAAATCCATTCAGTAGTTTTTGCATGAAAGAGTAACAAACATCCATACAAACTTTCACATTTATAATATTAGTAGCATGGAGTATAGAAGGTAGAAAGAGGGTCATCTCTGTATATGAAGTGTCCGTAAAAACACAGGTGGCGCTGCTGTGCGGTCTACAACAGCTAAGTTCAAATATCGCTATTTCTTAGACACTAGCGCCATTCATTACGAGAGGCATAATTCAGCACAACTCTGTCTACAACAGCTATGTTCATGTCGCTATTTCTCAGACTCAAGCGCTATTCTAAAATGGCCATTATTGGATCCTCTATTTTCAGTACACAGCTGGACACTTCAACTTTTCCTCATATGATATGGCCCTCCTTCTATTCTATCTTCCATGATTAGTAGAACAAATATAATAGCAGGGTTTTATTTTAACATTTAATATTGAAAAGTATCCAACATGGAAACTTCGTCTATCATATTAACCGACTTAGTTTTTGAACTTGTTTTAATTGACCCCGGCCGCTTTAGTAACACAACAACTGGGACATCAGCTGATGATCTAAGAGCCACCCGGATATTCTACCAGCAGGTTTCATCAGGGGGTTGCGAAGGTTGAAACATAAACTATTAACCTCCTTCTTGCCGATTGGTTATGTAACAACCACGTGTACCACGCCTCTAACTTATGCAAGCTTCTAGCTCGCTACCATCGACTGGTGACGAGTAAGAGATTTTACTCGCTTGCAAAAAAAACTATATTAAATATACAAGAAATTTTGATTATGAAAATCATTTTAATTGTAAAAAAAATACTTATTAAAAAAAAACAAAAAAGCATTTTCGTCTGGTGACATGGTACCCACAAAATATTTGATGTCATGCAATAATTTGGTAAGTATGGGGTTCGCCTGGATAGCTACCACCCTTGAGCATGAGTCAGCCGCCAAACGACTCGTCGTGGTCCGTACACGTACAATCTTGCGTGTGCCACACAGCTCTTCAATGAAATTATGTTTTATCATAATAGGGATGTTTACACTAATTATAAATTAATATAAATTTATGTCTAAAATATTAGTGGTAACATTTAAAGGCCTAAAATATGATTATTTTATCCAAATCAGTCACAATAAATTAAATATCATTAATTTAAAATGTTAAAAATTGTACTCACTGTCACGTGACCTCAAACGCCATTTTGAGAATATGACGTCATTGGAACAATTTTATATGGAAATTCAATAAACTTAGTAGACAGATAGTATTGAATATAGTTTAGTGACGTCACGTGACGTTTTTGGTGAGAAATTTGATAATGATTTTTATTTATCATTTTTTGTTTTTAAATTGAAGATTATTATTTTTATAATATATTTTTCGTGAATATTGAGGTTCTATCTATAAAATAAAACTGAATCCTAAAATTATTCAACATCCCTATTCATGACAATCACCAGCTTGTAACTTTTGGAACACTGGTCTTATTTCCGACAAAATCCAATTGTGAATTTAAAATGAACTCATTCCAATGGAATCTATGCAAGCTCACGATTTGTGGCGTAACCAAGAATTCTAACTGCAATCAAAAATTGAAGAAGTTAATTCATAAATGTCATGCATAAAACATAATAGCTTTTTTAAATTTTTTCCATGATTTTAAATGTATCTTTACAAAGTACTTTTAATAAATTCTTGAAAATGTTTAAACAGGTTTTAACTCGATTCTTAATTAAAAACAAAAACACTAAATTAATAATAAAATTTACAGGGCGAAGTTTCAGCTAAATTATAACAATATAGTTTAGTCAACTGTGGTACACAAAAACCAAGAGGATTATTTATGAAAGAGATATTTTTAGAAGATAATATGCATAACTATCGAACGAAGACGACAAGAACGAGTTCTTCGATCAATATTAGGTTGGTTCTAGGATTGGCATGCCAACATTAATATATGCCAAATTTAATAATCTTGAATACCATTTATGTGATTAGGAATTTGGAATGTGAACGTTGTATGTGAGGTAAGCATGAGATACTTATAGCCTCTTTTCTCGTATTGGAGTGGTCTCGAATACTGGTAGTCTCATGCCGCCAAAGCAAGCGTAAAGATAATAGTATAAAAATAGTATTATATAAATTATTTTTAGGTCGGTAACGCGTCCGTGGTACCAGCCACAAGACTTTTATTATGTTTCATACCGCTAAACAACTATCGTCCACCAATCCGCACTGGAGCAGCGTGGTGGAGTACGCTCTAGGCCTCCTCAAGAGGAGAGACCCGTGCCCAGTAGTGGGCCATTAATGGGTTGAAGCCAAACAACTATCGTTATGTTTTTTTTGACGTAAATACGTCTTTAAATTTGCTACCATACGAGGGTAATCCAAAAAACCTAATGATAACAAAATCGGAGGATAAAGTTTGGCGTTGTAGTTTCGAATCTATCCTCTACATCCTAAATTAAATTATTTCACTGGATAGCTAAGGGATCAAAGAATTCATTACAATAAATGAGGACAGTGACGCGTCATGCGCGGAGGAGGGGGAAGCGCTGCCATTTTGAGGTTATTTTGCTACGTATCGAGATTTGCAATTAGTATAACTTAAAAGCTTTAAAGCGCTCATAGCCCTGCGGCTTTCGTCGATCCTAAGTGATCGACAAAGTTAAGCAACAGCGGGCGCGGTCGGTAGTTGGATGGGTGACCGCTAGTGGTAAAAAATTCTTGAGCGTTTCCGTGCTTCGGAGGGCACGTAAAGCCGTCGGTCCCAGTTGTTATCATAAGATAACAGTCGTTAAGCCATGTCGGAGGCCCTTGGGCTGTTTGAAAACTTCCGACACTCGGGTTGGTCACTAACCCCTCCACCAATCCGCACTGGAGCAGCGTGGTGGAGTATGCTCTAGGCCTCCTCAAGAGGAGAGACCTGTGCCCAGTAGTGGGCCATTAATGGGTTGAAGCCATAATTTAAAAATATTTTATTTAAAAAATATAACACATCGTTACATAAACGTATTTACGTACGTATACAACACACTGCTACGATGCCGTGTCCATGACACAGCCACACCTCATTCTTTACATCCAAATCATCGTGCACTTGAGCATCCAAAATGAAGCGTTAAAATGTCAAGCGATTTACAGTTTTGAAGACAGGCGTGTAAAATTTAATTTCGTCTGAAGATATAAGATATAAAGTAAAGGAAAATAAAAGATAAATATGGGCACATAAATTGCAATTAACTATTTGTGCATATCTGTCATGCATTTGCATTGTACAATTTTTGCATATTTTTCATGCATAATTGCAAATGTTTGCATATTAAAGATTTGCACAAGTAATTACTTGTAGAGCTGTTGACCGCAGCTTTGCATACGGTAATAATGTGTTAACTTATTCAAACTTTTATCCTGTTTTTCTGGGAAACCTTTTAATTTTCCGGGATGAAAAGTTATCTAAAATATGACCCAGAGTATCAGTAACAACTTTACCAATTTTCATCGAAATCCGTTCAAGGGTTTTTATGTGATGCCCGGACAGACAAACAGACACTTTTAGTTTTATTATAGTATAGATAAAAAAGTGTTCTACTTTCCTAATCGCTATAGTCAACGCTACATTTTACAATCTCGTTGATGTCTTTTGCATTAGAATATAATAATACGAGACTTTAAAGTATTTAAAATCGTTAAAAATAGCAGATATATCTAAAGTTGTGTAATAAATAACGGCAGGTATACTAACACGGTTATAGAGTTATTTTTTGAAAATCATAAAAATGCTAAACTTTAATAAATAATCGTTAATTGGAAATATTCAAATTGTAAGATGTTAGCATACTTTTCTGGGCGGTCAATTTTAAGTTTCGTGTTTTATTTGTAAATATTATTTTATCGTTACTATTATTCTGTATCAAATAAGATTAAAATATAAACTAAATAATTCTTCTGAATAAATAACCGATTTCATTATTAATACGAGTTACTCAAAAACTAGACTTCCCTATTTGTATGTGAAGACTAACCGAAACAATAGAACCAACCGAACTACGCAAATCACTACACACTGCTAAATCACCATAATCATCGCTAAATCAAACATTACGTGACAGCTAACCACTGGCTGTGACCAACACACCACACTTGACCTTCAAACGACCTTACGTAGGTACGCTATATGCAAACTTTCACCGCATAACCTCTTTCTTAGGAGTCTCAGGACTGTGGACCGAACGTAGCAATAGAGCCGACCAATTAGGATACCAACCGAACCACTCAAATCACTACTCAACCACTGCTAAATCACCGTAATCATTGCTAAAGGTCGCTGTATACGTAACGTGGACGGGACGGGGACGGGACGTGGACGGGACATAAATATACTTGCGTGCCCCGTTCCCGTCCCGTACGTGATTCGGTTGCGTATGCGCTATCGTTTACATTTTCTATGAAACAATATTTCCAAAATTTCACGTCCCGTCCCGTTCGGGGTAAAAACACGTCACGTATCGACCTTAAATCAAAGATTACGTAGACCCTACTATGATTAACCATCGTCTCCCGTGACCACACTTGACCACACTTGACCTTCAAACTTACGCTATATGCAAAACTTTCACCACATCACCACTTTCTCGTCACGGTAAAAGTTAACACGATCACAATGGGATTTTTGTATCACGAGTTTCGCTTTTTATATCGCTGATACCTATTTATCTTGCCAATTTATAAGTAACCTTAATGTTTGGTCGTAAAGTCTAAAATAATGTGTAGGTATGTCTGATGTTAGCAAGCCGCACAGTGTCTGAAGTTGCTGAGGAAAAATCGTCACAAAAACAACTTTTATGTGTGTGATCAAAGCTGATGCACACATAGGGTTGCCAGATGGTCGGGACTCGTCTGGATTTTCGTAATTAAGGGCCTTGATCATACTCTATCGACTTTACTGTGGAGTGTCTGACACGCTGTGCTAATTAGTTTGTAGTTAAACGGAATTGTGGTTAAAATAAATAGGGATGTTGACTAATTTTAGGATTCAATTTTATTTTATAGATAGAACCTCAATATTCACGAAAAAATATTATAAAAATAATAATCTTCAATTTAAAAACAAAAATTGATAAATAAAAACCATTATCAAATTTCCCACCAAAAACGTCTCGTGACGTCAATATCCGATATTCAATACTATCTGTCTACTGAAGTTTGTTGAATTTCCATATAAAATAGGAACAATGACGTCATATTCTCAAAATGGCGTTCGAGGTCACGTGACAGTGAGTACAATTTTTAACATTTTAAATTAATGATATTTAATTTATTGTGACTGATTTGGATAAAAGAATCATTATTTTAGGCCTTTAAATGTTACCACTAATACTTTAGACATAAATTTATATTAATTTATAACTAGTGTCAACATCCCTATTGTGGTTAAAATAAAGTGTTGGAGTCGGAAGTGCTAATAGCACCGAAAGTCTAAGAATCCTCGATTGCTTTCTTACTATAGCAATCGGCACCAATAGAATCTGAACTATTAATTTTTTTGCTATGAATAATATCAAATAATTGCAAATAACACTATAGTATCACGGATTTAGAATTACTATATAATTTTTACAATTATAACTGTGATAACAATGTATTGTAAAATGGTAAAACTGTAACAATATTGTGACTTTCACATTTAGTCAACTGACTAGGAGATTATGAATAGTTAGAATAGAATAACTGCATAATCGCATATCTATCTTTCAATCGACGATTGTTTCAAACTTCGTAACGAACGTTAGCTCTGACGTACAGATAATACAAACATATGGCGTGTATAAGACGTCTGTATAGTTGTATAATGGCGTGGACTTAGACAAATGAAGGCCAATATTATCGAACATCAATGGCCGGGCAATCCAGACGCATGGGCGGGGGTACAAAGCGCTATTTGATATTCTATGAGCTCCATTATCGTTATCAATAAATCCATTTGGAGTCCACAGGCGTATCACTTACGTAGCAGCATAAAATCATTGTTTAAAACTCGCAATCTGAAATGAATTTTAATAGTCGAAGTTAAAGCTCAAATTCCTTTGACAGTGTTGCGACAGTGAATACTAAGGAATTCTATGGTTTCTTTGCCCTAGACTTATAAAATACATGGCAATGTACTTACTTTGATTGTACGAGATAAGAATTTCCTGCTATTTGACGTCGTTTTGTAATATAATTGTAAATTTCATATCAAAATACCTTTGAAAACCCTTAAGAAGTACTTTTTCCTGAATAATTCTCAGTATAAAATAAATTCATAGAACATATTAGTTATGTCGCAGATTAAAATGGAGATTTGATTAAATATTACAGGATGAGAAAATAACAACTCCGTGAGGCCATTTCTCTAGAGAATTTAAGTGAATTAATTTCCTAAACTGCTTTTGACAAATGAATCATGTCTAATAAAATTACAAGATTAGGTACATATTCATTAAAAAATATAAGCTAATTATATTTTTTACGAAAAAAAGTTGAATGCTACGCAACATTCACCTGATGACAAGTGTCGATGTAAGTAATTCAAATTATACGCACTGACTTAGCAAAAGCTTTTTCGACTTTCTTCTTGAAGACACCCACATAATATGGGCAGGAAAACCAAAGCGGACAAACTTTAGTATCTCTTCAAAATATGAGAAAATGACTAATGAATGAGAAAATGTCCAATGACTATCTCCTCTCTCAGGGCTGCTGGAAGAGATTTCTTAAAGAAATAAGCAGTTCCTTTGTGCAAATTTTATCTATCATTGTTGTTTTGTGTAAGATTTCCTTCGTGTACAAAAATATATAAATAAATAAATAATAAATAAATAAAAGGTTATTAATTTATGGCAGATAAATTTCAAAGTTATTTTTTCTTTGCAACGACTAGATATCATTTCAATAAGTTAATCCTTACTTATCTCTGGTAAACAATAAGATCTGAGAATAACCAGGAGATCAGAGAATGGTGAATACCAGTAATCGTACCAATACGCACTGGTTGGTGAGAGATTAGTAATCATCAAAAAAAGTTTTGAGCCCTCGTCTCGATTAAAACTGATACTATTACAAAGTGATAAATGTCGCCTTTTTGAAAGTGATATCTTCTACCAGTATAGAACGCAACAGCTTACAAGAACAGACCTGACGTAGGAACGAACAAATGTCTTCCCATCTCGCTTAAGCTCATACTAACTTGAAAGTGAGAAAAGGAAAGAAGAAGGTTGATTACGGCTTTGTTCGTGCTACTTTCCACAGCGAACGACAACAAAACATTATTTATTGGTGGGTGATTATCGGATGGTGAGACAGATTTATGCACGCATGCTGCTTATATTGGACAGGATTGCTTAATTAGACTTCCTTTATTCATTACGAGGAAGAAGATTGTTAGCGTATTAAAAGAGAGAAGCTTCGTATTGAATTTAATTCAATCGCGGATTCTATAGTATGAACATGAACGTCGCACTGGGATTTTCTGTGTGGAAGCATTGCAATGCACAACCGATATCAACAACTATGACCCATTTTTTTAAGTTATGTGGTTTGACCGGGAATTGAATCCGAGAACTTTCGGTTCCAGAATCTCTACCAAATAGACTATACTACTTTACATTTACATTCCTTTTTCACATACTAGGTGTACCTAGGTGAGTACATAAGGGAAATAAAAAACATTTTTTTTTCAAAAAACATAGAAAGCTATGCAGATACCGAAAATCACCGAAAATTGTTGAACAAGTAAAACACACAAAGACAAAAACTATAATATTTAAAACTAAGTACCTACTTAAAATTCGATTTTGAATAAACTAGCAATACGAAGACCGAATGCATTTTGAGCGTTTTTATTTTTTCACAAATTATTTTTCGCATGCACGCTGCCAACTTTCTCATCAGCCTGTTACCTACTTATTCATTTACATTTCAAATGAAATAAAAAAAAAATTTGATAATTTATGAAACACCTGATAAACAATTGCTTTTACTTGCGGCTTACTATAAACAATAAATAATTCCAAATATTCACACTCAAATAAGTACATAAGACTAAAACAATAAAGTATAAAACTTCATTGCACAATCCAACCAACAACATGAGAATTCAAAATTCGTACCCTCAATGGAAAAAAGCCACTCAGTAAAAATTTGCAATTTTACAGGAGAGCAAAAAAACTGTTAAAATATCAGTAAGTAGTCAAAGGAATTTACATTACGATTTCTTGCACAAAACCGTCAAGATTAATGATAAAATTTCAAAAAAAAATTGAGCATATGCAGCTTTTCTCCCTCTTTCCAATCATATTACTAATAGATAACTAAAATTCAAAGTAACACGACTTATGTTTTTTTTCCACTGAGGTTGCGAAATAACAAATCAAATTATAAACCGCAATATATACCGGAACTCCTATCAACTATCTTAGTTGATAGACATTCTAACAGCACTAGAACGTCAACTAGTTGTTGTTGATAGTCATTCTAATCACTAGAACGTCATAGGTGACGTCACGCACACGTCACGCGTCGGTCGCGCGCCACTTGAAACTGGCCGGTCGATGCTCCCGCGCCTCACCGTTAGCTCCCGAAATATTGGGACACACGGCCCTGAAAAATGGCGAATATCTGACCAGGAATAGACTAGTGTCCCGATAAAATGCAGATGGATGTCCATTAATGGCTTAGAGGGGCATTATCCTCCTCATTATTCAGGAGGCTTAGCATTTCTTCATCACGCTGATACTGTGCAGATTGGTGGTTTGGCTTATAGTAGCATATTAATATGCCACTTTTTAACCCTCGAGGCGAAAACGAGGCGTGTTATAAGTTTGACATATCAAATAAAATAATTTGAATTGTGTATTACAAAATTGGTTGTTTGAAGGGGGGTAGTTATGGGGAAAGGGATGAATATACTGAATTCCGCAACCTACCCGAGTGGGGTATGAAATGAAAGGGCTTGATTTGTGTATTACAAAATTTGTTGTTTGAAGGGGGGGGGGGGGGGGGTAGTTATAGGCAAGGGGATAAATTTACTGAATTCAGTGAAAATACCTGAGTAGAGAATCAAAAAGTTTAATTAAGTTGGTAATTTATGTCACCATCATCAAAGAAGTTTTACTTCAATCGCACGTAAAGATTACACGCACACACTTTTTTTTACATCCGTGATGTTATTGATGTATTTAGCAAATGCGAATACAGTATGGGAAATAGGGAAATGGGAAATTCATCTAGATCAAAGAAACCGGTAATTGTTATTGCGCGGGATATGTTTCTCGAATAACAAATGAAGACTAAACTAAGCATTAAATACTAAATGAAGAGTAAATGAAATAAAAAATTAAATAAGTTTTCCCTGAAATCCCATGAGGTCCGCGGCCTTTTCGTACATTACACCTTGTCCATAGGAATGCTGGCCTCCAGGCACGACCGGTCGTCGCTCCCGCTTCCCCAAAAATTGCTACACTCGGCCCTCTAATGAGGCCAATACTCACTACTTAGTATCTACACAATGTATATATATAAGCTATTATATTATCTACTAGCTGACCCGGCGAACTTCGTTTCACCTAAATATACTCTTTGGCCATTTTCTAAGTGAACTGCTAAATGAACTACAGTGGGGTATCTTTCATGAATGGGAAAAGAAAAAATGCGCCAAATTGTAATGTTCAAAAAATGTTCGTATTTGCTTAGGTTTTGAAGAAATTACAGCATCATTTAAGGTTTGATCCCAATGGGAATCATTTTGTAACAGTTGAAAACTTTTTTTTTTAATATTATAAAAACCTTCCGTGGGCTCTAAGGAATATACACAAAAAAAATTATCAGAATTGGTCGAGCGATTCTCGAGTTATGCGCTTAGCCAACATTCATTTTTATTTATATAGATATGTATATAATGACTTTTATTTCTTACCCTCATTTTCATGTACATAAGTTTAAGCAAGCATAAGCAATGGAAAAGCGATTACGAATAAGAAATTTTGAGTTTACGTTTAAATATGTATACGACGTGACATAAAGTTGAGTGTTAGCCAGGTGACATGGCTTCAACCCATTAATGGCCCACTATTGGGCACGGGTCTCTCCTCTTAAGGAGGCCTAGAGCATACTCCACCACGCTGCTCCAGTGCGGATTGGTGGAGACATATGCCATATTATCACATAATTAAATGGTAATTTGCGAAGACAAAAATACTACATCTATGTTTAAAACTATCTGTGGCATGTGGTTTTGCCGTACGATACTTAATTGTTTTACCCCATATGAGTAGATTTTTCAAAAACGTTGAATCAGCGGTTTCAATATTTTTAACCAACCGAAATCAAATAATATAAAATATTGCTTGCTTCGAAATTGTCAGATTTTCAAACAAACATTCATAACTTAAGTAAGTAAAATATTTTCAATATTCTTAATCGAAAAATTGAACAGTTTTCATAGTTTCATAGGTTTGATTAAAAATTAATAAACCGGTCAAGTGCGAACTAAACTCGCAATTTTTATTTTATTTTATTTACAGTTTATGTTTCTAGGTCCACTGGTTCAAGCTATCCGTCATTAATAATTTATTTATTTAATCTTTATTATACCTAATACAGATGGTATAAAAGGTGAGTTTAATGCTAAGAGCATTCTCTACCAGCCAACCTTTAATTAGGCAAAGCAGAAAACAGCGATGGCGGTATTTTTATTTTAATAGTTTCTGTTTTATTAAGTATAGTTTGCAGTTATTCCCCTTTTTCTTAGTCTGTCAACGGAATTTCTTCATTTGTTTTATTTTGCTGCTATTGTCGAGGTTTTGGAGTTACTTTTTATAATAAAAAAAAATTCAGAATAGCACTAACAACTAGATATAGGGTACTCTACACTTACAAACAATATTAAAACGCCAGAGGCAAAGAGTAATATACAAGATTTAGTCATCGTAATTGTTATTCTATGGCTTCAATAAATTGTATGTCAGCTTCAATTAAGCACCATTCTCACCTCGTAAGGCTAAGGGTGTTATCGTACGCACTACAATCGCGATTTAGTTAACCGTTATTTAAGCTGAATTCAATAAACCCGGCGAGTTTCTTTGTTACGTAGAAAATTAATTTTGTAGGTGGCACTGAATTTTGCTGTATACAATCTTTATTGATATTTATTTATTTAATCGTTTATTAGGCAATCCAACAGCGTTACAGGTACAATAGTAGAAACAATATTAAAATATATTATATCCACAAATACTTTATTTCCCTTTTATTGTAATGGGCATTGCCAAGTTTGGCCTCATAGAATTTTGCTTAGTAAACATGTTTCAAAAAGTTAACGCAAATTTTCAATACATTAGAAAAATAATATCGATGTCTTCTTGCAATAAATCAGTATTCACAACAATCAATTGTTTTAGGAAAAAGTATTTAAAGTGCTTTGTTCATTTTCTCAACAATTCATTAAATTACAGTATTTATAAGAGTGTTTCACCTACCTGTACGCATTTAATAGAAAAACATCCTAGAGTGTAAAAGGGTTTAACTTAATCTACCGCAACGGGTTAGACATACATACATAAGTACAGGTATTTAACCTGAATCCATAATATTGGCATATAAGGCAAGCTAAAATGCTTTTACAAATACAATGACTATGCAGTATTTTATTATGAGTGTATTACCTGGTACCTATACTAATATAACAAATCATTACAAGGTTTTAGGTCTACTTATTAATTATTGTATTTTATGTATTGGTTTACAATAATAATGTTAAATTATCTAATGACGTAACGAAAATAATGAAAAAAGTGCTTTGATAAGCTTTGGGAACTGAATAATTTTTTATAATACATAAGGCAAGTTATTGAACCAAATGTAATTGTATCTTACCACCTATAAACCCACAGAGCAAATGTTGTGAATAAAAATTACTTCGAAATTATATTTCAATAAAACGTAATAACTCATGACATAATTAATATATTTCCGACAATACATGGTCTTAAAACAAAAAAGACATTATGTAGTTAATCGATGCAGCAAACAAAAACTCGATTTAAATACGCCGAAAGCTGTTCCAGTACGTAAAATTATTCCGGCAGAAAATACGGAAGCCTTTCAAAAACAAACTGGCCATTAAAAAACTGGAGCTCAAGCGGTCGATGCACCGGGAAGCTGGGATGACCGTTAACGAAAACCTTGCGTTTTATAGGTCCCTAGTACTTTTGGGGAAGCTTGGGCGAGCTTTTATGATTATAGTAGTGCTTTTCCCGCGACTTTACCCGCGTTTTTCGGAATAATAAGTACTCTATGTCTTATTCCAGATCATGGTTTATGGTGCTTTTTAACCGACTTCAAAAAAGGAGGAGGTTCTCAATTCGACTGTATTTTTTTATGTTTGTTACCAGAACTTTGTTATCAGAACTTTCGACTGGGCGATTTTGATGATTTTTTTTAATCAAATAGCTGGTGCTTGTCGTGTAGTCCCACTTAAATTTGAGCGAGATCTGACAATGGCATCCATGAGAAACTTTTTGCATTAAGTATGTGCGCGACAAATGGACGAATAACTTAATATTACGCCAACCGATTTCGATGATTCTTTTTTATTAGAAAGGATCTTCTTCATTTGAAGTCGGTTCTTTTTTTTAAATTTTAGATTATCATGAATCCATTTAGTAGTTTTTACGTAAAAGTACATACAGACTTTCACATTTATAATATTAGTAGGATTTGTAGAATGTATTTTAGTAGGATTGGCCTTGATTTATTATTTTTTATTCATATAGGTACACTTTAAGTGGTACCAAAGGTAATACCTACTTACTATCTCAGAGAGCTACGATGGTATCTTACACAATTATGTATCATGTCTTTTACCTCTCTTAAGATAGAGATAATATTATCAGATACTACCTAGATAGATGTTAGAGATTAGATATTACAGTCTACAGATTATCTAGATCTAAATTCAATCACAGCTGATTAGAGCCCTATCCAGTTACAGAATAAGTCATATAATTGACTAGCGGAACCCATATAAAGAACGGTTCTTGGCTGTTGCTTATTTTTTTGTTTAGCTCGCCACTGCACTTCCGCGTTTCGTGCACATGTCGCTGAATTAAAAATTTAAAATATTAAGCTTTATCAGATTCAATTTAAACAAGTAAAATGAACTTATTTGTAAAAACAAAACCTTGCAAAAACGACATTAAAGCTAATGAAAGGGTATACATAATTAAAATGACACATCAGGTAATTTGAAAAGTAAAAATTTAATGAAAAGTAAATAGAAAAACAGCAACGAGGCTGTCATGAGCTTTTTATTCGAGTTAAGTTAATGTTTGACAACTATCCCACCTGTCAGGAAGTACAGGATCTCCAGAATGATAAGCGCACAGTAAAAGCTTAACACTTGGCCAGTTTTTAAATAATTAATAAATCAAATACCCAAACAGAAGGCCAAAAATCAGGAAATGAACGAGCAAAATCGCTCGAATGGCAACCGACATGGAGTGAAAACGCGTTAATATTAACGCATAGGTACTTAACTATTATAGTATAAATTAAAAATCAAAAACCCGACTGTAAAAAAACATGATACATACCTTTTTGAAATCCTTATGATAAGCTTTTTACTTTAATACCCATATTGCAGTATTCGATTTATTTTTATTTTTGGTACTTCAAGCAATGGCATCTCACAGCCACTTTATTTTTTATATTTTAATTTCACATATCTAAGAACACTTGGGCTATCAAGACGCATCTAACGATATCATAATTATATAAATCGGTACAGCGGTTTGGAAGACATGAGGTAATAATAATATTACATCCATACAAGATACGCGCGAAAAACATAAGCCTTCCTGGCACTTGGGTAAAGAGTAAAACTAACTAGGTATATGCGTTGCAGGTGCGTAAAAAATATGAACCTTGAAAACTAAAAACCTTAAGTATTGTATTAAACTGTCAAAACAAGCAATGATATTATATATTAAAAAGAGGCAGATATGTCATAAGCGCGCGCGTTGTGTGACTCAAAAACTTCCCAATTGGGAACTCTTATTCAGGTGAAGAAAGAGATAGTGATGTAGTTTTGACGCGAGAGCGATAAAGACGTGCGATAAAGCAATAAAGCGTGCCTTGCGGACATCGGAACAGATTTTTCGGTTGATTTGTGAGGGCATAACGTATCTATATTTATTTAAATATCATTGAAAACAAGAATGTTTAAATGATTGTGATATTTATTGAGAAACTCAAACTAAGGTACCACTGTACGATGAATCGATTGTCGTGATGCAATCTGTTGTAACCTCGATTTATCTATATTTGAGTAACGGTTATTGCCAATTGCTATAATATTGACAGTTGCCACAAAATAGAGAGAATTTGTGCAATCACTTCGGCCTGCATTGATAGGTGTATTGACAAGTGGGGCACAATGAAACGAAAAAAGCATTTTTGTATTTTATTTAATCTATAGTTATTATCACTATATCATTTTTGTACTATTAGAAACTTTGCTTATTAAAGTAATAAGGTTAGTTAGTCGTTTAAATTAGATTAATAGTCAACTCTAACCCAATTCTTTTACGATCTACGGCGACCATTCTTCTGTTTTTATGTCCCACAAATTGGCACAAATGTGGGATACAATGAAACACCCCTTTAGGCGCGATGAAACACTATGAGGCGCAGTGAAACGTGCGTTGTAACAATCGTATTAGTAACAAAGCAAATAAAACTAACTTCTAAATATGATAACAATGAATATCTTAGCCAAAATTGTATTTATTCAAAATTCGTGAAGGGAATATGAAGTTGTCTTTTAGTTTTTCCAGAAAAACTTGGTGAGGGCAATACCAATTCAATAGGTAACCAAATAAGGGAAAAATAAGCTGTTGTCTAGAGAGACAACAGAGTAACAAGAGTGTTACTCTTCCTTACAATAAAACACATTGAACCCCGTTTAATTGTGCCCCATCACGTCAAAACAAATTTAAAAATAAAATATCAATATTTTTACTTTGAGATTATGTATCTCAATTAAATCTTAGTAGGTAATTTTTTTTATTTATTTATTTATGTATTTATTTAGTTTTATGTAGTTTAATTTAAGAGAACATAATGATTTACCAACCATCAACTGTTTTTTCGCAAATCACATTGATTTTTCGATTTTAATTTTAACTTTAGACCCTCAAAAACATTTTTTTCATTCGCAAATTAAACACACGACATGTATGTGGTCTCCAGATAACTAATTTCACTAATAACTTGAGGAAGTATGCGATTACTAAGAAGAAAGCAGAAATTTTAAAAATTGTTGATTTTATTAAAATCGTTTCATTGTACCCCGCGTTTCAAAGAGCCCAACTTGTCCCTACTTCATAATATACATAAGTATTAAGTACTCAAAGTATTTCTCTCATCCTGAAGATCGATTTGGTTCCGATGACAATGCTATCTATCAGAAGGTATTATCTATCAGTGTTCTTTATCGTAATCGTATCGTAAATAAAGATTGGCTCCAGGCGAGTAAACTCCTCAGCGACCGACAGCATAAAGAAAACATTTGAAAAGCTTGGTTTAAAAAGTATTTTTAAAACATTCATTTATTTGGTAAAACGTTGTACCTATGAAGATTGAATTAACGCAATGCATTGTACAATACTTATTCATTAAATGGTGTTATTTATAAATCGAAGCTCACAAGTGAATGACAGCCTAAAATAAGTTGTAATTAAAGATCCTGTTTAGTCTACAGAAACTACTCAAGGTCGACTTGCAAAATGCAAATCAGTGGTGTCATTGCCACATGTGTGATTGCATACACTAATCTATTACGTAGTGTGTATCATGTTTATCATACAACATACCCTATTACAATCCAAATTAGGACAACATTATCATTGTACCGAGCTAATGGTACCAGAAAAACAGAAGTGCGGACGTTATAGTGATTTATGATTGGTATTGGTATACGTACGATGGCTACGACAGACTATTGTATTTGTATGTGATGATGTTTTCCTCTTAAACTGAGTGTTGCACAACATCTGGGAAAGAAACATGGCGACAATACAAACAATGACAATGATGTAGGTATGTATGTAGTTCCAGTTAAGTTTATAATTAACCGACTACAAAAACTACTACCTTACCTTCCTATACCGCCTTTCGCGCATTTCTATTTTGGCCAATGGTTAGCTGGTGGAAAATGCATTAAGCATTAAGCTCGCCATTAATTGTACCGTGATATTTTATTGTGGTCAATATAGGTGAAATAAATAAATAAAGTAATAGCTCATTTAGATGGTTAGTGGTATGTTGTAGTAATTTATGCAAAAACTCTTATGTCCTTAGTTGTCTTTAATATGGAACTCCTTTTTGAGAATAATGCAGGTACGTAGGATTCTGTGATTTACCTAAAAAACTCTAATTTTATACGGAGAAGTGCAAAAAGCTAACTTAAAAAATAATTATTACTTTAAGAGTACTGCATAATTTGTAAAATAAAATTGAACAATGAATCGTGTCCATATGAATAACCTTGTGCCAAATTGAATTACGGCCAAAGTTCGACTATAGAATTACTGAGTAACAGTAACATACTCGAGACCTTTTAGTACCTAACTGAAGCTGAATTAAACAGGCATATAAATACTTCAGCTAATGCCAGTTTAAACCGAAGATCACGGTCTTCAATGAGAGCAAGAAACAAGTTAGAGTAATGATCAAGTTTACCGTACCATAGTGAGTCATTCGTTCGCTCCGATTCTCTGCTAAGACTTTCCCCGCGTTCCGGTACGACGGGGTAGGCTGTTGGATAAATCTTACTGTTAGGCCGGAGCCGTGATTTATTGTTGTCTAAGGACATCGCCGTTGATTGTAATCTAGACGTGGAGTAATTGGTGAATGGTTCGTCCTGAAAGGCCTTTAGGTTTTGTGTATTTTGAGTACTGTTGGCTATTGCACTCATTATTAGCCTATAAACCAGGAGGTTCGTGTACGATTGAATTTCAAACACGTTCATTTTAATCGTTCAATTCACAGATTAATAAATAATGCCGTCAAAAACCATGCCGTTTTTGTTTTTCTGTCCGGAAGTTACTGGCAGAAAACAGCTTGGTTTTTGACGTGGATGGGCGTGGTAGCTTGTTAATACAGGAATTACTTAATCCAGCACGGTATTTTTCTTCCTCAGTCACATACAAGGCGGTGATCTATGTTGAAATTTTTTTCAATTTTATTGGATACTTCTGTCTATCTGACATTGATTTTTTAAGACGAGTCCTATTTGGTAAATAATCTTACAGAATCTTTTTATCGTAACTTTTATGTAATTTAAAAATAAGGTTGACACAAAATGAAAAGGATTTTAATGGAGGCCATACACGATCAAGGGTACTTGATCAAGCGTCAAGCGGACTTGACGCGGCATCCAGTATACTTGATCGTGTATGGCTACGGTATAGCTATGTCATGCACACTGGATGGGGCGTCTAGTCAAACTGCAAATTTTGATCAAGGTATAATAACCTAAGGTAATGCATCTGGGTAGTGGGTACCTACCTACCTTTGGGATAAAACGGGGTGGTACAGGCCTTGTCCATCCCATACGTTGTACATCACTTCTAAGAGTGCGAATGGCCACTGTTGCTCAAATACATTCGTGCTACCCTCTTTTTAGATAGATTTAGAGAGAGCAAGGAGAAAGAGCGAGAAAGATATATCTCCACCTATTATAGAATTAGAAGATAATTACATCTATAATCTAGAAGTAGATTACTTATTATGATTGTAGGTATACAGTCGATACCTTTTTATTCGTATTATCGTGTAAACAATTATTTGATTTAACCTGTTTAACGTTATACGCATCAAATGTTCCGATGAAGTTACCGCTTTATTTATTAGAATAAATTACAATTATTAATTATTGATTACGGTCCACGTTCAATTACGTTTATAAATTAATGCTATAAGTATTCAATTAAAAGCATGAAAATTAAAGTGAAGAATATGAGTTTTATAGTAACGAGTTAATTTCTCGCTTTTCAATTAGACGCAGCCGTTGTATACAAGCGGTAATGAATAATTCAATCCGTTTACGGTAGGAAAACATTGTAAAAATTTAGTCAGATTAAAAAGTATGTTAGACTGGTTTAAGATCAAATAAGTTTCCAATTGTGCCGCACATCGTGTAATTGTAATAAAAGCGTGGGGTGCATGGTGTCAATGAGTAGAAAGATTATCATTTTGATAATATATAAGTTGAATCCTAAAAAAATTTTTTTTTTTAAACGCTTTTATTTCAATAATGTTTAGTTTATAAAATTAGCTACAAGTTGTGAAAATTTCAAGTCTCTACGTAAAATAGAACATAGAGAATTATGCGTCTAAAGTCTGAAAATCGTTTTTTTTAATTTAATTTTTTTTTTTTTTTTTTTAATTTTCGTGTATTGTCATCGGAAATACACATGTCTGCCAAATTTCATCAATTTTCATTAAAGGGAAGTCATTCAAATTAACGTTACAAGATTTGATCCTTTGATGCTTTGATGCTCCGAAGTGAAGCTAAATAAAAGCGTTTAATTAAAAAGCACCCCACGCTTTCTTAATTCAAATTTATTTTCTATTTTTTAGTTGAATTTTCTATAACAGCGTGTTTTTATAGTTTTTTAAACTATTATTTATTTTACCACAATTAATTAGTTCATACGTAACACGCTAACGACACAGTTAAATTGGAACCGGTTCGAGTTTTCCTGTTGCAAGCACCTAAGGGCTTGCAAAACCTATCGGGCTGAGGTACTTGGAATGTTACATAAAGTGCCTTTGCCGACTAACCGACATATCGCCAGATAGCCTTTCCCGACTGGTTGCTATTACTTGCTATCAAGTGCGTACTTGATTGCGCGTACGAAATAAAATAGTCATTACGGGTAGGGAATAGAGAATAAAATCGTGTGGGTAACAATATCGTCTCGCACTTTCTTCCTATATGGTTGACATCTTTGTGTGGTGCAATCGCATGGCACAAAAGATCCGTTGGTTGCAAATATGCATTAAACCTTTTTTGTTGCTAATGCTATCTCTGTCTAGTATTAAGTAGGTAGATACTCTATGGCCCAATAGCCATAATATGGTAACGTTTGCACTTTGCAGATCATTAGCCCAGTTAGAATCGATCCTGTCGAGCTATGGTCGGGCTTCGATTCCCGGGGATTTAAATGTTTGTTCTCGAGTTTGTAATGACTCTATCTGGTTTAAGTGCTAAGTTTTACTGAATGAATTTAGTCATTGATTCAACATTAATTTCGATAATTCAATTTTAAAAAAGTGGTCATCTCCACATAATACTAAAATATGTATATATCGGTGAGGCCATGAAGCTCCAGTGAAGGTCCAGGGACGGACCTCTTTATTCTACAGCGCTTGTCTGATGCAGAGGCTGGCATATAAGACATGTCATGTCATATTTAGATTAGGGAATTGTCAATAATGTAGAACAGATTATGATTGATCAAGTAGTGTTGAAGTACTTTGGAATATTGATGTGAATGTTAGGAGAACTGGAAATATATCATGGTGCAAATTAAAAGGAATATCATTTCATAACCAATACCATAGAATACCTCCTTCTTATAAATATATATCATAGCTAAGCACAAAACATATCTTGTAAATATGTCTTCAGAAGTCCAATAAAATATTCATAACTTCAACATGTGAAATTGTAAAGCATCTACAAAATAGTTATAAATTGTTTTGTTTCTTTCTTTCCTTAGCGAACCGACAGTGATAAAAACAGTGATATTTCCTGCATTCCCAATTAAGATTCTAACTTGTACTAAAGTCTTAGATAGCTAAACACAGAATAGAAATTGATAGCTACGAATAGAAGGTAAAATGAAATCGCACGAGACATTTTTGAGACACAAATAAGCCCGATAAACCTCTTCCTTATGGTCTAGATTCTGGATTACGGGTAAGGACTAGATATTCCTTTCAGGACCTAGATCGATAAATAGTGCTAGATAAGATTTCGCTTATCTGAATTGTCAATGACATTTGAGAAACTTATCTTTGCTAATGGGGAATAGAGATATTATTTGTTTCTAAAGTTTCGAAGGTTTGAAAAAAATTGATCTACAAACTTTGTAAAGGTCATAATAATAATAATAATAATTTAGCAAAGTGAGATCTTTCGCCAGGCGAGGTGTCATGCTCGTGCCTGAGAGCACATTTTTATTGCGTTTAAAAATTGTTTTTATAAGGCATTATAATCTATACTAATATTATAAAGTGGAAAGATTTGATTGTTTGTTTGCATTGAATAGGCTCCGAAACTACCGAACCGATTTGAAAAATTCTTTCAGTGTTGGGAAGCTACACTATCCCCGGGTGACATAGGCTTTATTATATATTTTTTTTACTATTTTTCCTGAAGCGAAGTGAGGGCGATTTCCTAGTTTAAAAACAAAAGTAAATTGAATATTTCGATATCCTAAAACTCTTCTTTAAACGCAATAAAAATATGCTCTCCTCTCCGAGCCGGTCTGTATGAACGAACACTTAGAACTTTTAAAAATAAGCTAGCGATTAAGAAAACTTTGATAGCATGATTCAGGTCCGTGACGTCACCGTGTGACGTGTGCAATGTCGCCTCAATATCTTGTAGTGTGTTAGGTAATTCGTAAGCTACTTTCGAAAGGCTACCAGCGCCGACCTACAATCGCGGGTAGTAAGTAGGTAAGCAAGTTTCTATACTTTGTGCTAAAGTCCCGACCATGGCTGACAAGTGGGTTAAAAATCTACGTCATACAGTTCTGGCACATGCTTTCCAAGTGAATACGTCCTATAGTGATACGCACCCTCAGTGGAAAAAGGCATAAGTTGAAAATTGCAATTTTACAGGAGAGCAAAAAACTGTTAAAATATCAGTAAGTAGTCAAAGGAATTTGCATTACAATTTCTTGCACAAAATCGTCAAGATAATTGATAAAAATTTGAAAAAAATTGAGCATATGCATATGACACGAGATTTTTATATATTAGATGATTTGACATAAACTCGGCATTGACGACGTGGACATAACTATCAAGTCTATCAACACCTTCATGCTAAACTAGATAACGTAATTATTTGCACAGCCACTAACCATAAGTCAATGTCTAAAATCTTCATCAATCTATTCTCGACTCAATCAGGTTATATTTAACGGCGATAATAGAACGTGTTATCATTTATGTGTGACAACGTTGTTAGTACTACATTGCCATAGTGGCTTTCCACATCGCCTAATTATGATGACTGATTGTGGTTAGCACATAATGCGGTAAGCCCTTATCAGAGAAATAGTCGATTAAAATACAATATTTTAATTAAATTTGAAATTATCATTATTTGTTCCGATGAAGAAAAAAAGAAAAATTGTAACAAATGTGTCATATAGAATCAAAGGCTATCTGATTCTCACTTTTAGCTTTTTTTGGTAAAGTGAAAAAACCTTTTATGAAGCACAGCCGACATGGAAGAAGGCCTTCTTTGAAACTTAACTGTGACTTTATGTTGAATTACAAGGAGCATGGCCGTATTTGGTAATAATTTGTCAAAAAAGCAGGTTTCAATATTTTTTTTTGCATTATTATCTCAAAAGTGTCTCAAAAGTGAGATGGCCATCTTTGATTATATAACTCAAATATTATTATGCTGCCAGTGAATACGAAATCACGAATATCACGAAACAGGATTACATCACAGCCACAAAGTAATGTCAAAGGCAATTTACAAAATCGAAGGTTAGTATGTTCTTTGCTGACCTGTAAGATGATCTAAAAATAAGGTTAGTAGGTCAAGTTAAAGTAAAATAATTCTAGAAAAAAAATTACCTACTTCAAAATTAGGGTAACTCAAAAACTACTTATGGGATCTCGCTCAAATTTAAATGGGACCACATGACAAGCAGCAGCTATCAAATTTAAAAAGAATCATCAAAATTGGTACACCCAGTAAAAAGTTATGAAGTAACAAACATTAAAAAAATACAGTTGAGAATTGAGCACCTCCTCCTTTTTTTGAAGTCGGTTAAAATATGTAAACTAACACTATAATGTAGATATATCTTACCTAACTAGCTATTACCCGCGGCTTCGGCCGCAGTAGAGTGGTTTTCAAACGAAAATTTTAATTAATAGTCCAGGGTCGATAATTTTTGAAAACAAAAAAAATTATAATAGGATGAAACCTATTGCAAAAGGAAGAGAATATAACAAAAAATAAAGGAAAAATAATTTACGGGCGATCTGAGGTCGGGAAGTGGGGGGGAGGGGGGGTTTAAGGGTAAAAAAACGGTTTATCTCAATTTCCAGCAAAACTATAAGTCCTATGGAAAAAAGTTAAATGGCAAAGTTATAGGTAATAAAAAGGTCTACAATTTTTGTATTTACACTTTTTTCACATAACCTCAAAATTTATGTGAAAAATTGAAAAAACCAAGTTTTTGGTTTTTTATTTTTATCTTTTACAAAAATTTTTTTTTTTAACGAAATTTTGTGAAAACTTACCTTTCTATGTCCCAAACATACTGTAATTTTTTTGATTTAAAATATTTATTTTTTCACCTTATTTTGACTTAATATCGAAAAATCACCCTAATTTTCAATCGAAAATTCACCTGTCAAAATATCCGCTTTTTTAAAAAAATCTGTGAGCTTTTTATTTGCTAAAATCTCTACTTTCTGATGGTATATAAAAAAATATACACTGCCATGTTAAATTTTCTCAGAAAATGCAATGAAACGACAACTATTTTCACAAAAATTATTCGAGTTCGAGTTTTTAAATATATATTTTTAATATTTATGTACAATTTTGAGCCATTTATTAAAATTTACACTTTAATTAATCGAAAAAACGTCAAAATCCATGTTAAATTAATAAATTAATAAGCAAAAAAATTACAAATCCATAAAGATTGCAAGAAACATGCAAAAATAGTTGTCGTTTCATTGCATTTTCTGAGAAAATTTACCATAGTAGTGTATATCTTTTTTATACCATCAGAAAGTAGAGATTTTAGCAAATAAAAAGCTCACAGATTTTTTTAAAAAAGCGGATATTTTGACAGGTGAATTTTCGATTGAAAATTAGGGTGATTTTTCGATATTAAGTCAAAATAAGGTGAAAAAATAAATATTTTAAATCAAAAAAATTACAGTATGTTTGGGACATAGAAAGGTAAGTTTTCACAAAATTTCGTTAAAAAAAAATTTTGTAAAAGATAAAAATAAAAAACCAAAAACGGTTTTTTGAATTTTTCCCATAAATTTTGAGGTTATGTGAAAAAAGTGTAAATACAAAAATTGTAGACCTTTTTATTACCTATAACTTTGCCATTTAACTTTTTTCCATAGGACTTATAGTTTTGCTGGAAATTGAGATAAACCGTTTTTTACCCTTAAACCCCCCCTCCCCCCCACTTCCCGACCTCAGATCGCCCGTAAATTATTTTTCCTTTATTTTTTGTTATATTCTCTTCCTTTTGCAATAGGTTTCATTCTATTATAATTTTTTTTCACTTTTCATTATTTTTAAAGGCTTCTACCCTGGTCTATAATTAATTTAGATTTATATGCCCATGCGTCCGCGCGGGTGGATATAGATTTTTACAAATCTCGCGGGAACCCTGAACTTTTCCGGGATAAAAAGTAGCCTATATGTTAATCCAGGGTATAGGCTATCTCTATTACAAATTTCAGTCAAATCGGTTAAGTAGTTGTGGCGTAATTGAGGAACAAACATCCAAACATTCAAACATCACCACAAACTTTCACATCTATAATACGTATATTAATATTTTAGGATAGGCATTGAAGTATAATGACATAGAACAGACATCTCGAACAAAATGTGTGTCCCGCCGGGAGGTTCCATTTTCAAAATTGAGCCCCCGTTCTCCTTTCAAAATCGAACGAATCCATTGAAAATTGAACATTGGGACATATTATATCGTGTTCGCGGTGTCGGTTCTATAAGCTAATAATAACACTTCAATGAGGATAGGCGACTTTTTAACAGTTGTTGGTTCCTGGAATTTCGGATTAGACAGATATCTATTACATTTTGCTTGCCATGAAATTTATTAGTCTAAAATAACGACATTAGCAAAGAACGTAAGCGCATTCCGCATCCGATACCGAACTGATGAAACGAGAGATCGAGAATCGAGATTTCACTTTCGACCGCAACTGTTGAGAATTGAGATTGTGAACCCAATTTGAGACCTCGTCGTCAGCGCGCCGTGAATTAGTGCAGTGAAAATTGTTACTTAAATGATGATTAACCTGTAAATTTTAACTAAAGACCGGATTTTATAGTTTTAATGTGGCCATGAACAGACGAGCCATGGGATGGCAAGTAATATTCGCAGTTCGCACGTGGACCGATACGTTGGCGGCCACGAATGAAAGAAGAAAGGAAGAATATGTAGTTGTAACAGTTGTAATGATAAATATTTTCGATCAATTTACTTAGTTAGTTTACGTATATTGTCAATGTCAATATAATTTTATTCAGTTCGAGAAGTATTTTCCCATTTCAAAAAGAATCTGAGTGATCGAAGACAATCTCATTTTCTTGTAGTAAGTTAGCAACAATAACAGAGTTAGGGATTGAGCAATTATCGGTTTGTCGATTTAATGTCTCGTTTAGGTAATTTTCTTTCAGAGCTCACACAGTCGATCGAACAGGATTTTTTTATGTGAAAAGCAAAAAAGAGCCAAAAACGAACATAGGTACTATCTACTTTATGGTAAGTGGGCATCACCGATGGATTTTAGTTACACCAAAAGCATCACGGATCTGTCTACGTAAAGCTCTAAGGTCGCTAGGGCCAACGGTCCAACAGCAACTGTCCATACGAAATAAACATGACAAGTGCGAGTTAAAATCGCTTGTAGAGGGTTCTGTACGTTGATTATGTATTTAGTCATTTTTCCATTTTATTTATTTTTGCCCCTTTCTTTAAAACCATAGACTCCTGTAATATTATATAAAACTATTCTCTGTATATTTTTCGAAATTCTAGCGTCAGTAGTTTGGGAGATAAGGGAATGGGATAAGGGGTTTGGGGACTAGTCAATTTTGGCTTTAATATTTGTTCTTTCTTGAATTCTAAAACTATCCTTTGTAGAAATATAACAAAATATGTTTGAGATCCTCACAATAAGGCCTTTCATTTGACATACTACGCGATATGGTTAGCAGAACAGTTTTTGTTTAATTTTGATTTCATTAAAGTTTTTTCAAAATTCAGTTGTTTACTTTATACCTTCACCTTTGGATCACAAAAAATTACATGAATACCAAAATTTCAACTCATTACGTCCAGTAGTTTCAGAGTAAATTGGCTGTAAAGTGCGGACAGACACACGAGTTATCCTTTAAGGGTTCCGTTTTTCGTATTTTTCGGAACCCTAAAAAAGGCTACAACTTCATGCCATCTTTGTTTTCTTCTAGTAAGTAGGTACTGTTTCGAAAAGTTGTCTAAGCGTAAATAAAGTTCTTTGTTTAAATTAACGATTAGGCGCTAAAACTAGTTCCATAACAGCGAAAACCGAAAACATGACGTTAACAACACGCAAGAAAACGAAAATTTTATTAGCAAAGTATTCGACAAGGCAAACCGCTTTCGCTTTCAACAAATCAATGGTTTTGTTGAGGTTTCTAAACAAGTTTTTTTTTAAATAGGTTAGTTATTTTTTTAATGCTTGGGAATTATCCCGCCGTGGCAAATGATCATAAAGTTCAGGATTGTAAGCGCACAGAGTTGAAAAATCAATTATTTCTTTTGTTTCACATTTTTTATAAAGTATAAGTTAATGTTTGACTATAAACCAACCTATTGTTACGTTTTATTATAGATTCATAAAAGTACCTACTGGTATTTATGAAATATATTTAGTAAATTACATTATGTAAGTAAAACAAGTTTATAATATTTTACTTTGTCCTGTTTTTTTCACAAAATTTCGCCTAATATTTACCTATAAGGTAATTAATTACTGATTAGTAGGTACATGTAGTTACATGACTATAAGATTGGACATAACAAAGAATTGACTGATTTTAACGTTTAAAGATTTTTATACAAAGTTTTACCCATTTTAAGTTGTAATCGATGCCGTATTGTAAAAGTGGTAAGCCTTGATATTATACAGAGAGAAATAATTGGCATGTAAAGTACCTGGTTATATACAGGTAGGGCTTAAACATTTTTAAGTATGATGACGTTTGACTCACTTTTATATTTTATATTATTATACCTTTACATTATTATCAGACTTAAACTTAAGTTTTCAGTGACAGTGACCAGGGTAACATGTTCAATATTATTGGATAAGTTAAAATTAATATGCTAATCGAGAGTACCTTTCCGTAGCGGTATTTAAAAAACAAAATTATCTCATCGCAACTGATCGCAAATCAGTTACAAATTGAAAAAAATAATAAAAATTCTTAGTTTAGGACCATAAAATAAAATTTAAATATTAGATTGAACGTTATAATTATTAAAGGAATAGTTACTATACAAAATTAATTAAATTATAGTAAATATTTACCAAAATAATAGTCCTTATCCGCAAACAACACAAGTCCAATCCAAATCAGTCAATATTTTGATCACTAGAAACTTATCACTGAAGAAATAAATAGACAACAGAATTAAATTTATAATGAGCAGAAACCCACCGCACCGAGCGTCGGTTTAAAACTGACGTTGAATCACTACATCACTAGACCAATACAATACACGGCTGAGCGTAGAGAAAATAACCTTGTGACATCTGGGAAAACCACTGAAAAAAACCTAAAATACTGGCCATAGGCCACACTGACAATGCTGGATTAAAAAAAAGACGTTCCATTTTCAAAAAAGGTTTTGCCGCGTTTACATCGGCCGGATTGAGAACAGTTCTGATTGGTCATCTTGTTGCGTCCGTTTTTCTAACTTTCTTCGACCTCGATAAATGCAGCGGGATGTATACTTTTTAGTGATTGTTTTTAATGCATTTGATTGAATTTTGTTTTGTTTATTAGGTATTCGTTTATTTTATTTACCTATTTGTTGTGAGTAAATAGATGAAAAATTATAAGGTACGATCCGCGTCAAAACTATAGCACACTCATAGACCTAATAATTTGTCTATACAGCACAATATACATTTTTTAATCATAAATTTTAACAAAATGAAACTTTTAAGTTGTATCTCATCAAAAACATAACTGTGAAATGAGAGTAATGTTCTAAAAAAAATTGAGATGTAAATGGGTACCAAGTTCTTTGTAGAAAAGCCTAAAATTTTAGTCACAAGAACATGTAATTCAAGCTCTACATTTGATTTGGTTACAGTTGAATTGAGAACCTCCTCCTTTTTTTAAAGTCGGTTAAAAAGGGAACGTTCGGGCACTCGCTTGCGGTGCTCAGCCTAGCCCCTAAAGGAGAAATGGTTCTGAAGAATCTATATGCCGCTCTACAAGCTCATGTATTAACAGCATAGCTTAAAAATTTAGCTCAAGAAATCAAGCAGTTCTATGGCAAGTCTCCTTGCGTCGATGTTCACAGTGCTGAGGGTCGCGTGACCTCCTCAACGGATCACTTTATCCTGCCAGCACTATCTTGCACCAACGGTTCCGGTGCCCTGCAGCGTGTATGGCCTCGTGCATCCTGCTGTCAAGAGTGGTGTGGATTTGATCCAACCAGCGTATTTTCGGAATTTGGACTGCGACCTCGTGGTCTGGTCCCCTGGACTTTGCCGGTGATGACTAACTTCTCAAGATTGTCACCGTTCTTCCGGGCGATATGGCCTAAAATACTCCAGTACTCTTTGATGGCGCTCTAAACAACGACTTCTGCACCTGGCAACATATAACACCAGGACACTGAGGACCGACGACAAGGTGAAAGAGCTGGAAGAAGAGATAGACAAGTTAAACTGGAGTATTGTGGGTTTATCTGAAGTCCGAAGACAGGGGGAGGACACGATAATACTCAAATCCGGAAACTTGTTCTATCACCGGGAGGGCGAACACCTATCCCAAGGTGGTGTCGGGTTTCTCGTCCACAAGTCCCTCGTCAACAACATTGTGCAAGTCGGGAGCGTGTCGGCCAGGGTAGCGTACCTTACACTCAGAATATCCAAACGATATTCGTTGAAGGTTATACAGGTATATGCGCCGACTTCGACACATCCCGACGATGAGGTAGAGGTTATGTATGAGGATATCAGTAGAGCCATACATACCTCTAAAGCTCATTTCACAGTTGTGATGGGGGACTTTAACGCGAGACTGGGCGCGCAAAATGGCGCCGAGAGGAAAGTGGGTCCCTTCGGAATTGGACGACGGAACCACCGAGGACACTTGCTGGCCAACTTTTTGGAGAAGGAAGATCTCTTTATGATGAACTCCTTCTTCAGAAAGAAGCCTCAACGCAGGTGGACTTGGATAAGTCCTGATGGTTCCACAAAAAGCGAGATAGACTTCATTCTGGCAGACAAACGGCACATATTTAATGATGTCTCTGTGATCAGCAGGTTCAAAACCGGAAGCGATCACCGTCTTGTAAGAGGTACATTAAATATTAACGTGAAGCTGGAACGGTCACGCCTGATGAAGTCTACGCTTCGCCCAACACCTGTCCAAATCCAGGGATCCGAAAACTTTCAACTTGAGCTGCAAAATCGTTTTGCGTGCCTAGAATCGTGCACGTCGGTGGACGAGTTTAACACCAGGATGGTAGCAACTGTCCACGAGGTAGGGTCGAAGTATTTCAAGACCCACTCCAATGGTAGATCTCAAGTACTCTCAGAACGAACTCTCGGTCTTATGAGGGATCGACGAGAACTATGTGTGCAATCTCCAACCTCTATGGCGGAATACCGACGGCTCAATGAACAGATCTCCAAGGGCAGGCGACGCGATTTGCGCAAACACAACGCAAATCGTGTAAAAAACACAATAGAGCGAAACCAGGGCTCCAAAGTGTTCGCCAGAGATCTGTCTATTGGGCAAAGTCAGCTTACGAGGTTGAAGACCGAGTCCGGCACCATAGTTGCGTCGAAACCTGAAGTTCTGAGAGAAACTGAGAGATACTACGGACGGTTGTATACCTCCTCTCAAGCTCCACCTCCCAGTGAGGAGAGCGACAAGAGAGCTAAATTAACCCGGCACTACACAGAGGATATCCCGGACGTCAGCCTGTATGAGATTAGAGAGGCCCTCAAACAGCTTAAAAACAACAAGGCACCGGGAGATGACGGTATCACCGCCGAGCTGCTAAGAGCTGGGGGGAAACCCCTCCTAGTGGCGCTCCAAAAACTGTTTGATACCGTCATCCATACTGGAACTACCCCGGAAGCGTGGAGCAGAAGTGTGGTGACTCTGTTTTTCAAAAAGGGCGATAAAGCCCTTTTGAAGAACTACAGGCCAATCGCACTTCTGAGCCACGTTTATAAGCTGTTTTCGAGGGTGCTCACAAATCGCATTGCACGCAGGCTTGACGACTTCCAGCCTCCCGAACAAGCAGGATTCCGGAAAGGCTACAGCACCATAGACCACATACACACACTGCGGCAGATTATACAGAAGACCGAGGAGTATAATCTGCCGTTATGTGTCGCCTATGTGGACTATGAGAAAGCCTTTGATTCTATCGAGACCTGGGCAGTACTAAATTCTCTTCAGCGGTGCCGGATCGACTACCGGTATATCGAGGTGTTGAAGTATTTGTACTCATCAGCCACCATGTCCGTCAAAGTACACGACACAGCCACGAACCCCATCCAATTGCAGAGAGGTGTCAGGCAAGGGGACGTTATATCCCCAAAACTGTTCACCGCTGCATTGGAAGATGTGTTCAAGCTGATGGAGTGGAATCGACGTGGCATTAACATCAATGGCGAATACATCACACACCTGCGATATGCCGATGATATAGTCATCCTGGCAGGATCCCTGGAGGAACTAGGTACAATGCTCGGGGACTTGAACAGCGCCTCACAACGGGTGGGTCTTAAGATGAACATGGACAAGACGAAAATCATGTCGAATGTCCATGTCACACCCGTACCGGTTGTTGTTGACGGCGCTGCTCTCGAAGTTGTAGACGAATACAATTACCTGGGACAAGTGATCCAGATGGGTAAGTCCAACTTTGAGAAAGAAGTCACTCGTAGAATCCAACTCGGATGGGCTGCGTTCGGGAAACTGCGTCATATCTTGTCGTCCAAAACACTACCTCAGTGCCTGAAGTCGAAGGTGTTCGAGCAGTGTGTGTTGCCAGTGATGACATACGGATCCGAGACGTGGTGCTTCACTATTGGCCTAATCCACAAGCTCAGGGTAGCACAGCGGGCTATGGAGAGGGCTATGCTCGGTATTTCTCTACGTGATCGTATCAGAAACGAGGAGATCCGTAGACGAACAAGGGTGACCGACATAGCTCAAAGAATTAGCCGGCTGAAGTGGCAATGGGCTGGCCACATAGTGCGAAGGACCGATAACCGTTGGGGAAGAAAGGTCCTCGAATGGCGCCCGCGTCTCGGAAAGCGAAGTACAGGACGCCCCCCGACAAGATGGACCGACGACCTGAAGAAGACAGCGGGCATCCGCTGGATTCAGAAGGCTCAGGACCGGTCAGAGTGGCGCAAGTTGGGGGAGGCCTATGTCCAGCAGTGGACCTCTAAGGGCTGATGGATGGATGGACTCTTTGATGGCAGATGGTTGGAAAGCCTCTTAGTCTCCTAGGTTTCCTGTTTTCGGGCTTTTCTATGACAATAGACTAGGGAAATTAAACAGCTTTGCAGATAGGGACGCTACCAACTAGGCTACAGGGTCGTCCTTGAGGATTCCTCCTAGAGGGTTCGCCGTGATGCTGGTACCCAGGTAGAGAACATTGAGGTTCGTTAACTTTCAGGAGAAGACGGTACTAGCTCGATGTGATGTAGTTGAAAAATATAGAGATTACCCTAAGAACACTGCTAATTAGTTCATGACTAAATGCGACTCTAGGATGAAGCTTAGCAGCGCGCTGATACATCTCACAGAAAGTATTGGGTTTTAATTAAATTTTGAAGGAGTTTTTGTAATAAAAATATTGATTGTATTCATAAATTATTTGTATTTTACCTTTTGAAAGTATTATCCGAATCATTCGTATTATCCAGATATAATATCCGGATTAGGGACTATCCGAAATATCCGTATACTAAATTTAACGGATAATTGCATGCCCTAGTATTATTACTCTATGAAACTAGTACAAAATTGCTCTAAAGCAGTAGGTAGGTATAACGTATAGGTAAAGTAGTGACCTATAATAACGCAAGGACAACACATGATTAATGTTCGTATTGAATTCGGTGAACAAACAAGTATTACATCCATTACATCCAATTGTAGAAGATTGTTTGAAACGCATGCATTGATACAGCCTTGTAACAAATATGAGCGAAACACACAACTGAGGATTACTCTAGTCCAACCTAGTGAAAAAAAAAACACATTTTACTAACAGTACCGCAGTAAAAAATATGGGAGGTATGTAATTCATTGTTTAAAACATTGAAGTATAATGATATAGAACAGACATCTCGAACAAAATGTGTGTCCCGCCCGGAAGGTTCGATTTTCAAAATTGAGCCCCGGCTCTCCTTTCAAAATCGAACGAATCCATTGAAGATTGAAGCCACGTGGCGCCAATGCATTGGAACATACTGGTGTTCGCGGTGTCGGTTCTATTACGCTAGTAATTAAATAATACTTCAATGGTTTAAAATGTTAATGCGGCATCAACAACCTTATTTAAAAAAATTAACAAATATAATATAATAAAATTAAAAAGATCATTAATAATCTTAAATTGAAATTTAAAAATCCCCCGACAGTTTTATTTACACTAAATATGCTAAGAACACTCTCGATTAAGTCACCTTTTATACAAAAAAACCTATTCAAGTCCATGTCACCCCACGCGCAATAAAGGTTCCGAAGGTTTATCAACTATCACTCATAAAGTACATAAGCTAACCTAGCCGTGATAGTTTTCCTTGTAAATTCGTCATAATATAACCTATTTTTGTCATTGAAGTATTATTACTAGCGTATAGAACAGACATCGCGAACATCCTGTATGTCCCAATGCATTGGCGCCATGTTGCTTCAATCTTCAATGGATTCGTTCGATTTTGAAAGGAGAACCGGGGCTCTATTTTGAAAATGGAACCTCCCGGGTGGGTCATTTTGTTCGAGATGTCTGTTCTATGACATTATACTTCAATGATTTTTGAGAATTTTTCACTAGCCCACAGAGTACTTAATCACTACGTTCACTAGCCCATCTCCAACCGTTTAGCTGGCAGAGTTAAATATCCCCCATACTTGACTCTAAGCAAAATTGGTACTTTAAAACCAAATATTTCACAAACGGGCCCCTGAATTGAAAAACGGTTTCAGCAGACCATAATATTTATATTAATAACTAGGTGTTGGCCGCAGCTTCGCACGCGGTAATTATGCTTATCATAATATTGCGACTATAAAATTGAGATGTAATGTAAGCTAGGTATCCTATCTTTCAAGTTGGATCAAACTGCACACGGTGTGCTTTGATTAAAATCGGTTAAATAATTTAAAAGTCCATCGCGGACAAACAACGTGACACGAAATATATATGGTGAATTGTTTTCACCTGCTGGTGCCATCTGTGTACCGCGTAGTGAACAATTATATTTTACAGGCCAATAATTGTTGGAGGAAGCACACTAGCTTATATTATTATAGCTATAGTTCACTCGCAGAATACTAGATGGCGCTATGCAGTGTCCTGAATCACGCTATCAAGTGGTCTATGTAGTATCCATAAGTATCGGGCGTGAACTGGAATAAATGACTTGTACTGAGAAAGGTGTTTTTTGTGTTTGCCTACTCGTACAACGAACTCGTCTTGCTAGTCGTGAAAATCCCTCGCTTCATGGTCATTCGAGCTGGATTTTTGGACATATTTTTGGAGTGCACAGTGGTGTGGTCACACCACTGAACCCGTACTTGCAGTGGATCGCTGCAGCAAGAGTACGTGGTAGGAAGAGGGAGGAGCCGCGCCGCAAGTGACGTCCTGAAGCTGAGGAGCTGGGCGTGACGTCAGCGACTGCGACTACGACTGCAAGAAGACAGTGCGGAGCAAGGGGTGCCCGTACGTCACACACTACAAATCTAAGCGGATATTGGTGCATTTGTGAGTGAGTGAAGGTGCAACTGTGAGTACTTTTGAATTTGTGTTTAGTAGGCGAATTTCAACCTTATTGCAAGGAAGATCATAACTTGGACTTGGCAAATTTTACAGCAAGAATCTTCATTATTTTCAACCTTATTGCAAAGCAGTTCTGGACTTTAACTTTACAGTGAAAATTTACTAACATAAAATTAACTTAGAAAATTTACTAACATTAGTTTTAGGACTTAGAATAGTTAACGTAAAAACGCAAATACGGGGAATCCATGCCGGTTTTCGCCCAGAAATAATTGGTTTCAAACACTTAGAATATTTTTGTAAAATTGTAACTTCAACTTTGTTTTTAATTAATAAGTTCAAGTTGTTTGGTTAATAATTATGACTAAAATGGATGCTTTACTTAGCTTACAAGACGACTTTTCAAGTCGTATATTTAAGGCTAGAATAAATTTTAAAAAGTCGCCTAAGGAACGTATCACGAAGGATTACGTCAACCTTCGATTGGAATCGTTAGAGCAGTTGTGGTCGGAATTCAGAAAGGGTCACAAAAATTTATTGCAGCAATGTGATCCACAATTGTTAAAAATGGAAACATATATTAGTGGCGATAAGTACAGCGAAACTGAGGAGGAATTTATAGCATACAAATGCGAATTGAAACGTCACCTTCCTGATAGTACAATTAGTGATGATCAGTGTAGTAATCCTAATAGTAAATCTCACCTCGTAAAATTACCTAAGGTTAATATCCCCATTTTCTCTGGTAAATACACAGAGTGGGTCACATTTAGGGATTTATTTATGTCAATGATCCACAACAATACATCATTAGATAATGTACAAAGGTTACAATATTTAAAGGGATTTTTAACCGGAGAGGCCGAACAGTTAATTAGATACATACCGGTGTCTGACGCGAATTATGATCAATGTTGGAAAATGTTACAGGAACGATACAGTAATAAAAAGTATCTTTCGCATTGTATTCTAAAACGATTCCTCAGTCAAAAAAATGCAACTTGTGAGTCGGCAACTTTTCTTAAGGAACTAATAGATACATCCTCCGATTGTTTAAATGCATTAAGAAATCTGGATATTGATGTATCTACGTGGGATATCATCGTCATTCACCTGCTCTCCAATAAACTAGATTCAGAATCGCGAAAGCAGTGGGAGTTAAATGTAACGATGAATGTACCTTTAGATTCTTTGCCTACTTTTAGTCAGTTTAAGGATTTTTTAACAAGTAGATATCGGGCACTAGAATTCATGGAACCGAATAAACAGATAAACAAACAATTTAATCATTCAAAACTGAATACTAATAATGCTAAGGTTTTACATACAATAGGCGTGTCAAAACTCATATGTGAGTTGTGTGGCGAAGAGCATAAGCTCAGTTTTTGTAAGAAGTTTGGGAGTTTAAATTATGAAAATAGACGCGACTTTGTTACGAAAAATAGAATTTGTTTTAACTGCTTAGGCAGCAATCATAGCGTTAAGTTTTGCCAAACGCCCATCAGCTGTAAAATTTGTAAGAAAAGGCATCACTCTTTACTTCATCCCAGGGGTAGTGATAAGTCTGGAGTAGGCAATAACGAGGCAAGTGCGAGTGCTGTTACATCCTCAGAAGGTGCAAATACATCAAACGCAAGTCCTTTAGTCTCTTGCTTTTCTACGGACAGAGTACAGCAACAGGTCTTGCTCGCCACTGCGGTTGTGAAGGCCATGTCCAAAACCGGACAAGGGTACAATGTTCGTGCACTCCTCGATCAGGGGTCACAATCTTCATTCGTCACCGAGTCTACAGTACAGTACTTAGGTTTAAGAAAGATGGTGACGAAGGGCAAAATAACTGGTCTCGGTGGAGATAAAAACATTATCTCTAAAGCCATGGTTTCCATTGAAATACGGTCCCGGTATGATTCAAATGTAGTCATACCGGTGAAGGCATACGTTCTTAAGAACATTACTTCTCTTCTACCAACAAGAAGAGTTGAGGTTGAATTGTGGGAAGAACTCAAGGATTTGCTGCTGGCGGATCCCGAATATCATACGCCTAATCGTATTGATCTTCTGCTGGGAGCAGAAGTTTATAGTCAAATACTGCAGGCGGGAATGAAGAAAAACCCAGTTGGTACGCTTGTAGCACAAGCCACCAACCTTGGGTGGATTCTGTCGGGCGTGGTGACTGCAGCAGTCGATTCTTCTCCTCACATTCAAGTTCTGCATTGTTGCGCAGAAAGTAACGAGATTCTGAAAAAATTCTGGGAATTAGAATCGGATGTGCATCAGCCGAAGGAAAAAATGTTCACAGACGAGGAAAGGCGCTGCGAACAACACTTTGCCGAGACAACTCAGAGGGATCACAACGGTAGATATGTCGTACGTCTTCCGTTCAAGAACGGTACTCCTGAGGTTACAGCTTCAAAGGGTATAGCTGAAAAAAGATTGAAATCATTAGAGCACAAATTAAACAAGGACAAAGAACTAAGAAGGAACTATCATGAGGTAATAAAAGAATATCTAGCTTTGGATCATATGGAAGCAGTACCTGAAGAAGAAATTGATAACCCAAAAGCAATTTACTTACCTCACCATGCTGTTGTGAGGAACGACAAGGAAACCACGAAGGTCAGAATTGTCTTCGATGCGTCCTGCAAAGGAAGGAACAATCTTTCATTAAATGACCAGTTACTGGTAGGACCTACCTTGCAACCCGAGCTGAGGCATATCCTGTTGCAATGGAGAACGTCACCAATTTGTATATCAGCCGACATTGTAAAAATGTATCGGCAAGTGAAGGTTAATGCGCAGGATGCGGACTGTCAGCGTATTCTGTGGAGAGAGCGAGAAGATCAAGAAATGAAGAGTTATAGACTCACACGAGTTACCTTCGGCACGGCCTCTGCTCCATACTTGTCAGTAAAGGCTCTACAGCAGGTGGCGCAGGATTACAGTACAGATTATCCTGTGGCGGCTGAAAGAGTACTTCAACACTTTTATGTCGATGATTTCATGACAGGTGTTCAAAGTATAGAAGAAGGCAAGGTAGTATATCAGGAAATGAACGAGCTATTAAGCAAAGCTGGGTTTCAAATACAAAAATGGAATAGCAACAGCAATAAATTAGTAGAAGCAATGAAAGGAAACGGAAAGGAAGAGGATGTCAAGGAAAACCTGAAAATAAAAGAGGATGAATTAGTAAAAATAATGGGACTTACCTGGAACCGGAGCGACGACACCTTCCGCTACGTAGTAAATCTCCCGAAGCTGGAACGTCCTGTAACCAAACGAAGAATTATTTCTGACATATCTAGGCTTTATGATCCTTTAGGTTGGGTGGGACCCAGCATAATTTTAGCGAAAATAATAATTCAAAGGCTCTGGATAGCAGGAATAGATTGGGACGAGGAAGTCCCAGACAATATATTAAAGGATTGGCTAACTTACCGAGAGGAACAAATAATGTTCAATGACATAAGGATACCGAGATGGATTGGTATGAAGACAAACGGAGGCTTCTGTGAGCTGCATGGCTTCTGCGATGCGTCGAAGGCTGCATACGCGGCAGTTGTCTACATGCGCGTTATCAACTCATCAGGAAGGGCTCATGTCTCTTTAGTCACAGCGAAGACAAAGGTGGCACCTGTAAAGCAAGTTTCAATCCCTCGGTTGGAATTATGCGGTGCGGTGTTACTTTGTAGACTGCTTATTGAAGTCGCGCAAGTTTTGAACGTGGACAAGGGTAATATTCACGCATGGACGGATTCCACGGTTGTTTTAGCGTGGCTTAATAACCACCCTAGCAAGTGGAACGTATTCGTGGCGAATCGTATTTCTGAAATACTCACCAACTTAGAGCCAACCAATTGGTGTCATGTGGTCTCAAAACACAATCCTGCTGATTGCGCCTCTCGAGGATTGCGTCCTTCAGAATTAGTCACCAACAAGTTATGGTTTCATGGTCCAGAGTTCATCTCACGTGAGTCTATCACTTACCAAAAACCGAAAGAAATACAGACTGACCTGGAAGCAGTTAAGGTTCATTTTATCACTCTCAACGAATCAGTGTGGGATAAATATTCATCTTTGACTAAAACTATTAGAGTGATGGCATACTGCCGGCGATTTATTAATAATGCTTACAAGGCTAAGGGAAGTAAATCAAGTACACCATATTTAACTGCACAGGAATTAAGTGAAGCACTGAAAATTTTGATAAAACTGTGTCAACAAAATCATTTTGAGAATGAAATTAGTTTGATTAAGCAAAACAAAAACTTACCCAAAATTTCTAAGCTCAGAGCGTTGAATCCCTTTCTTGATGAAGATGGTATGTTGAGAGTAGGAGGTCGGCTATCACATTCCGATTTAAACCCAAATAGAAAACATCCTATAATAATACCAAAACAATCTCATTTAACGCAACTCATTATAGCCGATGCACACATGCAAACACTTCACGGGGGGCCGCAACTTACCTTGACATACATTCAGAATAAATACTGGGTCGTAGGAGCAAGGCAATTGGTCAAGGCTTATTATCGGCAATGTGTCACATGCGTGAAAAATGCAGCTGGTACAAAGAACGCCTTGATGGGCCAATTACCCACAGCTCGGTCAACGCCAACACGTCCTTTCAGTCACAGTGGTGTTGACTACGCAGGGCCAATTCAAATACGCACCACAAAGGGTCGAGGACATAAATCCTACAAGGGATATATCTGCTTATTTATTTGCATGGCGACCAGAGCCATGCACTTAGAAGTCGTTACCGACCTTTCATCGGAGGGTTTCTTGCAAGCATTCAAAAGATTTGTGGCTCGGCGTGGTCACTGCTCGCATCTATGGAGCGACAACGGCACAAATTTTGTTGGTGCAGCAGCTGAACTAAAAAAATGTAGCACTGAAGGGCAACATCAACAAACTGAAATTGCTCAGTGGCTTGCTAATCAGCATTGTGAGTGGCATTTCATTCCCCCGCACTCTCCGAATTTTGGAGGATTGTGGGAAAGTGGTGTGAAGTCGGTGAAGTACCATCTAAAACGGGTGATCGGCAATTCGACTCTGACATACGAAGAGATGGCGACTGTGTTAGCCCAAATAGAGGCGTGCCTTAATTCTCGGCCTATGTCAGCTCTCAACGATGACTCGGACGGTTATGTTGTATTAACACCAGGACACTTTTTGATAGGTGAGCCACCTGTGACAGCTCCAGACTATAACTTTGAAAGTTCCAACGTAAGCACTCTGCGGAGGTGGCAGCACACGCAACACATGATGCAAACATTTTGGCGACAATGTTCGCAGGAGTATTTAACAAAATTTTTAATGCGCCCTAAATGGACGAGTCAAAATATTCAAGTCAACCTCGGGGATGTAGTAGTAATTAAGGAAAGTAATTTGCCTCCATGCAAATGGATGTACGGCATAATTATTGCTACCCATCCTGGAGAGGACAAAATAGTGAGAGTGGTGACCATTAAAACCAAAAATGGAATGTTAAAAAGGCCGGTATCAAAATTATGTTTGTTACCTGTACATGTAAAATAATGTAAAATTGTTGTGTTTGTATTTGCATGCTTATAATTTGTTAAAAAAATGTATTTTGTATGTCAGATGACAAGGCTTGACTTAGCCCATGGTGGGCGGTCTATTATGTTACTTAGTTTTAAAGGGACAAAGTTTACTTTGCCCTTGGTGGGCGGTATGGTGAATTGTTTTCACCTGCTGGTGCCATCTGTGTACCGCGTAGTGAACAATTATATTTTACAGGCCAATAATTGTTGGAGGAAGCACACTAGCTTATATTATTATAGCTATAGTTCACTCGCAGAATACTAGATGGCGCTATGCAGTGTCCTGAATCACGCTATCAAGTGGTCTATGTAGTATCCATAAGTATCGGGCGTGAACTGGAATAAATGACTTGTACTGAGAAAGGTGTTTTTTGTGTTTGCCTACTCGTACAACGAACTCGTCTTGCTAGTCGTGAAAATCCCTCGCTTCAATATATGTAAGTATATATTAAGATTTTTGCTAGATCTAACTTGTAACAAAGCTTGTTTTGTTATTTTTATTTATTTTAATATGTTAGTAACCATAAACCTACCCTTAGGGTGGGTTGCTCGTACGATTAAAATGTACGAACAACCTACCCTTAGTTATTGTTAATTTTTTGACAAGTTAGTTTTAATAAACTTATCTTGTTATTTTTGATTTTAAAATGATCAACAATGTAATAGCGATATATTTTAAATTCCAGCCTTGATGCAGTGGATCGGGTAAACTGGTAAATTACACGAATTATCCGTGCTCCCACCGGTAGGTAAAGCCCACAGACATTTGGTTTGGGTGCACGGGTAACGGCCCAAATTACTATTATAATCTTTCTTTACCCCGACCCTGATGACTGACTGGACCCTGGCTGGCTGGCTGGATGTTTCAGTATATTAAAACAAACATAACAAAGTACTCTGTGGCTGGATGGCCGCCGGATGGCGTCTGCGAAAGCTTGGAGACCATAGACCAAAAATCCCAGAAAAATAACCAAGAAGAATATTTGTTTTCTATTTTATAATCTGAGTATTTGCCGAATAATCCTAGCTTTTAATAACTTAGGTATATACCTAAGTATAAATCATATGATTTCCATGTATAACTATATATTTTATGATGATGATTGATGAGCATTAACAGGAAATGATAACGATAAAATACTATGGTTCTAATTCGGATTTACCATGGATGTAATATATTAGTTCACTGCCATGGATATATTACTCTATATGGATCATTGACTTTGTAGAGGTACCTGGAGTCCGATGACGTCATATTGGAAGGACCATTTTTGTACTGTATCCATATTATCTATAGTTCCAGGATATGTCATTCTATTGTGATTTTTTTATAATGATATATGTATAATTATAATATATGTACATAGATGTACCGTAATTGTGTACTTTAATTTACTCATAATGCAATAAATTAAATTCGGTAATTTTGAAGAAATTCCAATAAAACGTATTATTTCTATATTATAATTTTTACCACCACAAAAATTACCAATAGAAAACATTTTGAAGAACCATATCAAAATAGGACACAATTTATCTAAGCGTGGACACCCTACAATTATGAAGGACAACTTCAATCCGGCCTGTGATTGGTCGAATAGCCATTCTGATATGACGTCATGGGATGGGATGTCAGGTACCACTACAAAGTATACAGTCCGTTCACAGTTATTTTACCTCTGACAAGCTGTCATTCTACCTCCCATTAGATTGGCATTACCTGCATTGGCATTGGCATTGGCATCAAGTGTCAGTGTTGCAAAAGTTCCCGATCTTTCGGGAGATCTACTGATTTTTGTTTACGTCTCCTGATATCCCGATTTAACGACCGTTTCTCCCGATTTTTTACATTTTCTACCAATGTCATATAATATTGAAAATTAAAATAGAAAATAGTGTTCTAAATACCAAAAATAAAAGAAATTGAGTCTCTCAATGAAAATACAGAAGAATTTTGGGCAAACGTAGGTACATATAGCATAAAACGTGGTGATGGTTCACGTAACAGTTTTGATGATTCATGTTCATCCGATAGTGATTATTTAACATTAGGCGTGCGTTTGGATCATTCGTATGCCAATCCAATTTAAAGCAATTAAATTTGTTATAATTTTAATATAACTACCGAGAATTTGAACCGAGGAATTAGGAGACTGTTGAAAAATATATTATTTTATTTGAAAGTGTATCATTTTTAGTATCGTTACTTTTGGATCAACCTAATAAATAATATTTATATACATCAGAAGACACATGAAATATTTCATGTTAGGGAATCGTACAAACTAAACATGACAACACACAGCTAAGTTTAACCAACTTAATAGCCAGAGGTAAAATAACTGTGAGCGGCATAGATATAGTACAAACTAGATTTAGGCACGGCGTGGCCTCACATGAGACAGCGCTAGTGTACTATACTTATATTAAACAGTTATTGTAGTGTTACCAGGTTGATGAAATTTCCCATTGCAAGAACAGTCACAGAGTTTTCTTCACAGAACTAGTACTTTTACGCCCCATTTACATACTCGGAGTGTATGTATATGTAACCATGTATTTGTCGGGGAGTCTGAACCTGAACCCCATAAAAAAGGCGCGATCTGTAGTTGTATGGGTGAAAACTAGTGGAAAAATTTTTTCGGAGTCGTTAAGCCATATCAGAAGCCTTCGGGTGGCATGAAGACTTCCGACACTTGGATTAGCCACTAACTCCTCCAAAAATCTGCATTAGAGCAGCGTGGTGGAGTAGTCTAGGCCTCCTCAAGAGGAGACCCGTGCTCAGTAGTGGGCCATTCATGGGTTGAAGCCAAATAAGTACGACTTTTGATTTTAGATAATAGTATAATTTTCAAATAAAACAACCATAATATCAACGTAACATTTAATAATAATAACATACAATAATTAAAAAAAAATTGTGGTCTAACACGTTCTTGTAGTCCGTAGTAGTCGAAATTATAAAAAATATTCATAATGTTTGCTTGTCAATAATTATCAAAGATCATTGCCATACAGCTATCAAATACCTACATATTGTATTTTAATTTGGCCCTACTATAGATATGCTTACCAAACAATGCATCTTTGAACATTTTGATCTTCTTGTACAACATTATCACGTCACTCATTATATTAGTAGGACCAACCTAAAAAGAAATTAAGGGTACTAAAATTTATGTAAATTTTATTAACACACTAATATAAATTAATATAATTATATTATATATTTTCTTGTAATCAATACATGTACTAAGACTGTGACTAATTAATTTGTGTACATTGAAGATTTGTGAAAAACTTTCACAGGGGTATTTATTAACACAATAGATCCCATTAAAATTAGTTTTACAATTTTTGTCTGTTTATCTTTGTTTGTTCCGGCTAATTTCAGAAATTGTTATGAGCTTGGGTTATCATTTAGTGCTTTTTATTCTTCATTCGGTTAAAGATAGTAAAATGTCAATTAAAAGAATATTGTCCATACATTTATGGAATGTATTTATTATGGACAGCACAGTATTTTTGAAAATCTGATCTGGCAACACTGGTTTGGCACCGAAATCGGCGCCAAAACACAATATATATGTATAAATGTATAATAAAATCGGCCACGCTGACGGGGACAAAAAATAACATTTTTGTCTCTGTCTTTCACGTAGATTTTGTAACTGGCGATCTCGCTCTGTCAAAAGTATGGGAGAATCTTGTTACTTCTATATCTATGGTGAGCGGACTATACTTCCTTCTTCTGTCAGCTACAAAGTCAGTAATCCAGATAGTGATATATATCCATGATCCAAGCTGTCACATTTGTTTTGCCACTTTACTGTCACTATTTTCACTTTGTCAATTGTCAGATTTGTCACCAGTTCACCACTTGTTGTCAGTTGAAAATCAACAAAAATGGCAGGGAATGTGCCCCTCGCAATAAGAACCCATTCTCAAAAAGTTTGCAGCCTTTACAAAAAAGCTTTGCGTAACTTGGAATCGTTTTATGATAGACGGTAAGGGTAGAGAAGTATTCCACGTTACACATTCATTCTTTACCATATAAATTTTTAGATTACGTAATTTTCAAGTATACCACCTTGTTTTTTACAGATTATTATTATTTTTTGCATGAAATTACAGGATACAAAGAACTTTTTCTTTATCAGGTTTTATTTTCTGTTTTGCTTTGCCTATATTTTATTTAAATAGAGTAGATTTGACTAGTATTTTCAATTCAATAATATTTTTGTAGGTATTTTTGTTTACCATAGAATCCAATCCAGGCTATAAGCAAAGTTTGTCATTAAATATTTATTATTATGAGACAATTTAGGGGCCCTCATATACTTATTACTGATGTTGAGCCCTCATAAACTGATTTTGAGCATGTTTTGTTTCATAGTGCTAATATTTATCTTAGATATTTCTTTTAGTTATTAGCATAAGTATGAAGTATCATAATACAATGCTAAAATGCAATCAATGCTAAAATTTATTATCAAAATCAATTACAAAATATGTTAATTTTATCTTGTATTGTAACTAATAAGATGAAATTTGTTAATCCTGTATTCTTAATTTTAATTCTAGGTAGTACCAAGTAGTTATTTCAAGTAGAAATACAATCAATTATGATTGCTTTACAAAAATAACTTGACTCAAGTCCACGCTATGTTTCAATAGCTGTATGTATTTCCAGCCATGTATTCCGCTACCAAGCCGTCCTCCTGCGTGACCGGTTCGACCAGAATGCCAAGGAAACAGACATGCGCAAAGCCAATGCGCTGCTCAAGGCAGGGGAGGAGGAACTCTATAGTCAGCTCCATCCCATACCAAAGAAGTGTAAGTATGTAGGGTTACAACTCTTATGATAATAATTAGTGATGGGCCGACTATGGGTTTTGCCGATCAGCCGACTAGCCGACTAATCGGCAAAAAAATTGCCGACTATTCGGCCGACTATTCGGCAATGCCGATCATCCTTACTTCGGTCAAATTGATAAAATATAAAATATAAAAAATGATAAAATATTCACACTGGCAACTTTGCTTGATCCTAGATATTGACTACAGTTTTTCGAGGCTGAAAATGTGCGCACAGTGAAATCGCAGTTTTTACTGGGAGCTCTAAAAATAATTTAAATGATGATGACAGCGACCCGAATGAGCACGCAGAAAATTATCAAAATGGTCAAAATAAAAATTTAAAAGTTCACCACAATTTTTGGGAGTGTTACGAAGACCTAGTGTAGACAAAAAGAAATGAGAGGTGTCAAGGGACACCCGGATGGAACGAAGTTCCTTTCGATTTAAGTATTTTGTTTTTTGAAGTGATTCAGAGAGTTTTACAGAGATGGCGCTGTACAACTTTCTGAATCACGCGTGATAACGTGATAAGTATCGTGGCAAATTTTCGTAAGAAAATTTTCCGTCTAGCCCCCTTTCATAACGCGCGATAAGGAACTTCGTTCCAAAATTAAAAATATTGATAACTGCAGCTCTTGAGCTTGACATATACTGTTCATCACATGTAATAAATAGAAAAGACCCTTTCGAGTGGTGGTGGAAGAATAATACGAGATACCCAGAAATGGCTCGTATTGTTAAAATATATATGAGTTGACCTGCTAGCACTGTTTATAGTGAACGACTATTTTTCGAGGCTGAGAATATTTACGAAAATAAAAGGAACCGATTACTTCCCGATTGAGCTGGAAGTCTGACGTTCCTTCATCATAATTTACCTTTACTTGAGCAAACAAAATAAAAATACGATTGTTAAATTTAATTTAAAATATGATTAAAAATAAAAGTACAAACTTGTTAATTATAATAAATGTTGCTATATACATTAAAGAATGTTTGTTATTTGTTAAAATATTAAATCTAGTTAAATGTTGATTGTATAATTTTGTAGTTTTCTTTATCTACTTTATTTTTAGTAGCGAAAATAAATGCCGACTATCCGGCCTTTTTTGCCGACTATTCGGCGAATAGTCGGCGCCAAGAAAACATGCCGAATAGTCGGTTTTCCCGACTAGTCGGTTGTAGTCGGCCCATCTCTAATAATAATAAAGCCCTCTATTCTGGAATTAGAGATAAAATAAACATCGGTAACCTGTCATAAAATGTCTCTAATCTCAGTGTGCCTCTTGGCATAGGTTTAACACTTTGGCAATGGCAAAACACACCTGTTGCGTGTGAGTAAAGTACTAGTACAAACTATAGCTCGCACACATATGGTGTGTAATAATAATTATCCGTCATACTAAAACACGGTGATTAAAAATCCGTAAAAGCGTAACTTCTTTAATTTAGTATGGCTGTTACGAAAGTGTTAACAGTTTCCACTGTGGTCTATCCGCACTGCAACAAGTTACAAATTGTTTGACCTAGGATGGCAACAAATAATTTTTGGTCCAGGGGTAAACTTCTCACCCTTTAAGTATAAAAATAGGTACTTACTGGTAAGCATACCAAATTCAGGGAAGGGAGCACAATAGAATATTTTCAGGCTTGGTATAGAAACATAAAGCACTTCCATTTCCTTTTCAGTCCCATTCAGTGTTGGAGGTGTGGCACATGAGAGGGTAGTCCTGCCCCCAGACTGGGTGTTAGACTACTGGCATCCCCTCGAGAAGGCACAGTACCCCGAGTACTTCAAGAAAAGAGAACAGAGGAAAAAAGAGTTCATTGCCATGTGGGAGAAAGAGTATGGCAAACTCGACCCCAAAGACTTGCATCATCATTAGACTTTGTGTGTATAGTAAAACAGTTAAAATTATGTACTTCTGATCACCCAAATCAGTATCAGAAATAATATAGATGGAAGGAATGTATAATTTAATTAAAAATAGAAGTATGAAGTTTCTTGTTTAAATTGCTTTAAATAGCCTTACAATTTTCTAGATTCCCTTTGATCTCATTCTAACTGACTGTTACCTTTTATGATTAATGCTGGCCATACACGGTCAAGTATACTTGTCAAGTTTACAGGACTTGACGCGGCATCCAGAAACTTGACGGTATATTGCCACAGTATGGCTAACTGGCTATATGCCATACAGCTATCTCATGCAAACTGGATGCTGCAACAAGTCAAACTGCAAACTTGACAAGTATACTTGCTACACACTCCCTCCACACAATAGGATACCCTGTATAGCGAGTGCCATGGACAACACAAATTAGACATCACTACGACATCCATGACCCGAGTAGAAATATTCATCTATTACATAAATATCTGCTCCAGCCGGGAATCAAACCCAGGACTCCTCGCAAGCAGGGTCGCTGTTAACTAGACTACAGGGTTTTATGATGATCACACACATTGTTAAACAGAAAATAGATTTTCCAAAACATAAAATTGTTTTAAGTTTGAATTTGCTCAATCAACTGACCAAACTATCCTGATACCACGGAAGAAATAACAGAAACATATATAATCGTACTAAAATATTTTAATGTTGTCAACACAGAGTACTTTGGTTGTCAATGTAACGACGTTTAACATCTATTATCTAGCAATATTATCTGGGATCCAATGCCTTGTTTCACTTGCTGCATACTTTAATCTATCCTGCACAAAATCTATAGATGCGTTTTCAGCGTAGTCAGCCGTCAAACGACCCTTCGTGTTCCGCCGGGGGGCTTGAGAGCCAGTTTTCTTTTTTTTTCTTAGCCGGCAACGCATCGGTGATGCCTATGGTGTCGCTGATGTCCATGGACGATAATAGCCACCTATCATCAGCTGGTTTGCCAGCTATTTTCATAAAAGTAGATTTCGGTTCGGTTTGATTTAATTCAATATTTACCTTACAAGGATCTAGAACAAAACTAAAATTATATTTCTACATATTTATTAACTTGTTCATAGAATAATATTTATTATATACACACAGAGAAGCTAACAATGAATTACATATATACAAAAGGTACAAATACGGTTTTCCTTATTAGGACAGCATGTAAATAATTATCTTCAAGAGGAGACTGATTAGGCTTTTACTAAGTTAGTGCGCTCACCATTTTGGATTTCATCGCCACTTATCACTATATCACTTATAGGTGGGATTGTTTGTCTAGAATTAAAGAATTTTATGTAAAAAAATAATGGGTTGAGTGCGAGTACTTGCTCTAGGCACCAAGGGATGCCAACAATGGCTACTCTAGGGCAGTAACTCGACATTAGCAAACTTTTTTTAAAAAGTGGCTGCCACTCAGATTAATATAAGTTGCCACTTTTGAAAACTCACCACCTAAAACTTAAATGTGTCAAGGAGTGACAATCTCGCTCTATCCTGTTCATATACTAGAACGAGAACAATTTTAACTTTACATTTTAAATTCTCTCACATTTTTAATATTGTATATTATCTTGTTAATAGTTAAAAGTTCCACTTAAATGTAGCCTTAACTTTAAATTTTTTTTGTCTGAAATGGAGTTAATTGCATGTCACAATCAATAATTAATACATTTAAAAAAATATACCTATAGATTTGCAAGCCATAAAGTTATAAACTGACTGCCTAGTTGTAAAATACATCAGGAAATAGGAATGCAAGTGACTTTATTTTAAAAATACATTCATGATTTACACAATTTAAAATTTATAAAAGAGCTCAGTTAATAAATGTAGGTACCGACTAAATTAAAATATTATGCATTCTTTGTATTTTAATTTGGTTATATAGAACAAAATACATCAAGATTTTTATGCAAAAAAAATTGGCAAATCAAAAATTACAATAAAATCTAAAACTATTACACCTAAAATAGACGTTGAAATTATATAGGTACTACTACTTTTATTGTTTTAATATTCCATTAAAACTATTAATATCTTCGCTATGGAATTTGAAGGCAATTAATTTTCAACAATCACTAAAATACTCAATTTTTGAGCATGAGCTAACACTGGCAATTACAGAAAATCATCTGCAATTACAAAATGCAATAAACACATCTTCCGAAGAGATTTGGGGAATCTTTACTCACAACAATAAAAATAATAATTTTCACTCAACCCACTTTGCCCCACTTTACCCCACTTCGACCCATTTTGCCCCATTTCATTGTAAAGTTCATCCAGGTACCACTCGCCCGTTCTCGCCGGGCATCTGCCCGTGACGTAGTAAGTGACGAGCAAGGTTGACCAACCCTCAGTTGCCCCCGAGAGTCTGGCCCCGGCCCCAGTTGTGCCCGCCGAACATTGTCCCCGCGGGGCGCGTTGGGACCCGCTGTTGGGGCGCAGTGCCGAACCCACCGACGTATCTCGTATCCGGGAATATTTGTTTTCTAAAACAAGTCTTTATTTAGAACTAGTTTCCGAAGCACAGGCCAAGTTCAGTTATGTGATGGGAAGTGATAGATGTCAGTAACCATTCCAGGTTCGATTCTTCTTACTTCCAAGGTCACTACCGACTAGGCTACAAGATGCTTCAATTTTACTCTACTACTATAAAGTTTTCAAAGATATTTAAAGTCCAATACAGAACTGTATCCTTAAAGTTTTAGGCCACTATTCTTTGGCCGTATTGAGGCGGCTCAGAATACTAACTACAAATAAACATATCTGAAAAGTGCCTTCTTATAAGTAAATAGAGATAGTTAAATATATCCTGGAACACAGCAGCTCTACATCCTGAAGGTTGACTGTTAGAGAATGCTATTTAGCATTAAGTCCGCCAATTGTACCACTCATTGGGGTTCAATAAAGATTAAATAAATAAATAAATACTTACAAGAAAGCAGGTGGTGTCAGAAGCGCAGGGCCACCAAACTCTTGCGGGTACTGGAACAACAGGAAAAAGGACAAGTGGCCAACCAGGATACCCAGCAGCTCTGTCACTCCTCTGCAACATTTAAATATGATTAACTAAAACTCTGCCCACGGGTTTGTCCTTACAAATGTAAATACCATAAATGAGCAATTCTTGTGTATATGTATGTAATAATCTAAATCTCGGAAACGGCTCCAACGATTTTCATGAAATTTAGTATGCAGCCGGTTTCGGGGGCGATAAATCGATCTAACTAGGATTCATTTTTAGAAAATGTCATTTTATCTGTGTTTTCAGGAAATGAAAAGCCGCTATAATAGACTCTTCCTGACATCTATTGGCGAGTAGCAACACTAAAGCTACTTCAGTAGATGCGTTGTTGAGCAATACTAAACCAAGCAAAGCTCAGTCATCCGGTTACTGTAAATAAACCTAGCTGTGCATTGCATGATGGTAAGATGTACCTGAAATGTATACATAACAAAATAAGTCTATAAATTTTACTCACCCTCCATTAATAATGAGATTGAACAAAAACAACACCCAAGGTAGATACATGGCCTTGAAGCGGGATCCAAACCAGAAGCTTACAATGACATCCTTGTTCAACTGGCACCATACATACAGAACTGAGAGCACCATTGGGTCCATAAGGATCTGAGGGAGATAGATATTGTTTTGTTTAATAGGTATAAATGTAGATAGAGATGGAAGTAATATAAAAAGTAAAGGTTGATATAATAGTAAAAGCTGTCTATGATTCCAAATATTTTATGGATCATTGTCTATGACTGGTATAATCTATTTATTCTATTATAGTTTACAGGCCTTTCATAATCTCATTTAAATTTTTTCAGTAACAATATAATAATAATATGAATTAATGAAGCACCAGATAAATTGGCTTTATATAACCTTGAAAAAGCAGGATGTTTGTGTGAACAAGATCTAAGATACATTGGAAGTTCACCAACAATATTATGTATTAAAATTTAAATCATTAAGTAAAATATAATGTAACTAACCGGCAGATCAATCAGTAACCCAATAATCAACGAGCAAGCCCAATTAAACATCAGCATGTAACAATAGTCAGCTGGCTTCCCCATGAACACTCCTGACTCCAGCCTCTGAGAGTAGCTGTATAGGAAGTAGCAGTTTATCAGGAAATGGAACCCGGTAGATGGGCCGATTGGGTAGTAGAATACAGCTGTCACGCCTCTCCATATCTGAAACAATGTTACTCATTTATTTTTAGGTCCCGTGTGACGCAAGATCTCCCAGATCTCCCACAGATTACTTAGCACTTACATATCTTTTCCTTTTGTTTATATTTTGAAATGTTGCCTGAATGTAATTTGTGGATGAGATGAAATAAAGATTTTTGTTTTTTTTTTTTTTAATGGTTACCATGCCGGTTGTTGTGCCAAGGGTCTGGGTTTGATTCTCAGTGAGTTTGAATTTCTGTTCTTGGTCTGGGTGTGTGTTCTTGTCTCTGTGTGTTGTCCATGGCACCCACGACACAGGGAATCCTAGTGTGGGGCTGTGAGTGTGAAGCATTATTTATTATATTATTTATGAGGTGTGTGGGCCTTTCATCTTGACTCTAATGAGCAACAAGTAACGCTACGATGAACACTTCCTCCCGTTGGGAGGTTGCTAGACTCTATTTGGGTGTTGGTATCTAAATACAATTTACTTTTCAATATTTTAGGTATTTGTGTAAGTCAATAAGTAACAATGGTATAATGAATAGGTTAATCGACGTTAAAAGGGACATATATTGCAACATATTGCTAGGGTTATCAATGTGAAAATAATTGTTTATTGTTATGTTGACCCAGTAGTAGGCACAGATAAGAATAGTAAAACTATGATAACTTACTTGGAAACGATAGATGAATCTGTAGTAATCTAAAATTAGATAATGGTAATTTAATAGGCCAAATCTTGCAATTAAACTGAGTCCAACAGTAAAAGTTAGCCAGTAACGAGTAAAAAAGGGAATTGCCCTATACATGTCCCTCAGTTCTGTCATTTTATTACAATTTGATTTGCACTGTGCTGATAAATACACTCAACTTCAAACACAACTATGTAATGGTACGCTAGCAGCGACCGCAAACAGACTTGAAATTATGAATCACAATAAATCAAGTAAAGTACACGTGTCCCACAAGAATTTGTCGAAATCCAGAAAAATCAAGGAGATTCACTTATTTTCAATTCAATTTCAATGATATTTTGTTTTTGAACCACAGAGTCAATAAAATTGAATACAGACAAATCAGTCAACCATAGACAGTCAACCATTACCACGGATATATTACTCTAACTGGACACATAACTTCGTAGAGGTTAGATTAGAAGGATTAACAGTCGGGAACAATAGTTTAGTTATTCAGTATTTTTTAATTAATTGGAACGAAGTTCCTTATCGCGCGTTGTGAAAGGGGGCTAGACGGAAAATTACGACACTTTTTGATTCTTACGAATGACGACACTTTTTTTGAAGTGATTCAGAGAGTTTTACAGAGATGGCGCTGTACAACAAAACAATACTTAAATCGAAAGGAACTTCGTTCCATCCGGGTGTCCCTTGACACCTCTCATGTTTTTTTTGCTTCACTGATCCCATGCTGATCCCTATTTAAACTACCATCACTGTCAGATAAATAAGCGGGTTTGTTATCCCATAGATATCTGATTAACAAGTAAATAAGTTTGATGATCCTGTTTTAAATTAAAGAAGATTAGATTTAATTTTTCATCCAGCATTGGCAACACTGATAAGTGCGTACATGACAAAATGTCAGTTTGTTTGTCGGTTGAACTTTGACGCTATTGGTTGACAATTATTGACATACTTTGAAGTTTGATATTTTTAAGTTTAACCTAAAAAAATACTATTCTGGCTGGCCGGAAGATTTCGATTTGTTTTCTTTTGTGTATTGGATACGTTTAGTTAGTTATCCTTTTTTCATATAGTAAATTAGATTCAATTTAATATGAAGAGTTTAATTAGAAATTTTATTTCAACGAGACGTGTGGCATTCGTCCAAATAAATTCAATTCGCCACAATTCAAAAGATGCGCAAAAAAAGGACGAAGCGAAGAATGTTGAGGAACCAAAGAAAAGTAACTCTTGATTTGTAAATCAAGTATTACTGTAACCTGAAAATTCATTTTAACATTATTCAAATGCTTTATAGATGTTGTGGTGGAGAAGTATGGTGGTGTTACCACTCTGAATATTGACCGTAGGCTGACTAGAAATAGCCTAGACACGGTCACATTGCAAGAGATGGTGGAAGTCATCAATGCATTTGACAAAGATCCCGATGCCAAGGTTCTGGTGTTCAACGGTGAAGGTGGTACATTCTGCTCCGGGTTTGACATTGATGATATTGAGGCTAAGGGATACAGCACGCTTACTGATGCAGCTGTAAGTATCCATTACTTGTATGTTACATTTTTTAGATTATTATGTCGGATACTGTTTGAATTTTGGCATGTAGTTGAATCAGGCTCAAAGCCCAGTTGTTATCAAAAACAAAATCATTTGATCATATAGGTAATCATTTGATCATCTCTTAGACATATTTCTTTTTTTATCAACAACTTGGAATTATGATTTGTTGTGTAGGAGAATTGTGAAAGAAAATTATTGCTAACAATTTTTTTTAACAAGACTGTTAAATCTTTTCCTTGCAGTCACGTCTTCGTCGCCGGCCGCTATGTGACAAGACCACGATAGCAGCAGTGACAGGATATGCGGTGGCTGAAGGATTTGAACTGGCTCTCGCATGTGACCTGAGAGTCATTGAGGAGACAGCAGTGCTAGGGTGCCTCGGAAGGAGGTTTGGTGTGTATGTTGCTTACATCATTTTTTTTTTTGTGCTCATTTGCAACGATGATTTAAGTGACAAACAAGATTATGTTATGGGTATTTCAACTACCTAAAATAAAAATTGTACAGTCAGCTGCAGAGAAACGTAACCCATCTGTTTATAAGTATACAAACAGCAATATTTCTGTTGCCTTTAACACTTCCGTAACGGTCATACTAAATTAAAGAAGTTCTTTACGCTTTTACGGATTTCTACACACCACGTTTTTAGTATGGCAGATAATTATTATTACACACCATATGTGTGTAAGCTACAGTTTGTACTAGTACTTTACTCACAACCAGGTGTGTTTCGCCGTTGCAAAAGTGTTAACAGATGGGTTACTTTTACTCCTACAGTTTTTACCTTTCTTATGTAAATAGCTAACAAATAAGTAGATACACCACCTGATGATAAATAGCCTCTGTTACCTGTGGACATCAGTAAAGGCATTATTTTATAATATTACTAGGACTAGGATAATTTCTAAAAATGATTTATTTACAAATATTACTTGTCCATTATTCCAGGAGTACCACAGGGCATATTCGGCGCTAGACGGCTCACCTCTCTGATCGGGCTCTCCAGGGCACTAGACCTGCTCATGACCGGCCGTCTGATCAACGGTACCGAGGCACATGCGATGGGCATTGCTTGTAAAGTCACTGCTACTGGCACTGGTATGATGATTGTAATTTTGTTATTCCTCCGTGCTATTCCTCTAGGGTGGATATTATGTTTTATGCAAGTAGTTGACATTGTGTTGTATTCAGAGAGCCTAGGACCGGTCGGAGTGGCCCCAAGATAGATGGATGGATGGCAGGATAGGATAGGAAAGGAGAGAGGAGGGGTGGGGTGGGGAGGGGAGAGGAGGGAGATAGATAGATAGATATTTTTGAATCATTAATGTTGTACTTTAAATAATATTTTTTTATTTTATTTTCAGATTATTGTTCATATTTAAATGGTAGTTAATTAAACACTGAAAATATTCATTACTCCTACCTACTATAAAATGTTATAATACGTAAGAAAGTATTTAACCCCCCCTCTCCCCGAAGTAAGAACATGCAGAGATTTCGAGAACCCCCCCTCGAGACTCTTATGTATAATAATTAATGAATGGCTCCTAGAAAAGAGCACAACTTATGATCAGTTAAGAATGCTTATTGAAATGAAATGGGTGGTCCATTTCAGCTCTAGGTGAATCAATAAAGCTGGCGAAGTCCCTGGTGAAGTTCCCTCAGAACGCCCTCATCATGGACAAGCTAGCCGCAGTCAACTCCCAGCTGAACCCCAACAGCGAGGAGAGCATGAGAGACGAGGCCGTCATGCAGAGCCTGCTCGGAGCTGCCATTGAGGACATCAACCAGGGGGTCAAGAAGTTTCAAGGAGGTTTGTGGTTGTGAACTTGGTAATTTATACTGGTTTGCGGGTAGTTTCAGAATAGGAATGTTGACACTAATTATAAATTAATATAAATTTGTCTAAAGTATTAGTAGTAACATTTAAAGGCCTAAAATATGATTATTTTATCGAAATCAATCACAATAAATTAAATATCATTAATTTAAAATGCTAAAAATTGTACTCACTGTCATGTGACCTCAAACGCCATTTTGGGAATATGACGTCATTGTTCCTATTTTATATGGAAATTCAACAAACTTTAGTAGACAGATAGTATTAAATATCGGATATTGACGTCACGTGACGTTTTTGGTGGGAAATTTGATAATCCTTACAAACGATTATAAAATATATAGATTAGTAAATGACTTTTATCAACTAATAAAGCTATCATCATTTCAGGTATTGGTAAGCACGGGAAGTTCTACAAACTGACAGAAGCACCACTTAAAGACTGGGAGCTAGAGGAAGCCTTCGAGGAAGTCACAGTAGACATTGAGAAGACCAAAGACGAGGGTGGAAAGAAATGAAGCTAGGTGTAAGGGAGAGAGAACAGGGGTCAAGTAGAAATGTAAAGTCATACACTTTAGGATGTTTTTAGACGAGACCTTATTACTTATTTGGTAAACAATGTTAGCACTATTTCTATAGAAATATTAATTTAAATTAGTTAAAAAAAACATTAATAGTAAACAGAATTTTGTTTTGAAAAAAATATTATTATTCTTTAAAAATATTTTCATTTTGTGTCTGTCTTATTTTTAAATCACAAATTACGATAAAAGACAAGATTATTTATTTAATAGGACTCGTCATAAAGAATGATCTTTATTAAGAAATCATGCGTCCACAGTTTCGTATCCCTTGCACTTGTAATAGATGAATCGGACGCCCATTACAAAATATACGTTTGTCAAAGTGAATGTGAATAGGCTTTTATTATGTTAATGCGCTCACCATTCTAGACCACATCTTCACTTACCATCAGGTGGGATTGTGGTCAAGCATTAACTTATTTTAAGTAAAAAAAAAGTAGCGATGACAATGCGTTCGCGAATCGTAATACCGTATCGCTGCAAAAAGTAATTTGTGGTCTTACATCACTGAGGAAGAATAGAAGAAACAATCCAAATTTTATATAATATTTTAACGTCTATCTTCACAAAATTATTATGTACAAATTAACGCGCTCACGCAACTTAATAAGGGCCCCGTATTTATTGTAATTTGTGAATACGGGTGAATATTATGTGAAATTCTAAATAAAAATATCGCTGCGACTATAGTATGTTTAATAGCTGGAGTATAATTTGTATTAAAGCTAAATATTTTGTTTTAAAATCCTGCTGTTATTAAAAGTTAATTCTACGCCTTAAAAGATTATCCAAACATTTCTACTTGATGCGTGTTGTGGTTTAATTCTTAACTAGACTAGGAGTATTTATTTTGCTTTAACCTAAGTAATTTAAGCGTTATTATTATGTTAAATAAAGATCTAGAAGGTTCATTGAAGTTTTTTTTTGCATATAGGTAATCCAAATTTGTTCCAAAATTGCAAATAGGTCCGGGTTGTAATCGTACGATAACAGTCTTTAAGCCATACCCATGTTCTTCGGGAATGACGGATTTATATTTTTTATGAGTGTAGGCCAATTTATTTCTGCCGCCCTATGTAGGGTACCTTTCTCAAATAATAATTTTCAGTTCATAGTAAGGAAAGCACTGAATTAGTCACTAAGTGCGTAAAAAAACAAGAATTACAATTTTTTGCGACACTAATAGCAAATTCATCTATAATATATCATCTTCTGAAGTTGCCGCCCCTAGGCCGCGGCCTATTCCTACGGTCTATTGACAAATCCAGGACTGTAATCTTCGGGCGGTATGAATACCTTCCGACACTTGGTTTGGCCACTAACCCCTGCATAGATTCGCACTGTAGCACCGTGGAGTGCTCTAGGCCTCATCCAGAGGACAGGCTAGCTCAGTAGTGAATGGGTTGAAGTTAACTTGAGGGAAATTGGTGAACTACGACCTCCAAGTGGAGAAACCTTTTTCAATAGTGTTAGTAATAGTAAGGTCGACTGGCAGACAATGCTTATAGCATTAAGTCCACCTTTTGTACCACTTAGTTATAAGGGTATAATAAAGTGTAAATAAATAAATAAATAATGGGTAGATAATGGCTTAAAACTTGAAGCCATGAAGAAAAAAATAAACAAAAACTATTTTATCACTTATGTATTACAAACAATTTCTCCAGCCCCCTAAGCATCCTTAATCCCCTTCTCAGCCTGATACTTGTCGTGCAGCTCGGAGCAGTCCTCGTTGGAGACGTTGACCCAGCCGTTGGGATGGATGTGATAGACGCGGACTATACCCCCGGAGTACGCGTCACGGTGTGTCGCATGGTAGATCGCTCGACGGCCGAGTTCTGGGGACAATGGCCATGTTTATATTTATTTATTTATTTAACTGTCTATTGTATACCAATAAAATAATACAACAACAAGTAAACAAGTAAAGCAGACAAATGAGGTACAAAAGGCGGGTTATTTAGTACTTATTATTATAAAAATTTATATCTAACTTTACGAGCAACAAAAATATCTGAATCAATAATAGCCTAATGTAATTATTATTTAGATAACTGACATTCAATATGAACTTCCTCAAATGCGAGTACTAGAAAATGTTGTTGGTAGAAATATACCGTAATCATCTTTGATAGTGTAGGGTGTGTCTGAACGGGGTGAACTCAAAAACTACCAAACAGGTTAGTATATTGTATACATTTTACCAAATTTTATGACTATAAAGTACCTATTCCCAACAATTCCACCGTGAGACAGTAAATAAGTGATAAACTAAATGAATAAAAACCTTGTGCTTCCTCATCTTCAAGATCCCAGTGGTAGCCGGAGTCCAGCACACCAAACGCATACACAGACCCGGAGCCCACAGAGAACACCTTGCCCGGTGTGCGGGTACCCTCGCTGTCTACGTAGTACAGTTGAGCTCCCTACAACATACCAATATTACAGAGCTTGATATGGCCATCACATCACATACCGACGCTTGAAAGGAAAAATTAACAAGCGACATTGAGCTAACTTTACAGGAGAGCAGTTTAAAGTTGGAATTTTTAGAAAAAAAATCATATTTTTTTTTGTAATCCTCTTACCGAAGTTATTCATACTGTTTTGGAATCCTTATTTTATCATCTATATTGTGGCAACCACTTGTGAGATATAGTAGCTACTTATTAAAATAATTTAACATTTATTTAAATATACCAAATTTAAATTGAATTTATCGAATTAGATTTTTGACTCAAAACATGTATTCTTTTAGAATTTTACACACTTCATTTTCAAGCATTATAAACTGAACAATGCTAATTTTTTTTATACTACAATATAAGTTAATGCTTGACTACAATCCCACCTGATGCTAAGTGGCGATGTAGTCAAAATAAATCGCACAAACATCCAGAAACATCCATAATCTAACAAAAATACCTACCCGTTTATCAAACCCTGCCAACATCATCCCCATGCTAAGCCCCATGCCCTTGTAATTGTACACCATGTTGGCCATCAGCTTGCTGGCGGCTGCCACTGAGATTCGTTCTCGGTTCCGCAGCTCGTACAGTCTGCACTGCTTGGCCAGCACCCGGTCCCAGTAGACACAGTCTGCTGCACCACCAGCTAGGGTGCCTGGAGACAGTCAATTTGACGTGACAACAATTATAATGATCATTTAATATCCAAGTTGACCAAGAAGAATAGTAGTGGCTATGCTCCATTTCGAACTGAAAACTTCTTTAGGCGCATTGGGCAAATTTGAGATGGGATAAAACCAATCAGTATGCGACACTGATAATTTTAATCAACACCACTGTATAATAAAAATTGTAATATAATTTTCTAGTAGCAGTTTATTAGTATTATTTAGTTTAAAAGTATTTCCTGTATAATAAAATATTATATTTCCTGACGATTCAAAAAATACAAATGTAATTGTTCAAGTTTTTACTTCTATCGGAACTCGTGGAGTGTTACTATTGTAATACCTAATCTGTTTAAAGCAATGAGTTATTATTATTGTTATTGTAAGCGTTGTCATTTAAAAGGTCTTACTAACAGGTGGCTTAGCACTCACCAAGTAGATAATCATTGATTTCCACAATCTTTTTCATTGTCTGTGATCCAATGAACTGGCCGCCGGTGGCACGGGAATCCACAGCCAACAATACACCTCCCTGTAACATTTATTTATTGTGAGCTCTATGTCAAGAACAAAAATTATGTTACAAGTTTTGTTAAGTTAAAGGAAGCATGAGTAATTTTTGAAATAAATAAAAAATATGAAAGATACAGACAAGCTTTAGCAAGTGTTTCAGTGGCTGATGGCACAGTTGCTGAGTCACTAAAGAGGGCTTTGAACCGTTAAGCAGCAAGTCAAAGGCTGATGAATTAACTTACTTTGTATCTGAAGCCAAGAGTAGTTGTCCCATGGTCAAACTCGATTTTAATGTCGCGTCCGGTATCATCCTTTCTGTTAAACTGAGCGAGAGTTTCAACAGGCTGTAAGGAATATAAATATAATTAAAAACTGTACTACTTTACAGTAATAAAACTATTTTCGGCTTATTACAATAACCTTTACTTACGTTCGCGAATGGAGGAGTTGCAAGCTGGGCGCTGTTCATGAAATTCTGGCTGTATCCGAGTACATCAGTCTGGAAAGATGCGAGAGAATCCACTGGTTTCAAATTAATTTTCTCATCAAGGCGGGCATAATCTAATAAAGCCATTTTATCAAAAATGTTTTTCAAACTTTACGAATCCTAAAGATGACAAGCGAAAATCAGAAACTCGGAATCATGAACACAGACAATTTAAAAAGTTGACAATGACACTGATGACACAGGACACTTTTATTTGACAAGCTGGATATCGGAGTTGCTACCCTAAAATATATCATATTGCATGAAAAAATTAAACCAATAAGAGCAATTAATGAAAGCAAAAAATAAGAAAAAATTAAATGTTTTCGCCTAATAAAACTGTATTTATTTATTTGATTTAAGATATCATAATGTGTATATTATTATATTTATGATTTGGATATTCGTTTTTTTGGTTTATAAATAATGATTCTACTCGGCGCTAGATGGCGCCAGGGCCTACTATTTTATAATTTATCGTAGAGTTCAAATATTGTTATCTCCGCATTTAGTACCGTGAAATTCAGAAAAAAAATGTTTTTATTTGTTCTAACGTGAATGAATAGCGAATGTAACAGAAATACAACAAAAACAGCATTAGGCATACTTTATTAGTATTCGGTAGAGTTCGTCTACTTTAAAAATTAACGTGGAATGCGATATTATAATATTATTATAATATTATAATAGTAGCAGAAGGAGGTATTCTATGGTATTGGTTATGAAATGATATTCCTTTTACTTTGCACCATGATATATTTCCAGTTCTCCTAACATTCACATCGATATTCCAAAGTACTTCAACACTACGTGATCAATCATAATCTGTTCTACATTCTTGACAATTCCCTAATCTAAATATGACATGACATTTCTTATATGCCAGCCTCTGCATCAGGCAAGCGCTGTAGAATAAAGAGGTCCGTCCCTGGACCTTCACTGGAGATTCATGGCCTCACCGATATATCTATTGTTACAATATGTAATTTTAAATATTTAGGAATAAATATCTTTACTTAAAGGTACAATATTTAATAAACAAGAATATTTAATAGGGGCGTGCGTGTTCACTAACTAAAAACATTATTTCTAAAAATACTATATTTACTTACTCTACGTTTTGTAAAAGGCATATTACTTATGCTTTCAAGTGAATAATTATACCTACGAAGTTAACCAGTAGCGGATTTCAAAATGTGGGTATTAACAGTTATAAAACCGAATGGGAGTTAGATAAGTATGGTAAACTAGTCTATTTTATCACACACTTAGATGACTTTACTCTAGGGTTTACATTTTTAACCCCCGTCGAAAAAAGAGGGATATTACATTGAAGTATAATATCATAGAACCAATGACATTAATATCATTGGGTTTTTTTAATTTTTATAGACGGATTATTACAAAGAAAACCAACCATAAACCCCCAACGAACCTAACTATCAGTTGTTGGTTCGCGAAAATCGAAGCGAAGGTTCGAATTTTGAAATTCACCGAATTCAGATTTATCGAATAAATAGTCAAAAGACTTAACAAACCTATGATTACGTTATGAGTCAGACTATACTCGGGATTTAACGATACGATCTCTAATGCGGGTTAAGTTGAATCGCCTTGCTTAAAGTCTGTCATTACGATCAAAAATAGATGCCTATCTATTAAATATTTTTTATTTGTAACTTTATTTCAATGTAGGTAGTTTTAACAGAGGTAAGTGCTTTATACTGGTCATTAATCGATTTTTTTGCATGTTGGTATGAGAATATTAATCAGATTAAGAATAGAAAGAAAATATTATTATTTTTACTGAGCACATTAAGCAATTACGAATATGTAACACCGCTAGAATTCAAGAAAAAAATTATGGGTTTAAAAAAATATGCACCAATATCTATCGAAAATCTTACGATATTATGAAGTATAGTTGACAACCATAGACATTTATTACATATTCATGAAATTTGTATGGATGTGTATGGATGTTTGTTTCTCTTTTAAATTAAAATTACTGAACAGATTTTCATGAAATTAACATTGAAGTATTATTACTAGCGTATAGAACCGACACCCCGCACACCATGTATGTCCCAATGCATTGGCGCCACGTGGCTTCAATCTTCAATGGATTCGTTCGATTTTGAAAGGAGAACGGGGGCTCAATTTTGAAAATGGAACCTCGGGGACACACATTTTGTTCGAGATGTCTGTTCTATGACATTACAACTACTTCAATGGAAATTAAGCATGCGGGTAAAACATGATTTGGAGTAGGATATAATGTACTTATTATCCCGGTAAACGCGGGTGACACCACGGGCAGAGCACTAGTAATAAATAATGTACAAGACTACAGGCCACTTACAGTCGTCCTACAGTCTACCTACCGTGACAACTAACCATCAGGTGACTGCCTCGTCCGATCTTTTTTCGGCTATTTACATAAAAAAACTGCTCTGGACCGATCCGAGTGGTGCAATTTAATAGAGAGACAGAGGTGCTTTGTCATGAAGGAGAAGAAAAGCTGTAAAGAAACTCCTCAGCACATCTTTTAAAATAGAGGTAGGTACATATTACAAAATAGTATTCTAACCTACGCGGGACTGGAAGCGGTAGATCTATTTCCAGGCATTCTTGTCAAGTTGTCATTTATAATATAATCGGCTATCCTACAGCCTACTGTAGTAGCCTTACCTACAAGCTGTGTTTTCACATGCTGCTTGAACGTTTCAGTAGGTAGGTCATAAATTGGCTTGGGTATTTTATTGTAAAAGCTCCATTATAAAAGATAGCTGCACCTTACGCAAGCGATACGAGGAAACAACCAGGTTATGCCTATTTCTCTTTAGATGACCGTGAATATCACTGTTTTGCTTGAACATTTCAATTGTTTCTTTTGAATATTATATTGCTATAAATATTATAAATATATTGTGACACTACTGTTAAAATTACTATTTCTCTAAAGTTCTCACGTAAAGATTCGCGCGACTTTAATTTATAAATGATTCTAATAGCCATTTTCTGCATCAAAAATATTGCTAAATATCAGCAGCTTTACCCCATACCAAAATACCTTAAGTAGGACATAAAATTAAAAAAAGAAATGAAAATTATAATAATAAAATTTAATCAAATACAATTCATTCAATTTTAATCAAATTCATTTCATTCAAATAGGTTCCCAGCTAATCACTTAACACAAAAATGCAGCATTTTTTCTGTATTACAGCGCGAAAGATAAGACGCGTTATTATGTGCAGGTTATAGTTTTTCTCAGAACCAATTTTCGGGATTGCGTTGACTAAAGTCATACTTACCTTGTAGTCAGAAGCTAATAGAAGAATGTTGTTTTATATTTTTAATGCTAGATATATTTGATTTAGTTAATGTAATATCAGATTGAAAAGCATCTGTAACAATACTTACAATATCTAAACGGTAATCACCAATTTCTAAGCAATTTATGTGTCAGTAGTGGGATAGGGCTGGACCACAGACTGGACAGATTTGGTCTTATTAAAATGCCTCCGAAATTCGTGACATTATGTGACGGCCGCAGGCGTCAACACCGTTAAGTGGGAGGTGGGACTATGGTGACCAGGATGGTGTTCAGATAAGTTTGGGTCTATCCTCGTCCCATTGAATTGTCCCATCATGAGACACATAGCACTAATTAATCTCGGTAGTCCCACGAGACAAGTACGACCTATATTTTAGTGCTAGAAGTTCCATGATATCGGCGAGCGATTAGACCTCGTCAACACCATTATTTTGTGCCTTTTTGATACTGATAATGACTTAATTGTTTTGGAACTTTGGGACACAAAACTATAAGCACATAAATGTAATAAACATACATTAGCTATTAACATAACGATAACTTTATTGACGACTCTGTAGCCTAATTAGTAGCGACTCTGCCTGCGAAGCGAGGTCCAGGGTTCGATTCCCGGCCGGGGCAGATATTTATGTGACAGATAAATGTTTGTATTCAGGTCATGGGTGTTTATTTATTTATTTAAAACTTTATTATACCTTTAATCAAAATGGTACAAAAGGTGGGCTTAATGCTAGAGGCATTCTCTGCCAGCCGACCTTTGGGAAAACAGATACAACTAAGGCGGTATATAATGAAGAGATGATAAATAAAGCATAAATAATAACTAAATATAATATGGTGTTTTTGTGATAAAAATCCTACTGTGGGGGTATGAGTGTGTAAGCGTTATTATTATTATTTTATTATTATATTATTACATCACAGTATAGGATAGGGTCTCGCCTAGTCTAGTAGTACGACTTCTAGGTACTGTGAGTTATTGTCACAACTGAATCTACTTACACTACCCACTCGTAAGAACAACAACACAATTAAATATCTGGAGATTGAATTATCTACCTATTTTGAATCCTATTTTCCGTGCCTGTAGAATCTAACCACCCAGTAACTGAGTGTAATATATTATTTCAATAAACAAAAATTTATATCACACTAGCGCCTACCCGCGGCTTTTTCCGTGTTTTCCAGGGCATATGTACCCCTATTTCTTATTTCAGATCATGGCCTACTTATATGCTTAATTTCATTCCATTATAATTGTAGGCGACGCACTTTAATATTTTGTAAAACAATAATAAAGTTATGCATGTTGTGTTTTTTGTATATTATAATTTGGAAATAAAATAAAATAGAGCGCGTCCGAGGGACCTATTTCTCATAGAAAGTACGGGCAGTTGATGCCATATTATGTAAATATGTACTCGTATATTTTAAATTCAATTGTTTTGACAATTCGCCACGAAACGTCAAGGCGCTCGGTCGCGCTACTGAAAATTTTCTTCGGTCTTGTATTTCCATCGCTTATAATAATATTAGTAGGATTTTATCGTTATTAATTTTATTTCAAGACTTATCTTCCCGCAATCCTGGCCACCCTTATGGAATACCAGAACACAATGATCGCGTGACATTCTACTTTCAATATTCGTATTCCTATGGGAACCGTGCAGTCGACTCCAGCCTTCTGATAAATTGCAAGGAATTCGGCAATGTGCTAATACCTACCTGCGTTGTTAAACGGGCTGCATTTACACCGATGTGTACCATGATAACTGTAAGGCGTTATAATGTTGGAACTTTTTTATGTCGCGAATATTGCGAACAATAGTTTATAATTTTGTTAAATTAGAATTCACAGCAAAAGCCCAATTCTCACGTTTTTATAGCCAACAAATGAGGTGATGATCGGCCTGATGGTAAGACTTAAGAGGCTATCCTCGCTCATGAATACTAGGGACACCAAAGGCATCACTTATTCGTTACTGTCCAAGAAAAGGAGAAGAAAAATAGAATGAAAGTATCGCATTGTAGAGATAATATAGAAGTTAGCTATAATCTCTAATTTCAAATATCTATGAAAAATGTTAACCAAATATCAACTGTATCTGATTTGGGCTTGTTAAATGTCCTTCTAAACTACTGGGTCGCCTCTTACGTAAAGTAAAGGGCTAATGTCATGATTCACCATGCTGTTTAAGTGCGGATTAACGTTTTTGAGAACATTATGGAAAATGTGAATGTTTTTTAAATATGTGATAATTGTTTTTAATACACAATTAATTTGAAAAAATATACATTTTTAGTTAATAATGAATTAAAGGTGTGTTAGTTTTGTCCACAAGCAAGCAGTACTAGTGTTGTATTAAAATTGCTATTTTATAAATACATTTCGGTGTGACACGCAGCGTTGAAAATTTAAAATTTGGGCTATCATTTCGCAGAGCTAGTCCAGTGGTATACTTTTTGCTAACATGCACTTTTGGGATTGACGAAAATCGTGACTTTCCTTGTGGCGTGCTCACGACTTTTGAATTTGTTTGACGCGAGAGTAGGTTGTGTTTAGCGCCAGACTTTGATTTCGGTTCACACAGACCGACTTTGTTATGCTAATCTGTGATTAGAGTTCATTTTTAATTGTAGGCACGGATATGCTCCACACAACTGAACATCAGTGCCGGATTTATATTTTTTATGAGTGTAGGCCAATAAATTTTCGCCGCCCCATGTACCTTTCTAAAGTAATAATTTTCCATTCATAGTAAGGAATGCACTGAATTAGTCACTAAGAAAGTGCGTAAAAAAACAAGAATTTCGGAAATCTGCCGCCCCTAGGACGCTGCCGCCCATAGGCCGCGGCCTATACGGCCTATTGACAAATCCAGGACTGCTGAACATCCATTTACGTGGTGTCTGTGAAGTGCTTTTGATTTGAACGGTGACTTATCCTTTAAGTTGCGCTCGCGCCAAATTGACAATCAATTTGAGCAATTTTTTTTATTACTTTCTACAGGGCCGCAGGGTAGAAACAAATTCTCTTTCACAACATTGGACAATATTATAATTGATGTAAAAGGAACGTGTTATATTATATTGAGGTATGGATCGATTGATTCCTATTACTAAATTTAAATGCAATGGGTACTCATTGAAGTATTATTACTAGCGTATAGAACCGACACCGCAAACGCCATGTATGTCCCAATGCATTGGCGCCACGTTGCTTCAATCTTCAATGGATTCGTTCGATTTGCGGGGGCTCAATTTTGAAAATAGAACCTCCCGCTGGACACATTTTGTTCGAGATGTCTGTTCTATCTATGACATTATACTTCCATGTAAAATACGAATAACCATGACTACACGTTGCATTTGAAATGTTCAGTGTTCGCGATGATATAAGTTTAAAAATATTTTTTACTAAAGTAGTTAGATAAAATTTTCAAGCTAATTAAATTTTCCGGTATTTAATTCTGATGGGCAGTAAACTTTTTTAAAAAGTTGTCTTAAGGCTATTGTTTATGACTGTTAGGGTAAAATCATCAAAACGATGCACTAATTAAGGTGCCAGTATTTCTTACTCATATGTTTAGTCCGTCATTTTATCATTTCGCGGTATTAAACGTTTTATAAACATCAAAATTAGTCTCAGTTTGTACCAGGCTATCATAAGATCCAGTAAACCCAGTTGTTAAGCTCAAAATCTTGGGTTCATCTACCAAGAGTCGTCATTATTGAAATTTTTAATAAAAGAAGAGTACAGGTAGTCGGATTATAGGTATGTAGGAAAAGGATAGTTAGATATTATGTTACTCATTGTGAAATACGGTGTAATGTTGCATGCTCCTTATTAATATTCGAAAATAAAGAATGTTGCCATTTGCCCTCGGGGAAGGGGAGTAATATTTTCAAATATAGCTTCGGAGTGAAGTTTTAATTTGTCGATAGATTAACGATGTTACGTTGTGTAGTGTTTTGGTTCCATCCATCCATCAGCCTTTGGAGATCCACTGCTGGACATAGGCCTCCCATAACTAGCGCCACTCTGATTAGTTCTGTTCTTTCGGAAACCAGCCGATGTCCGCTCTCTTCTTCAAGTCGTCAGTCCACCTCAGGGGGACGTCCTGTCCTATTACATATTAATTTATCGTGTATGAGTATCGCTTTTAATTTTGTAACTAATGCGAAGCGGAACTGAATTTGAAAGCCTTACAGACTTCATAAATGATTCATGAATGCTATCACAAAAAGCAATATTCTTGAAGTCTAAAAATAAATCTTTAAACAATATTATTTATTTATTTATTTATTTAGGTCTGCCAGTGGTTACAACACTCAACATACAAATCAAGCTTATAACTATTTTTAATTACTAGATGTGTTTAACCTTCATGCACATACAGGTATTTTATTTATCTACGAACTAATAATTTAAATCGTAAGCGTATCTATTTAAAATCATTATTAAAATTTAATTAGATTTAAATCAAATATATTTATTATATTTAATTTTTTTTTCATTTAATCATTATTAACATTTTCTTGAAAGTTAAAAATAACTTTTTTTTTATTTAAAGTGATTTAACGACAAAGCAACAAACGATCACGTATTGTGAACATCACTAAACCGAGCGTAGTCGATGGTGAGCGATAGTAGTGTTCGCGCCGCGGGCTGCGTGCGCGCCACCCTTTCATTTTCTAATTATATAACTGGCAACACTGGCCCGTGCGCGATCACTCGTAACTTCTTCAATATTTTGAATTTAGAATTAACGTTCAGTATCGCGCATTATGATGTTTTATGATACGGCAGTAAATCGCTGACCAGTACTGAAGCTACACTATAGATTTTTTTATGTAAATTGCCGAATAATAAAAACAATTTGTTGGCTTGATTGTTTTATTGCATTTTTACACATTAAATCTGTGCAACCTGGTAATTTTGATCTGTCTGTCGAATCAAGTTCAAAGTCTCCGGGTTCGATTCCCGACAGAGATGTTTTAACAGTATTTTTTTTCTGTTAAATATATATTCTATAGGTATCTATTAATTAAAGTAACTTAAATAGTCCTGCGCATCGTTTTGAATGGATATTCTCTATTTTAAAACGATGTGTTATATTTATGACAAAAAATATTTTGGCACAATACAAGCAGATTGCATGTAACTTCGTTTGTGTCTTTTGAGTTAAAAAAAATGGTGCGCATGACACGCGTCAGTTCCGGCGGATGGCAGCGGGCCGCGGGCTCTCAATTTGAATAATGCCATTCGATTAACCATTTTCACGGTGTGAATTTTATGCACCCGCCATCCATACGGGTATAGTTCGGAAAAATCTTTTTTATAGTTTGTCGGACAAATGTGAAGTGAAAACATGTCGAATTTTAATAAACTCTTAAAATTCAGATAGGGCAACACTATTATCTATAATAGAGTAAGAGTGGGTTGCTCATCATGAAGTTAAATTAAAGTAAGGTTCCCCATGTATTATATTACTCTTTGGTTTATAGTTACCTACGTGTTAGTGATGGCCAACTCGACTTACTAACTCGGGTTGACTCGAGTTGTGCTTAGTTCGAGTTAACTCGAGTCAGATTACTAATGACTCGAGTTGAATCTCGTGTTTGGGCTGGCGGTAAATGAACGAATCAAGTGAAAGAGTGAGAGTACGATTTGTTCGTTGGATGCGCGCATGGAGATTATTACAGTGTTGCCAACCCTAATCTAGATAAAAACTGTAAAGAAGCTTTCAAAAAGCTGTAGAAAACTGTAAAATTCTACTTAGAGAACTGTAAATCTACAGCTTTTCTTAAAAACAACGTAAAATAGTAAGAAAATTATACTTGTATTAGTAAATCAACTTTAAATCTTAAAAAATCTACACAATTTTTACTAAAACTGCCTTGTTTTCAATTTGCACATACCTACTCTTGATTTTCAGTTTCATCTTTAATTTTAAAATCGTACATATTTTTATAAAATCTCTTTACATGGTCATCGGTAGCATTGAACTCATAATAATTTAAGTGATAATTAAAGTAATAATTAAAGTGTTTTTTATGGTGGTGGTTGACTATTTATTCCTTAGTTTGGGTACGCAGCAAATAAAATAGATGGCGCTAGTATTATAAAGAAAAAAACTGTAGATTTGGAGGTTTAAACTAAAAACTATGAAGATCGCCAGCTGATTAGCAACCGTCAATACGGTTTCCGCCACGGCAGATCAGCTGGCGATCTTTTAGTTACCTTACTCATTGCTGGGCAGAAGCAATCGAGAGCAAGGGAGAAGCATTGGCTGTAAGTTTGGATGTTGCGAAGGCCTTCAATAGGGTGTGGCATAAGGCATTACTGTCTAAGCTGCCTTCCTACGGAGTACCCGAGAAATTGTGCAAATGGATTGCCAGTTCTTTATCGGAGTGGAGCATCAAGGTCGTCGTTGACGGAACATGCTCGGCTACGAAGCCCATAAATGCTGGCGTCCCACAAGGCTCTGTACTTTCACCCACATCGTTCATCATGCATATCAATGATATGCTAGACATCGGTGATATGTTATGACATGCTGCTATGCTGATGACAGTACCGGTGACGCCCATTATACAGGCCAAGCAAATCTTTCTCGGGTGCAGATTGAGGAGAAGAGGATAAAACTTGTGGCTGAAGTCGAGACATCTCTGGAGCGGGTCTCGGAATGGGGCAGACTAAATTTAGTCCATTTCAACCCCGAAAAGACACAAGTTTGCGCGTTAACCGCTAAAAAACCCCATTTGTCATAGCAACACAGTTCCAGAACATTCCTCTTAACATCTCTAAAAGCATTGGGATCCTTGGTGTCGACATTTCGAATGAAGTTCAGTTTCGGGAACACTTGGTTAGTAAAGCCAAACTAGCCGCAAAGAAATTGGGAGTGCTCAATAGAGCTAAGCAGTACTTCATGCCTAAGCACAGGTTGATGCTCTATAAGGCGCAAATTCGACCATACATGGAGTACTGTTCCCACCTTTGGGCCGGAGCCCCAGCTGGCCAAGTGGATCCGTTCAATCGAATTCAACGGTGAGCTATTCGTCTATTCGACGATCCCAAGCTTACAGACGGATTAGAATCGTTTGAGTTGAGGAGAAAAGTAGGCTCTCTCTGCGTATTCTACCGTCTGTACAATGGGGAATGTTCTGAAGAACTGTTTGGCTTACTATCTGAAGTTAATTTTCGTCACCGCACATCACGTACCAGGTTCCATCAACACTATCTGGATACCTGGCGTTCGTCCACAGTCCGGTTCTCACGTCATTTTCTACCTCACACGTGTAAACTGTGGAACAAACTACATGCATCGGTGTTCCCTCTAAGCTATGATATGGGGTCCTTCAAGAAGCGGGTCTACTGTCATCTTTTTGGCCAGCAATGCGTTGGTGACGCCCCTGGTGTTGATAATGTCCATGGGTGGCGGTGATTACTTACCATCAGGTGACCCGTCTGCTCGTGTGCGTGCTCAAAGCATAAAAAAAAGTTAACGAAAAAACTGTAAATCTACAGTTAAAACTGTAGAGTTGGCATTTGGCAACTCTGGATATATATCTATACTAATATTATAAAGAGGAAAGATTTGATTGTTTGCATTGAATAGGCTCCGAAACTACCGAAAAATTTAGTTATGGAATAGTTTAAAAGACGAAATAATAAACATAATGGCGTCCTTGTCTAACGTATGAAATAAAAACAATCCAACTCTACAACACTTTTGTTTAACATCTCAATCAAGTAAACGAAATAATAAAGCAAATAGACCATTATGATTAGAAACTCTATAATCGTAAGATAAAATATGTTTAAATTATGTAAATAGCAGGTTTTGAGCAAAGTTGATATTTTTGAGTTTTGTTTTAGCCTATAAATAGCAAGTTCTAATCAAATTAATTTACAAAATTCCAAAAAATTCATGTCTCGAGAGTTGGATGGAAGATCAAATATGTAAAAAAATAATTTGTAACAAATCATACACTGTTTCTTTCTGCTAGCTCAAGTTGTGTAACTCGAGTTCAATTCGAGTTACCTGAATTTCAACTCGAGTTTACTCGAGTCGTGTTTTTTCCGAGTTGGCACATCACTACTACGTGTCAGTTAAAGTTAAATTTAACCTATATAAAATACGAAACTACGTTGCATAAGTCAGGTTTAGCTCAGGTTTCGACTAAGTTTATTAAGTTAAGCAACAGTGGGCGCGGTCGGTAGTTGGATGGGTGACCGCAAGTGGCAAAAAATTATTGAGCGTTTCCGTACTTCGGAGGGCACGTAAAGCCGTCGGTCCCGGTTGTTATCATAAGATAACAGTCGTTAAGCCATGTCGGAGGCCCTCGGGCGGTTTGAAAAACTTCCGACACTAGGGTTAGCCACTAATAAACCCCTCCACCAATCCACACTGGAGCAGCGTGGTGGAGTATGTTCTAGGCCTCCTTAAGAGGAGAAACCCGTTCCCAGTTGTGGGCCATTAATGGGTTGAAGCCAAGTTTTGACAAACGATTATTAGTCAAAACCAACCCAGTTTCGTATGTTTAGTCGCGGGGCTACACGCGCTGGTTTTCAACCAGACTTTCCTCCCTAAGGTGTCGTGCGGGAGTTACTACAGTCAATCCCCCAGTTAACAGCGGATATTATAACTTTTGCCAAGTTTTTGCCAAGAAAATATAAATTAAATAACATTAATAATTGTTATTTGTATTACTAACTATTGCATGAACGTCAAAAGAAATGTGTAAATTAATCAGGCACCCGCAGGCTTGTAACGGTAATTTCTGATTTACGCAAACACCAAATCGCCCGACCTTTATATCAATGAAAACTCAATTTATACCGTGATTAATTGGTTCTAACCACTGTAATTATCTGGTTAATCACCGCGTGGTTATGGATTACAATGTTGGTTGCCTGACAAGATAGCCCCTAGAGCGGAATACTAAATACTAAACGGCATGTGGACCAAAACGCTGATGTGAGATTTGGTTGGTGCCTATTAGTGTTAAATAAATGTACAAGAGAAAATATTGTTCACTAGCGCTTTGCACGCGTCTTTACCCGTTTCCGGGATAATAAGTACCCTATATTTTGTCCCAAATCATGGTCTACATATGTACAAAGTTTCATGAAAATCTGTTCAGTAGTTTTTTCGTGTACCAAAGAATACTATCTTACTTTGGGCACATTGCACGGAGACAACCAGACAACTTAGATAAATTGGTTGTTGTGGGCAAAGTAGACGGAAAAAGACCAAGAGGACGATCACCTACCCGATGGTCTGACACCGTAAAAGAGATTATTGGCATACCAGTGACCGACGCTCTCAAGAAGGCAGAAGACAGGGTGGCATGGAAGCAGCTTGTTAGCTCCGCCACCAAGTCTTATCAGAACGGGCATGACCTTCAGCAATGAAGAAACCGACGAAGAAGAAGAAGTTTTTTCGTGTACGAGCAATCGAATATCCCCAAAAAAGTTATATTTATAATATTAGTAGGATTGCAATGTTTTTCAGTCCTTTCATGTTACTATACTTGAACAGAAATGTATAGTCCGTTATCTAGACTACTGATAATTGGTAAACAATCTTGGCACTAATTTGTAGGGAAATGTTAATTTGTTTTAGCTTAAAAGAGTAAATTGAAAGTAGTGAAAAGTTGAAATAAATTATTTTTAGTTTTAAATGATTTTGATTAATTGTTAAGTAGTATTTTAACCCTTGACCCTATAACCCTGAATTTTGCGATTTCTATACTTTCGGTTAGTTTTTCGTCCTTTACAATTTATACCCGAAGTCCGTTGAAGTATTATTACTAGCGTATAGAACCGACACCGCGAACACCATGTATGTCCCAATACATTGGCCACTGGGCTTCAATCTACAATGGATTCGTTCGATTTTGAAAGGAGAACGGGGGCTCAATTTTGAAAATGGAACCTCCCGGGCAGGACACACATTTTGTTCGAGATGTCTGTTCTATGACATTATACTTCAATGCCGAAGTCTCGGTATTTCTTAAACTTTCTATTTCTTCGTCTTATTCATCCGCTACCCTTGAACAATATTGCAATGTTCTAGCAGCTAGATTGTCAAAAGTGACCCTCAGCGAGTTACATGATTTATTCAAATAACAATTAGTAATGGCAACAATTAAATACATGTTTAATACTTATAACTCTTTCTAATCTTTCTTGACTTAATTGATGTAATTGGCTTATAATTGAAGTTATAAATCGTCAGGTATTTACGGTTTTTAATGTGCTTTTAAATTTACTTAACAATGTATTTCCCGAGTACTTATTGTTAGTTGTAAACTAGGATTGCTTCGTAATATTTTTACATGTGTGTTTTTAGTAGTAAAATTATTTGTAAGATTGTTTCCTGATTTTACTTGTATTAAAAATGTGAAAGTTTCTTTGTGCGGATGTATGGATGTTGCTTACTCTTTCAAGAAAAAACTACTGAACGTTTTTTCATGTTTAGCACATTGGAACAGTACAGTATTGGAAGACCATAACCTTTAATAAAGTCTAGGGTACTAATTACTACCGCTACTAATAAATAAATAACACAAAGTATTTCTATATAATCCTGACAAAAAATTTTAATTTCTAGATACCGAACACAGACCGCTAATTGCCAACAAATCCTATAACCTTGCTGAAACAGGAGGGTCGTAACAAGCTTACCATAGACGAGAAGTGTCCACGCAGATCCCAGAGGAATGATATTTCATTACCGCCCCTGGGAAAGCGCGTGGAATGAATAAACGCAGTTGAGAACAAAAATCAACACGTTCTCTATGGTTTGCTGTTCATTTTACACAGATGTAGTAACTTAGTGTGCTCAGTGCTGTGTTAGATGCGGCAGTTTATTAACCGACTTCAAAAAAGGAGGTTCTCAATTCGACTGTTTCTTTAAGTGTGTTATACCGATTTTGAATTTTATATTTTATATTCGAAAGCTGGTGCTTGTCATAAAATATGGTCCCATTTATAGTGAGATCTGACGAGTAGTTTTTGTGATATCCCTAATTTTGAAGTAAGTTACTTTTATTCTCATATTTTATGCTTCATAATTATTTTGTTCTTCATTTTATTTTAATAAGGTGGTTGTCAAGTTTTATGGAAATAAATTAAATCAGCTAGGTAAAGTTAGTAATAAAATGTTATTTTGCTTCCAGAGCAAAATAAAAAAGGAAATGTACTATCGAAACCCATCCATGACCCGTGTACAGCGCTGAACTCTATTAAAGCACTCGCATGATCCTTTGTCCTCATTTTCTACTTGTTTTCCGCGAAAGCTGAATGGACGCGGAAAGCTAAACGAATGCGTACGCTTCTCCATACAAAATCGTTGTTTTCTATGGACATACACTGAATAGAGCTGAATAAATGTACCTAGAACTTAATGTGTGATAAGTAATATAAAGGAGCAGGAGTGTAAATAAAAACAAAAAAAACTACTTTAATTTTTATTTTTCTTTAACAGTTTAACTCAAAACGCTTAGCTGCGTCCTGCATCAAATGCCGTATCCATTCTAACCCACTGTCGACGTAATCCCTCTGGATTACCGTCCTCGGAACGTCAAGTGTCACTCAAACAGTATTGACATTCGGATTATTTCAGATGACCCCGCCTTTATTAACCTTTGCATGTATACTTAGTACGAGACAATTTGAGTGTGCATACAATACAACATATTTCGTATAATGTATTTTGAATATTAAATAAAACACAGGATGGAAGTCTTAAAGTCTGCAAGAACTTTTTTGTATTAAATTTGAAGTTAGTAAATATGTATATGAACTATAGGTAATATATGAGAATCTTAACATCTAAGTCATCACCAATGTGTTATCAGCCAAGAAAGGCAAGTTGAGAGGAGAATGAAAGAATTAGGTAGGTACTCTTTCTTATACATAATTAATTACATATTATATTGAACTAAGCTACATATTATTAGCGTATACCGCCAATCCGATGTTTGAGCAATGAACTGCGAATTGGGATGTTGAATAATTTTAAGATTCAATTTTATTTCATTGGTAGAACATTAAATATTTCACGAAAAAAATATTATAAAAATATCTTCAATTTAAAAACAAAAATTGATGAATAAAAATCATTAATTTACAGTTTTCAGCGGACGTAGTCCTACTAAACTACGACTAAATCCTCGATTTTGAAAATAGAACCTTCCGGTGCGATACAAATATTGTTCGCGATGTCTGTTCTAGTTCTGGTACTTTATTAGATACATTATACTTCAATTATATGTTATTAGATTCCATCCTTAATTTAATTCCCTTGTAGACGCTTCAGCTAGGTATTTTCATATCGATCACCGCATCGATAATACCACAAAGCTTTGTAAACTTAATAAAGGGCTCGTCATACAAACACGGTCACACGGCCCGCCCACAGCGGTCACGTGGCACTCCGCAGTGTTTTCGCGCGCGAAATTACCACAGATCACTAAAACTAAAACGTCAAAGGGATTTTTATTGTGCCAAAGAAAATATAAAGTAAAAAGTTAAGTGCGTGTCTATGGAAAATAATGAAATTGTTGGTTTGAAAGTGAATTTTATTAAAATAAATATTACGATATACAAAAGCACTTAAATGTTTGAAGAGCGCCACTATGGTAAGTTTTTCTGTTTCAATGTCCGTATTTAGAAATAGAGATAAATTTGAGAGGGATTTTCTTTTCGCGTGAAGCTGTAAAAGTCGATAGCTAACTGCAATTGTCCATTCCAAAAAAAATATTTTTTTTAGCATGCTTCATAAAGTTAAACTATGTAAACTATTACTAAAAATGTAACGAGGCTGTACTTGAATCTTGAAAATAATTATAAAAAAAAGGTAAGGAGACGTTTCCCCGAACTTGAGCTGTAGAGACGTAGAGTCGTTATAAGCAATCAGGAAAAAATTAGTTCTAAAATAAGACCTATAAATAAGTTCCTGTCGCGTGCAACTGCAAAATCGTGGTACGTTCCAAGATATGCATTATTAGACCCAAAACAATTGCTACTATTACTAGGGTATAGTATAACAGTTTTATGTTTACAAATAACCTACGGGTTGTAGTCTAATTCATTCCGTAAATAAAGGCGGTTGCCGCTAGCGGTCACGTGTCACCCCACAGAGTAGATAGTGATTTTTCGCGCGCGAAATTGTCTATGCCTGATGCATACTTGGCTTTTGAAACAGGACAAAGGAACGGTTTTTGACAGATACTATTATAAATCTCAGTTAGTTTTTTCCAAAAAAAATGTTTTGTATGCAACGATTTCAAAAGGACAGGACAAGATATAAAACAATTTGTGAGGACTAATTTTACGACGAAAAATTTTACGCTTTGTAGAAGTAGAAACATTGAGTAATCGTCTTTTTACAAATCCTTTTCTCTGTATTTGCATCCAAAGTCCTCTTTAAAAAACATTTACTAAAGCTATTATCTATCACCATAACGATATTACAGATAGCTCACAATTTGTCACCGTCACCCTTGAGTACACAAAGGCTCGCAGATAAAACGTCGAAGGGGCGACTTCATCAAACCGACAACCAGCATCATTACAAAATCTGCATAACTGCATTGCCTTGCGGTACGGTCGCGGTTCGATTCCCGGGGGAGGCTATCCATATAAAACTCGATTGTTATTGACGAAATGCCTATTATACAACAGCAACGAAATCGCAATTTTAATGCCTTAAAACAAAGTAGATTTTTGATTGAGCCTTACTGGTAGATACGCCGTTTTTAAGAGGCGATTTAGACATGTCACCCCTACAGTTATTATATGCAAATAATACGCATAATTTCGGGCCCTATTCCGTGTTTTATCTACTTATCTGTGAAATGGCTCAATTAGAGAAGCGTGCTCAATTCGCTCTGCGTGAAGCGATGCAAATTATCATGATACAGTTGGAATATGCTAAATGATTTATTGCCCGGGCAAGCATCGTAATACAAACTTAACTATACTTAATAATTGTATTAGTTACACATTTTTCTTTTCAATAAAGTAATTATAGCTCAGATAAAACTCATATTACAAAATTTGTCTTTGTAGTCTCTTTCTTCAACCATTTTTTGGACATTAGGTATTCGTCAAATACAAGAGAGTTCTTGTTGCTGACGGATGATAAATTAGAATAATAAAAAAAGAGAGGTGTCAAAGGATACCCGGATGGAACAAAGCTCCTTTCGATTTAAGTATTGTTTTGTTGTACAGCGCCATTGTAGAAACTTGGAATGTCAAATATGATTTGAATTCAAATAATAAAGAATACTTTGTAAATAGAACATAATATATCATTTTAACAAATAATAATAGATGTCGCTACAAAAATGTACTCTGAATCACGCTGTTGAGATTCTTTGTAAAACATATAAGTAATCGACCTAATGACATGAATGTCGGTTCGGTTCGGGTTCGGTTCGGGTTTATTCAGACATCTCTACGCAAGCGTGATTCAAAAAGTTGTACAGTACAGCGCCATCTCTGTAAAACTGTCTGAATCACTTCAAAAAGAGGTGTGGTCATTCTTAAAATCAAAAAGTGTCGAAATTTTCAGTCTAGCCCTCTTTCACAACGCGCGATAAGGAACTTCGTTCCAAAAGTAAAAGTAAAAGAAGTCCAATAATAGTTGAGCGTACCCGACTAAACTATGATCGTTAGTACCAGTAACATGACAGATAAGTAAATGCAGTAAGGAATGTTAAAAATATGATCTTAAAAACAAAACTTTGGCTTAACCAAGAGCGCGGCGTTCGCTAACATTTATAACCATGAATGTAATAAAAACTATTAAACCCTGTAATTTACCCGAATCTATAAAACCAAATAAATCAAGAAAAAAAGCAAACACGTACAACTATTAATATCTCTATCCTTATACTTAGTTGATAATTACAGTTTAGGAACGGCGAGCTAACGTTTGAAAATTAAAAGAGTTTGGAACTTTGGAACGTTTTAAAACGCGGCACGTATCATTATGTTTGCATTATTTTGTTCTTGTTCTGACGCGACCCGAGGTTAAGTTGGGTCACGACACATCCCAATTAAGGGTGATTAGGCCTTATAATTTATTGAGTGCGTTCAGAAACGCAGCGAGTCGCGGTGCTCTTTGTACTGTCCTGGCGCCATCGCTTTTATTGCAGGTGTTGATTTGCGAACGGAGCTTCTTAGAACGATTTTGAATTCGCGAAAGAGGTCGATGGCCTTTTTATTTTTTTGTAATGTCCCTGGATGTTTTAGAAGACATTAGACACACTAAACCTACACGATGCGAAGGACTTATGTTTGTTATTTTTTATTTTATTTTTTATTACTGGGCAGCTGTGAGTGATTTGATAGCTTTTTCGAATTTTGAACACTGCTCGCATTTGTTTACTTATAACCTATTTTTTAGGCAAACGAGCAGACAGGCCATCAATAATCACCGATGCGTTGCTTTTCTAAAAGAAGGTGGGAAACCCGCATTATTCTGGCTCTCCTATCATAACAAATTTTACGTTCCATTTTAGAAAGGAGAGTGGTAGATAAAACACTAAAGTCATGCATGAGTACAACTTGAAACAATACATCAATAGTGATTTTTCTCCAACGTACTTTCACACGTTTTTGCATGAACCAAAATGGATAGCGTTTACAATAACGCTCGCCTAGTCTGTAATTAAGAATGCCGTGCTTTCCCCATCACCTTGAACGTGGCGCCATGCTCTTTGATTAGACACTGTCCACGCCCACGCTTGGTATACGCCTTGATTATAATAGAATCTAATGTTTAAAGTACACACGTGGTGTGAAAACTGGCGTCTGGTGAAATCCTCGCGTACTACAGGGTACTTTCAGTCCCTCATAATGCGTTAGTCGATACAGTTGTAACTTTTAAGTATCTACGCATTCCACGCATTATCTCCATTATTATAAAGCAACACACTCATAGCCCCACACTACCCAACACACAAACATCGAACACAAACACCAGAACAAGAACAGAAGATAAAAACTTTAAATTTCCGCCTTGCTGGGAATCGAACCCAGGACTCTTGACAAAAGTACCTCGAGGATTGTCTCTTGTAAGCAGGCCATTAAGCTCTGACATTTTTACGCCCCAACTGAGAGTCACTAACGGTTACTTAAATCGCTCCTTAGTACATAATCACCATACAAATTCTGTACTAAAGAGCGATTTAAGTAACCGTTAGTGACTCTGATTTGGGGCATTATTATACTAACTACATAGTTTTCTATGATGTTCTAGTACTAGGCAAGCATAACCCGCGAGGTGCCGGTAACAGATATCGATCAAGTAACGGAACAAGCCAGTCATAATGGCTCCGTCTATCGCTTGTTACCAGTTATTATTCCATCGTATCAGCGCGTGCGCAGCCTTAGGCCATTAAGTGCACTTAGCCTTCGAATTTGAACTACTTTCTATTCTATTATATTTTCTCTTTAATACTTAGATTATTTGATTAGGGTTGTAAAGTTTTGTAACTTGCCGACTGGTACTAGACCGTTAGATTAGGACCGAGTTAAGCAACCAGGATTCATGTAGGATTCGAATCCATATAATCCGAGCAGGAAGCCGTCATTTAAACCATTACAACCAGTGAATTGCGATTATTAGTATACACAGATAAAAAAGATAAGCAAAATTTTTAAAGTATGTAGATGTATGTATAAAAAAAAATTGGTTCGATTTACTTGAAACTTAAGCTGGCCATACACAATCAAGTGTACTTGTCAAGTTTGTAGTTGGACTTACAGGTAGCCAAACCGTGGCCATACACCGTCAAGTTTACTGAATGTCGACTTAACAAGTTACTTGATAGTGTATGGCTAGCATTAGAATTATTTAGACTCCTTAATTAAATGCACGAAATCTTGTATTACAAGGATTTTTTAAATTCATCCCCTGTCGAGAGAAATGAGTGATAAGACATATAAACTTTTGTCATTTTCTTGTTTATATTTATAGTAAATATAATAATAAACACTTTGTCTTACGTGTACGGTTCATTCGTTTAAAAAGTTTTTAATAATAATAGTCTACGCTGTCAATCAAGTTTGCAGGTAATCAAGAATTGCAGTTCCTGATCAGACGAGCTGGCGACAAACGAGAATGCAAATGATGTTATTTGCAGCTAAATTACAGTTTAACCGCCATCTTGGACATGACCTACCCTACTAGTGGCCAGTTTTTGTCATTGGCTGTTGTGCTGTGACACTTCATGTTTTGTTTTTAAACTTACCAGTCTTTTATGGGACAAGATTGACAAGAATGATCATTTGGCTGAGCGTATTTACGCCAATGCCATAAATGAAGAAAAAAAAAGAATGATCATGCGTCAGAATGGAATTTCCTTTGTTTGAAATTGGAGGAAAGGAGATGTTAAATGACTTTGTTCGCTGTATTATTAAAACGTTAATATTATTACATTGGTAAAAATAATGATAATTGCATAATTTTTTTGTTGAATATTGAAATATTTCGTGTAGTAACTTTTCACACTTAAATTGCCTTTAAATAAAAACGTATTAGGTACTATTACTCGTAGTACCTACTACTTGACTGAATATCGCCTAACATCTAAACAAATAATGTCAATAATGTAAATAAATTAATGAAATTGACAGAAAATGTCATGTAGCTAACAGGTGCCTGTCACAAAAAATGACTGCTTTTATACGATTGTTACATTTATTCCTTACAAATGTTTTTCTCTAGCGATCGATCCGTTGATTAGATATATTTGATTTACAACATTATTATTATAGAGTTTGCGAGCGCTTTCTCTGAAAACTATAATTAAGTCGCGGACCGAGATAGTGAGCGGATAGATTTATTCTTAACACGTGGGTTTATATACTTACATGCGTAAAACAAAAGATTTTTTTATTTATTTAATCCTCCATGCAATAAAAATGGGTATTATAAGTTTGAGGTGGCTGTCTGTGACCAATTATGATGCGTTTTTTTGTTTAAAAGTTGACGAGATTGAAATGGTTCTTAGTAATTTTACTTATGTTTAGTGAAAATAAACCCCCGGTAGTTTATTTTCACTAAACTATTTTAAAAATTTTGAAATATTTAGTTATTATTATAAGTAGGGGCATGGTTATCGCTATGTAGAGATACCTGACAGGTTTATAGATCCTAATATATTTGTACGAGTGTGTAAGCGTTTGTTTATTATTTGTTTGCTACGAAATTTAAATGAAAAGAAATTGAAGGAGAAGACGAGCGACCCTAGAGCTGGCAGCTTTCTTGTAGTGCTAGCATTGCCATACAGCGAGGGAATGCATTTTACCGTAACGCGCGGTAGGGACCTTGTTACATACACTTATTTTAATTTATTTTATTTTTACTTTTATGTATTTATTTTTATATTATGTCATCTATACTAATATTATAAAAAGGAAATATTTGATTGTTGGCATTGAATAGGCTCCGAAACTACCGAACCGATTTGAAAAATTCTTTCACTGTTGGGAAGCTACACTGTCCCCGGGTGACATAGGCTATATAATTTTTTTTTTTACTATTTTTCCCGAAGCGAAGTGAGGGCGATTTCCTAGTGTAAATATTATAGTTTTAAATTTGTTCATTAATAAAAGTATATTCAAAATAAAAAATGAAGAAATAGCATAAAACTCGCCATTTGTATCTTGATCCTGTAAATGTGTGGTCAATAAAGATTAATTAAATAAATAAATAAATTATTACTTATTAATAAATTATAAATTATTTATTTAGTAGGTATAGGAATCAGAAAGAACTGGTGTTCTTTCTCTCTTTTTATTTTTCTTCGCTCTTTCTTTACCGGCAACTTAGGGAACATACCAAAACCACGTAACCTATTTTTTCCAACTTTTTAGCCCCCTCCCCCCCCTTCGTGACCATCCGTAGTATATGAGAAGACCCCCCCCCTCCCCCCTAGTTTTCACGTGGTAATTGATAAATACGGTTTTCAATACTTTTTTGCAAAAACAGAGTTAAAAAATAATAATTTTGCTTATATTTGACGACTTTGTGGCGCAATGGTTGCTAAAATATTGACTACGTGACAAAAACCTAAACCCCCCCCCCTCCCCTCTGTGACCAATCGTGGTGTTTTGAAGACCCCCCTCCCCCCCCTAAATGAGGCACGTGGTTTTGGTATGTTCCCTTATCAGTGATGCCTTTGGTGTTGCTGATGTCCATCGACGATAGCCATCAGGTGGATCGTCGACTCATTTGGAGGTTATTTCCATTAAAAAAATACGGTTTACTGTCGCGGTTTAACAGATATTTTTCGATTTAAAACGATCATCTGTTCAAATTAAAAAAATCGGCATTTCTAATATCAAAATTGGCGGGAAATACCACCCGCAGGAGTACTAGAGCCATTAAGCAGAACCATTAAAACCCTATAATAGTCTGCAGTCTGCAGCAAGACCATGTCATCGGCTATCATTTACCGTTGAGTTGTTCCCAGCCGAGCTAATAGTTTGTGCAATTGTACGTAGACCTGAGTAAACATAGAAATGCCTCTCTCGTTTATAGTCGCGTTGGGTACAATGATTTTCAACTTTGAACAAACAACAGTAGATAATTTCATAGTTTTATTAAAAAGGGACCTATTAATAAATTAATAGTCAATAAAAAATAATTTTAAACTCTCATCCTCATCAAAAAAATATTATATAATATTAGTTATTCTTCAGGCTTCCATGTCTTAGGGCTGCTGGAAAAGATTTCTTAAAGAAATAAAAGGTTTCTTGGTGCAAATTGTGTCTATCATTGTTGTTTTGATTAAAATTTCCTTCGTGTACAAAAACAAATAAATAAATAAATAATGTTTAAAAGTAGAATGGTTACATATAATGATGACATTATTTTTTATTCATGAATTGTCAAAAAGGATTTAAAGATTTAAATAAAAACAGTGTTGAATATGTTTATTTACGGTGCGTTGAAAAAATAACTTAAAATTTAAACTAACTAACATACAGTGACAAAAATGAAGTTGTTTTCATTTACATATAAGTAATCAAAACCCAAGAGAATATTAGAAATCATCTACAATCATCATTTTTTGCCTTAGAAATCCTTAAATTTTCTATCTGTGGCATTTCTAAACATATCATTTCTGTGACCTATGCTATCTACAATTACAAGCCAGGTCAATGATTATGACCTACGGCTCTGGACATTAGCCGCGTGTTATGGGGCGGGGGTTCACTAAAATATGTTATTTTCGCGTAATAACTGAAAGTTCAAGTGTAAAGCGTAGCATGGATTTCCATATATGGCTATAATAGGTAATGTCAGTGTAAGTTACAGTGGTTCAACGTCTTTGATGTCGGAAAAAAAAGAGTGTGTTCTAAGACTAGAGTCAGCCATTGAAGTATAATGTCATAGAACAGACAGAACAAAATGTGTGTCCCGCCCGGGAGGTTCCATTTTCAAAATTGAGCCCCGGTTCTCCTTTCAAAATCGAACGAAGTCATTGAAAATTGAAGCCCATTGGCGCCAATTGATTGGGACATGCACGGTGTTCGCGGTGTCGGTTCTATACGATAGTAATAATACTTCAATGGAGTCAGCTTTCTTTTTTCACTCTTATTGTTGGCCAGCAACGCAACTGTTACTAATGACCATTGGCGTCATAATAGACGTTGCACAAACGAGGTAACAATAAAGAAACAATTTCCATGAAACTATCTCCATGTTATTTATTACAGGTATCATCATAATTGTCACTAATATCATGCTCTTCTTCTGAGTCGTTACATTCTAGCAATCGGTCGTGGCTATTTAAAGGCAATTGCGGTATGCTAGACAATCAGTCGCTATTCCTCAAGAATTGCTGCTTTCCTTGTGCATTCGTGGACACTGGACAGGCGCTTCCATAGCCGCTTCAACCAGGTCCAAATCACGACTGGTCTATTGCGAGGTTTTCTATGAAACTTTTATGGAACCATGTCCAAGCTATGAAACATGAATCGAAAACTTAAAATAAAAAAATGTGAGCCGTCATGGGGCGGCTGGCAGATGTGAAACATTGAAATTATTTTATACAACTAATAGCCGTAAAAGTACAGATTATGACAGGAACTAAATATGGCATGATGAAAAAATACAATATTACGAATTGTCTCCAGAAAATGTTGACAGTTTTGTCCTACTGTATGCTACAGCCTATCAAACTAAGTTTATTTACGATTACCCACATTGTGTTATTATATATTTTTTTTTCATATTGCCCTAATAATATAGTGCGGCGAAGCGTCGCCATTCACCGCGCCAAAAATCAGGTTTACCCTTCGCCTATACATGATATTTCATGTTGATGTTTCACATAAAAAAAAAATATATACAAACTAATTTCGAATTAAAAAAGTTTTTTTTACAAAACCGTTGTTTATCGGGTCGCGGTCACCCCTGTGAAATTATCTATAATAATTTAGTTACCGCTGCGGGGAGTCGATTGGCAAAATTTGTCATTCGAAGCGTACACCACGGCCAACTCATCAGTTCTGAAGGGCTTAAATGAAAAAACCATTGTTTGTGCCAACCCTCGCCGCTAGGGGACGTTGGCGTTGAGCAGTTCTTGTGCAGATATGCATAGCTTTGTTTCAATTAAAATAATATTTTTTTAGGAGAGGCGGTATTATTTTCTAACAAGGCGTGAATACTTTGACAAGTCAAAAAGCTTCTCTTTCAGGTGGTCATTAGGGATTCATCGAAGCAGATAATTTATTAATTATTTATTAATTAATCAGTGATACACAGGGAAAAATATGTAACAATTACCTAACATCTAAACAACAAAAACGTAAAATATTGTATTATATAGGTATATCGTTCATTTTAAAAAAGTCATTAGGTATAATCGTTGAAGTATTATTACTAGCGTATAGAACCGTGTCGGTTCTACGAACACCATGCATGTCCCAATGCATTGGCGCCACGTGGCTTCAATCTTCAATGGATTCGTTCCATTTTGAAAGGAGATCGGGGGCTCAATTTTGAAAATAGAACCTCCCGACGGGACACACATTTTGTTCAAGATGTCTGTTATATGACATTATACCTACTTTAATGGGTATAATATTGACTTTCATAGTACCTATACATAAGTACCTGTATTTTAATATTGTTACATTTACAGTTATAAGTACACATTTTACGAGTACGTTATAGGTACTCACGTTATTTCGACCCAGTTATCGACGTGGTCACGACTGATCAGTTCAGCTCGAATATCTTACCTCGTTCAAAATAAACATCGTTAGTAACCGTATCATATGTAAATAAAACTATTCTTCCATCGAGAACCAATGACCTCTAATCAAATGAGTATTTAGCGAGGGATGAGGGATCGCTTGATGAGGTCGGCAACCTTTGTGCTGTGGCAAAGCGTTTTTTGACTAACATTATAGATTGTACAACTTCATTACTGATTCTTTATACGATAAGTTATTTGTAGTTTTATTGAATTGTGATCGCGAAATTTAAGCTCATTTTGTTGAAAGGCAGAGCGCTAATTTTATTGATCACAACTGTTAAATAATCAATTACATAAATAATGCATGTTCATCGCTTCCTTTTTGACCGACAACACATCAGTGACGCTTTTGGCAATGCTGATGTGAATGGGCGACGGTAATAGGGATGTTGACTAATTTTAGGATTCAATTTTATTTTATAGATGTGACCTTAATATTCACGAAAAAAATATTATAAAAATAATAATCTTCAATTTAAAAACAAAAATTGATAAATAAAAATCATTATCAAATTTCCCACCAAAAACGTCACGTGACGTCACTAAACGATATTCAATACTATCTGTCTGCTAAGTTTGTTGAATTTCCATATAAAATTGTTCCAATGACGTCATATTCTCAAAATGGCGTTTGAGGTCACGTGACAGTGAGTACAATTTTTAAAATTTTAAATTAATGATATTTAATTTATTGTGATTGATTTTAATAAAACAATCATATTTTAGGCCTTTAAATGTTACCACTAATATTTTAGACCTAAATTTATATTAATTTATAATTAGTGTCAACATCCCTATTCAAATTTATTTTTTATATATTTTTGTTGGGTTATCTATAATTAAACAAAGATGTTTCAGCCAATGTTAACACACTCGAAAAAAAATCCAATGATGTGCTAACATTACCAACTGTGATATTACCATATACACCTTAAAGTGATACAAACATTACAATAACGACGCGAACTTCGACCCACCTGGGGGTAAGTAATAACCCTTAATCCAGGAACAATTTCATACAAATACATTACTGCAGATACTTAACATAGGCACGAGATCTGACACTGTAATTCTAGCCGCGGGGCTACCACATACGTCCAGGGTCTAGGGCTCCAGGGCTCCAGCTCTAGAGGCATGGAGCGATAAACGATTCTATCAAGCCGTGAATTACTTCGGACGGCTTAGGTTATAGCACTACATGAAGAGGTAACACTATGTCGAATATGCGTCGAAAGAAGTTTGCGGGTAATGAGTTTTAAAGTAGGTACCGGTTGAGCAGTGATAGCCTAGTGGTTAGAACGATGGTCTCCCGAACGCAGGGACCTGAGTTCAAATCCTGGCACGCACCTTTAAATTTTCAAATATTATGTGCGTATTATAAGTTAATTATCACTTGCTTCGGTGAAGAAAAAGATCGTGAGGAAACCTGCACACTGGAAAGTTCTCCATAAAGTTCTCAAAGGAAGTCTACCAATCCGCACTTGGCCAGCGTGGTAGACTATGGCCTGTTCCCCTCACATTGTGAGAGGAGATCCCGAGCCCAGCAGTGGGACAGTTATGGGTGACTATTCACTAAGTTAATGTGCTCCTCTTCTTGGACTTCATCGCTACTTACCAACTTGCAACTTTATGTCCAATTTGGACATGTGATTTTTATGGACGTGGGATTTTTATGAACTTATTTTATGTTGAAACAATATTTGCCGCATTTAGCAATAACTGAAGTCATAAACGAAAGTCTTAAATAGACCGAATAGAGTTATTGTGTTAGAGCAATAATAATAGAGATGGCGAACTAAACTTGTTATCTCCTAACTTGAATGATAACAAAGATGTTTTACCTCTGTAACTATGTTTAGTTAAATAACACCAACTTTAATAGATATTCAGTTGGTTAGGCAAAGGAAAACATGATAACTTAGAAATTGGAAGCCAACATTTCTAAGAGGTATTAAAGTTAAGTGTTGTTTTACGACGATATTCGCATAGTTCAGCATTAATAGCTGTAGCAGTTCATTGAAGTACTATTACTAGCGTATAGAACAGACACCCCGAACACCATGTACTATGTCCCAATGCATTGGCACCACGTGGCTTCAATCTTCAATGGATTCGTTCGATTTTGAAAGGAGAACGGGGGCTCAATTTTGAAAATGGTACCTCCCGGGCGAGACACACATTTTTTTCGAGATGTCTGTTCTATGACATTATACTTTAATGTAGCAGTTCAGCATTAGCATCAGTTTAACATATTAAAAGAAGGAGGTTCAGTTAGATTTTTTTATTCAGCTTGTAACTTCGTCATTTATCAACCGATTTAGATTTTTTATATGAAAGGGTTCCAGGTCAGTTACTTATTTTGGTATTTTTAATATCAGGAACTATGGGATAGCGACCAAAGAGCTTATATTTTAGCTTTGAAGTTGCCTTATTTGCGGGACTTCATATTTGGTTATAGGTAAGTAGATAGGTTATTGTAATCTCTAAAACTATGGAATTTTATAATTTTAGCTTGGGATATGGAATAAAGACAGTTCATAATTTTAGTTATTCTTCTATATAAGTACACCGAATGTTTTTTAAGACAAATGTTTTATGCACACCGTCCTTCTTTGCTCAAACTAGTATTAAGAACAATGTATTTCTCATGCAAGTGAATTATATATATTCTTTTTGAGAAATAAATATCTTAACCATATTTTAGATTTGAATGTGACCTTACTTGCCCAATTAAATTTCTTTGAAATTTGTTAATAATATACCTACTAATAAATTTCATATATTAACTTGATTTGTGACGTCAATATCAAGCCAAAATACTGAAGTAAACCACGGTTTAACTCCTCGTAAACGACAATCAAGTATCATTACAAGAAATGTACATCACAAAGGGCCATAAGGGCTCCGTAGCGTGATTGCTGGATGCCTGAAATTTCGAACGTCCAAATTGCCCGGCTGTATGCGAAGAATGCTTTGCCGGCGAAAAACGAAGAGTATTTGGAGCGAAAAAGTCGTGATAGTTATTCAAAAAAGGAACGCTTGGCAATTACTGGCACGCGAGCGGCCAGTCGCGCGCCCGCTGCGGAGGTATTCATACTGTTGTGATGGGATTATCGAGTGTATTATCGAATATTTACTAATTTTTTTCATTAAATGAAAGTAAGAAAATATTCTAAATTTTAGATTTTTTATAATAATAAAGCTAATGCTCGAAAACACATGGTAATCGGTAATGAAGTCATCGATGGTAAAGCGCAAGTACCACGTGTATTAATTTAGATTAAAAGCCTATACACTCTTGACTTGAAGAAATTAAGCGTAACGTAGGTAAAGAAAAAACGCGTGATTTATCGTCAACCCTTCAGGATATAAAAAATTAAGAAAAAAATTTAGGTTGGAGTAATCTTAATTAATATCTCCTAATTTATATAAGGTGACCTAAACGTTACCCAAGAATTGTACTAATTGAAAAACACATTTGTACCTTCCGGCACCGATAAACGACAGAAGTATTACCAAACTGAATAATAAATGTTTCGCTGGCCAAGATCATTTTAAGCGCAGCTTTACATCGTGACCGCCGCAAGCCGTTGACGAATAGCCCCGCTCTCTTGTCCAACCCTCTTATAGATCTGAACGCCTGGTATCTCGACTACCTGTTCATGGAAATATAACCTAGCTTACTACGAGCTGAAGTGAAATCCATTTATCAAATTCGTACAGTACATAATTATCGTTGTTGTACACAGTTCCGGAAGTTTAAATTGAATAGCTATTGTTTAAAATTTGACGTCATAGTATACTCGTAGCACTAATTTTATTCAATGATACTATTGACAACCTTCTCAGTCTTCGATTGTTTCATTAATCTTTTGTCTATTCTTAAAAGTCCTCACGGCTCACCACACAATAGCTCATATCAGTGCACCTTATCTGGTCACTTACTGCTCCTTTCTGTTGTTTTTATTTGAGGAATAAATTACTTTTTATGACAAAAAAATTTATAATAAAACAAGTGGAACGATTATAACATAGATTACCCTAATCTATAATAATCTAACATTTTAACAACAAAAAATTAACCGACTTCAAATGAAGTACGTTGTACTTTTGACATGGATGCCATTGTCAGATCTCGTTTAAATTTATGTGGGACCACACGACAAGCACCAGCTTTCGATAAAAAAAATAATCATCCAAATCGGTTCACCCAGTCCAAAGTTCTGTAACCACACGCACACACACACACACACACACACACACACACACACACACACACACACACACACACACACACACACACACAATTCTCTAACCCTCCATCGAATAAAGCCATAATGTAAAAATTTTGCTTTTGCTTTGCTTTTGTAAAAATCCAAATCCTACAAAGAAAAAGAAGAAAAATTCCTTATTACTTGGAAAAACCCGTCAATTCATTGTTATGTATAGTATATTGACATTTACTACAACACCTTCAATTTCATATACATATTTATTAAAAAGTAAGTTATCTTAAAGATACGGTGTACAAATTTTTGCAATAATTTTGAAATGATGTAAAAGGTTTTGGGAATTAAACGCAGGAAAGTCATATGGAGTCGGAGGGTTGTTTAGGATTCATACCGGGGCGGCAGTGGAGTGCTCATTGTGACGCAGTTACTGCGGGGGCAGATCGTCTTATGCCAATAGTCATGTCCTGTGACCACACGGTTTGGACTTTGAGAGACTTCTAAAACTATTTATTACAGCGGTAACAGTTATTGACTGACAGACAAATACCTCAAATCTAGAAACATAAAACCTAGAAGGATAAAATTAGCTTTGTAAGGAGCTTCCAAACAGTATCTCCTACTGAGGATTTTTTTAATTGTTATCATAAACGGGTGATTATCCTACTTGTAACTTTATTGGACTTAACTTTTCTATATCATTCTCCGTCTCACGTCCGCGAAACATTTGTCGAAACCAATTGGTCAAGTAACAGTTTGTGAAATAAATTTTGACAAATGCTTATGTTTCTTTATTTTCCTTAGAGTCTTTTAAGTCAAAAAATATTCTTATATGAACCATTAAAATCTGCATTAAAAAATTTGATCCTGTTTAATGCCATAAAATATGGCGACCGCATTCATGCACTCGTCCAAAGCAAACGCCTCGCGGCGTGAGCGCTTGCCACGCGATTGATCCCGCGAATATGTTCCAATTAAAATCAGAACCTGCTTCTAAACCCCACTCGTCTGCCGGAACAGCGCCGTCGATGACGCAGCAGGATATTGAGAGCGGAGTCCAAGGCATTTTGTTTTTTTTTTGTTCCTGCCATTTTTTTTTATCTACATTTGTATTTGTAGTCATAGAGTATAGAATCTACTCTACTCTGTTCTCTATGTAAAGATGCGATTTTTATGGCTTAAGTGATGTTCTTGTGATATTTTTTTATTGAAATTGACACGTTTTTTTCAGTAGGAATTATTTTTACAAGGCGTTTATGAATAAAAAAAGAGTAGATATGATGTCCATAGCCACTTACCAGCAGGTGGATCGTCTGTTCGTTGGCCGGCTATTTCCATAAAAAAAAGAACCGAACTGTAATGCATATTCATTCGCGGCAACGGCGTTAGGTGCCTTGGTGAAGCCGATTGACAAAATAAGTATAAATGGAAATTCTGATACAAATTTAAGAAAAGCAGATATCAAGCTCTTATTAACTTACATAATAGATGCTAGAACAAAGGTAACTGCACCAGATACATAGCCGACGCGCCCCAGCAAAGCCCGTTACATCCAAATCACCCATTCTCCCCCTTACATTAGGTAATGAAAGATTGGAATAATCCCGGTTTTATAAGAGTAGTGCGTTTGCTGTTCAAATACCCCCGGGCGAAAGGTATCGTACGTAGGGACCTATCGAATTTGAAAGGGGATGCGGCCCGAATCTTGGATTTATTTTTTGTTTGCGTATCCCAGATGTTTTGGGCTGCTTTTTATGAAGTTCGGCTCAATAAAAGCAGTAGATACTGGGAGATGTAATGTATTGTCATATAGGACACTTTTCTTAATAAAAAGTAGGAAAAGCATCTGTCCTAACCAATTCAAATGCGTCAATTGGGTAGGTACGTGAGAACTGGGAAAGAAAAGGAAAAATAAAATCAAACTTCATCCATCTGCGATAATTTGTAGTTTAACGGCCGATCTCAATATTCTATTTGTTCACTATCCTCATGTCAGTTATCTGGCGACAGTTGGTACCCAAAACCAAAGGTCATAACATTATAGTGATAGCAACAGCCTCTGCATTTTTAGACAATCAGTAGTAAGCCGGAAAACTACTGGCAAGCCGCTTTATTTGCGGCTAACTTTTCGGTGATACATTTTGGTGTGAAAGACGTTCGAAGTGGTGCCCAGCAGCGATGACCAGTTATTCACTACGCAAAAATTGTTGTATGGAAAAAGTCGAAAATCGAAAATGTGCCCAATGCATTGTTTTAGTGGTCTCAAACCTTCTTCGCATTATTGCCTTTCAAATAAAACCATTTTGGGGCAAATCAGTTGGATAGTTTCAAAGTCTATAAAGGACATCCGTGCAAACATTTTTTGTATTTTTAACAGACTTCAAAAAAAGGATTAGGTTCTTGATTCGACTATATTTTTTATGTTTGTTACCTCAGAACTTTCGACTGGGTGAACCGATTTTGATGATTCTTTTTTAATCAAAAGCTGGTGCTTGTCATGTATTCCCAGTTAAATTTGAGCGAGATCTGATAATGGCATCCATGTCAAAAGCATATATAAGTCTTAAATTTGCATTAAGTATGTGCACGATAAATGGACGAATAACTCAATATCAAGCTAACCAATTTCGATGATTCTTTTTTTATTGGATGTACTTCATTTGAAGTCGGTTCTTTTTTTGTTAAAATTTTAGATTATATTTACATAGATAGATCAGGAAGCTTCGAAGCAAATCTTAATAGAAGTTCTCGTACCATCGCATGTTTGCGCTGAAACGTGTTTTTGTTAACAACATCGTTTGTTACCTATCCACGTAATAAACTTAACTTACACGCACTTTAAATCATTCACTACATCACATTCCTTAACGTTTGTTTTGAACTGGTGTCGGTTTCATATTTATTAGATAAGTTAGTCGTGAAACACTGTTAGTAACAAATGTTAGTGCTCCGCCCGCGGCTTTGCCCCGTTTTTCGAGACAAAAAGTCTTATTCCAGACCATGGTCTACCTGTGTGATAAGTTTCATGAGAATCCGTTCAGTAGTTTTCGCGTGAAAGAGTAACAAACTTCCAAAACATTCACATTTATAATATTAGTAGAATACTCGTAATAGTAATTATAATAGAATTATTAAACCGATAGGATCGGATCGGTCTGAGTTTAGTGATATAAGTTTTGGTTGCGTATAATACACGAGAGAACAGAATTTTTTTAATCAAAAGTCAATAGTCAGAAGTCAAAATATTTTATTCATATAGGTATCACTGATACGTACACTTATGCACGTAATTTTTTTGGTAAGTCAAATGTACTTAAATAGATGACAAACGAGTGAGAATGCACCCGGATGATTCGAGTTAGTGGTCACCGTAACCTCTGGACATCAGCAACACCAAAGACACCATGCATTGCTTACCAAGAAAAAAGGCAAAAGGCATTCCGGGAGTGTCAACAGAAGTGAAAACTTGAACAAGTACATACGTGTGTATTTTTTGAATCAAAGCAAAAAGCAAAAGCAACAACCCATAATTGTCCCACTGCTGGGCTCGGGGTCTCCTCTCACAATGTGAGGGGTACAGACCATAGTCTACCACGCTGGCCAAGTGCGGATTGGTAGACTTCACACACCTTTGACAACATTATGGAGAACTCTCCGGTGTGCAAGTTTCCTCACGATGTTTTCCTTCACCGAAGCAAGTGATAATTAACTTCTAATACGCACATAATATTTGAAAATTAGAGGTGCGTGCCAGGATTTGAACTCGGGCCCCTTGGTTCGAGAGACCAATGTTCTAACTGCTAGGCTATCACTGCTCACTTTTTTGAATCATCAGGCAACATTTTATTGTGTAAGAAATACTTTTAAGTGAAGTGCTTTTTATTCATTACACTTTTAGTGAGTACATACTCCGCTGAGTACACACAGTCGAATGAGGTGCCTGGAATGCTTAGAAATATCTCGTCACACATGATGCCCTGGTACTCCTAGTAAAAATTTATTTAAAAATGTGACTGTGCTGTACAGTGAATATTTCAGTCAAACCTTCTCGTTACACATGATAACCTGGTACTCCTAGTACAAATTAATACAAGTGGAGGTGTCGATAACGGTGTCGGTAACGGTGTCGCGAGTTGAATGGTTTTCCCATCTCAAAAATGCCCAACAAGCCTTACGTAATCAACGAACAAAAATATCAACGGGCATCCTAAAATGCGCCGAAACAGATCCGTGATTGCAGACAGTGGCAGACAGTGGCGGACAGTGGCGACCAATGACCGCCACTGGTCTACACAGCATGAGCTCACCACCCGCTGTTCTGTTCGACAGCTCGAGACATGCATCCGAATGTGTTGAAACAAAAATGAAAAAAAACTCACATTACAAGCTGTAAATATGTTAAACCAGCAATAAATATGTTACGGAGAATTCATGATATTTGCCTTTATTTTATTTAAGAACTATAATGATGACATGAGGCATCATTATGGTTTAAGAACCTTAAAAAGCCATAAGTGGCTAAGGATCATTTTGTATGTTTTTTGTATAGGTAACCATGGTAAAGGTGCAGCGTCGCCTATGGACACCGATAACACCAAAAATATTACTTACCGATGCGTTACCGACCACGAAGAGAGAAAAAACTAAAGAAAAAAAGAAATAAATAAAGATAGAACTGTCTTCCAATGACACGGCTGACGCAAACAAGACAGTAGTAGCTATCCAGGCACGAAATAAATATACAAATTTATTTGAAACCTTAGCTAAGCGGGCCGGGTTCTGTCACCTATTACGATACATATGCAGGCATTAGATTGAAGTCAGTATTGAGCCGCCCGGCTGCCCCAATGTAAATAATAATAATAATAATAATAATATCGTTTATTTGCTCTCACAAGAAGGTCTTAGGCTAAGGCTTATGTACTAGGACAGTTAACGTTTTATAACCCTTCTTAGCGAGAGCCTGGTGCCTGTTGTAGGCTTTTTCAAGCCTGTGATACAAGTCACCAGTGCCCCCCCCCCAAGGACAGATTATATAATTAAGTACCTAGAACTACTGCAGCGTGAACAAATTCTTACTTAATTCAAACTTAATTTAATATTATTTAGGTAACAACTTAATGATGGCAATGTGGCTAGATTTACGTTTTAAATTAGAAAATAAAAGAAATATACCCTTACCCTTAAATCTTTCATGTTTCATACTAGTCATTTACCAATAACACATGTTCGAATACCATAGAGTTTATGAAGTGGCGGAAAACAAAGGCGTCTAGAGCACCCTCGTACTGTCAGTTAAAAATATCTTGAATAAATGATTAAGGGATGCAGTATGCAACATGTCAGCAGCTTTGTAATCAATATTGTATATAATTTTAACAAACATTACATGTAATATAAATCGTTTATTTAATAAGTAGATAGATACACGTCAAGAAATTTGAAAGCATGATAAATAAATTATTTTTTAACCAGTTCCAATGCAGCCAGTATATTTGTTTTAGTATTGTACGAGTATACAGAGTGAATTTTTCAAGTGTGCGTGGATGGCAAAATCCGAAACTACGAGAAATAGCGAAAAATGCTCAAAGGAGTCTTGGGGCCGATTTTGATGTAAATTAAAACTGCATCATTACATTTTTGAAAAATCAATATTTCTAGCCAGGAAGTGAACCCATTGATTTAGAAAAAAAAAAACACATCCAGTATTATTACACCATTCGATAATGTCGCTAACAAGGATCGAATTTTTATTGAAGGATTGAATTTAATATGCATTCATAATTAGCTCCTTCCCGCATATCACCGTTCACTGTGCGTAATCACAGCTATCAACCCTTCTAACCCCTTGGATTGATTCATAGCAATATGTTATAGGAATTTAAGACTGTGATACTTTTGAGTATAACAAAGATACAAGATTTTTTGTTAATAATCGACAAACGAACTGTATTCAGTTTTTAAACTTTTAAAAATTTCCATATTACATTGATTTTATTGCATTACACTGATTTGAAAATCGGTAAACCGATAAGACGTTCTATTACCGAACATAAGTAAAACAAATCAAGTACCGTGCATGTCATAGACTAAGATGCCGGACAGAATTAGAGGCATTGCAGGTCACCGGTAAATGTTCATGGTACAAAATACAAAACTGTAAGGTTTTAGCTAAGTATAAGTTGACCTGTCCTGAACTTGACATGTTTAAGAGTTCATGGTAAGGTAAGTATGGGAAAATGATCACGGTCGCCCATGGACCGATATCCATGTTTTTATATCGATAACACCGAAGGCTTCATCAATTATTACGGACTCTCCAACACTACACTATTTTCTTGCCGCTTCTTCTATCTGGACCACTCACGGTAGGGATTTTTGAAGTGATGGCGTAGAGTGACTTTCCAAAAGCGTTTGTAACAAACCTACTTCGAATAAAAGCTTATTTTATTTTATTTATTTATCTACTAAGGAAAAAACTATCCAGTCGATTTTAGAAGTAGGGTGGCAGTTAGCCAGACACATATAAAACCGGTGCATGGAAATTACACTTCAGGTACCTGCTTACCTATAATTCTTGACAAAAATTACCGACTTCAAAATTACGCATAACTCTAAAAGTACTCGTCAGATCTCGCTCAAGTTTAAATGGGACCACATGACAAGCACCAGCTTTCGATTAAAAAAAGAATCATCAAAATCGGTTCACCCAGTCGAAAGTTCTGAAGTATCAAACATATAAAAAATTTGGTCAAATTGAATACCCCCTCCTTTTTTGAAGTTGGTTAAAAATACCAAAACTTCTATCAAAGAGGAAGGGGGATATTGATGATAGACGTAAGTAGCCATAGTAAAAGTTAAAAGTAAAGAGCCAAAGATTAAGTAATAAAAACACAAATTTTCACATCCATATGTGTTAATTATTATCATCATATTATTATTAGTGAAGTATCAAAGCAATATTCATTTCTAAATCACTTATTCGTTCATGAATTTTGTATTCGATTGATGTTGCGTTAACTATGACGGTGACAGATGGCGTTGTTTGCGTAAGTTTGCTTTTAATTGCGCGTAAAGTAAAGAAATGGGGGACCATCACCATCAAGTGATTAAATCTGTTTCAACATCATTTTTATTTAAAAACGATTTATTTAAAAGCTAATAAATAAATTAAATATTTACAATGACAATCTTTAATAATTATTGAAGACACCTTTTGCACCTACCACTTTTAAAATGTAATGAACGCACGTAGAAGTTATCGTTTTTACAAATGGAAATTCGAAATGTCGAATAGGTAATATCTTATTTTTGCATGATTGTCAGTTATACCATTATTACCAAGGGGTGATATCAATCATGAAATAAAAAGGAAATAGTTTGTAATTAACCTCGAAAAATTATTTGAATACTGAGACACCGAAATTAATAAGACAATATTAAATTATTATCTAATATCGGGTATTTATAATTTATTTTGAAATTGAATTTGGAATTTAATTCCATAACATTAAAAAAATAACGCAAAATGCCAGTACTTTTGAGCTAGGGATTATACAATTGAAGTTGTTTGTAACGAATAAAGATATAATTTTGAGGGAATCTAAGGTTAGCCTTAAATCATTGAAGTAAGTATAATGTCATAGAACAGACATCTCGAACAAAATTGTGTCCCGCCGGGAGGTTCCATTTTCAAAATTGAGCGCCCGTTCTCCTTTCAAAATCGAACGAATCCATTGAAGATTGAAGCCACGTGGCGCCAATGCATTGGGACATACATGGTGTTCGCGGTGTCGGTTCTATACGCTAGTAATAATACTTCAATGCCATAAACGTACATAAAACATAATTTTAAGCACCAGTGCTGTGACCTTTATGTGGTGTACATGTCATAATTTCAATCTTCACCACATTCAACACCAAGAAAGGTAAAAGTAGATGCATGGTACGAGTTTTATTGCTTCCATTATAACGATGCCGCGATGTGCGCAAGCGCATGCTGGGCAGCGATGATAATATACTCGTCGGCGACACGGTATGTGTTTGGTAATTCAATTACACTGCTTATAATCGGATACAAATCACCTTTTATGGTCGAAGCTGTAGTATACCTGTTACTGGATCTAGATATTCAACAGGCATTGGTCACGTAAAAGTTGTTTTCATAATTAAACACATAACAATCATTCTCATACTAATACACGCACTAGGATTCCATAAGTCGTTGATGGGAAAGACAGTAAATCTGTATATATAAAAGGCAAACGTGATTGACTGATGTATCAATGCACAGGCCAAACCCTTAGGGCTTGAAACTTAAAATTTCGCACACGTATTCCTCTTATGATGTAGGCATCCACTAAGGAAGGGGTTAAAAAGGAGATAAATATGATAAGCAACATCTAGTTATAAATAAGACATTACTTATCCACGACCCGAGAATCAACATATTGTATAGATCTGTTACGTACCGTCAGCGTCTGCTCAGGCCGGGAATTAAACCCCGGACTAGTAACTACCAAACAAGACTACAACCACTGAAGTATAATGTCATAGAACAGACATCTCGAACAAAATGTATGTCCCGCTCGGGAAGTTCCATTTTCAAAATTGAGTCCCGGTTCTCCTTTCAAAATGGAACGAATCCATTGAAGAATGCAGCCCATTGGCGTCCATTCATTGGGACATACATCGAGTTCGCGGTGTCGGTTTTATACGCTAGTAATAATACTTCAATGGCTACAACTACGTTATTATCATTTTTACAAATCATAGTCTCGTTAGTTTGTCTCTTATCAACACCCCAACTCAGAGTCACTAACGGTTACTTAAATCGCTCCTTAGTACAGAATTTGTATGGTGTTTCTTCACTAAGGAGCGACTAAAGTAATCGTTAGTAACTCTTGAGTTGGGGCGTAAGTATTATTATACATATATCCTCTATCAGTTACATTTAAAAGAATGATTTAGTTAGGCTATTCCAAAACGCACGCTGAGCGCGGTTGCATACTTCTTGCAATTAACCATATTAATGAAATTCTCCAGATAGCCGTATTAATATCCTGCTCCTCATTAGCTACGTGCGGCTAGTCATTTCACTTTTAATTGTGTGTAATTTGTTCAAGGTTGTATATTAATCGTTTGTAATACTGATTATTTTGTTTTATGTGCTAATACATACTTTAGCGAGTTAAGTAAATACCTATCTATGTTCTATATACTATCTGCAAAACGAAGTAAAAAAAGAATTAGAATTATGCAAATGATTCCTCGAATTACGCAATAACTACTCTTAGTTGGTAGAGTGGTAGAGTCGTTTTTTGGTTTTAATGTCGAGCCAATACTAGCCACTATTAAGGTTGCCAAATGGCAAGACTGAAATATGTGGACATAACTTCAAAAAGTTGGTTTTTGACCGGACAAAAAATTTTTTTTTGGAAATAGCCGGCAAACGAGCTGATAACGAAAAATAACGGCATGAGCGCAGGCGCCGGGGTGACAAATGCGTTCTGTTGAATCGAGTGAATTGTCGGGACATTTTGTATTTTGTCGGGACTCTAGACATCATGGGAAATGTCAAGATAATCCACACGAATCCCGACCATCTGGCAAACCTAGCCACTATCTAGGTCTTGCTTAATGTTGACTATCAACACGTTAGTGTTTACTTACGGTATATACATATTAGTTTTACTTAAGTTTGACTGCTATTGAATAAATATTAACTACAGTATTATATAAAACGACATTTGCGAGCAACTTTACTAAAGACTATCTTCATCTGTGTTACGTCTCCGTGACTAGCTTTGTTTCATTTTGTTTTACGAGTGATGTTATTTTGAAATATATACCCATTATTTGTGTAAGAATTAATAAATATTTTTTATGATGTGCAAATCAAGTATAAATGACTATAGCCACTTACCATCGATCGTTAGCTCGTTTGCCGGATATTTCCATTAAAAAAAACTGGTACCTCATAATTACTTTATGCGTACTTCATTATACTCGAAATTTTCAAAAAATAAATAACCGAATTCATATTAAGGAATTTGAAAAATCTTCTTCTCTTTCGTTACGCTCTTGTCAGAGCGGTCGTGGCCATCATTTCTCAGTTACACGTTTGACGATCCGTCTCCATTCTTCTCGGACAGCTGCTTTACGGGAGCACACATGTAACGGGACGTCCACTGCAGCCTTTACTTGGTCCGTCCATCTCATAGGCGATCTGCCGCGAGGTCTGGTTCCTTCTACTTTCCCTTGGACGACTAGACGTTCGATGGATACATTGTCACGTCTAGTCACGTGACCAAAGAAAGTGAGAATTCGAGCCTGTACGATGGAAGATAGACGCTGCTTGATGCCGAGTTCTTCCAGAATGGACTTGTTGGTCCGGAATTCATTCCAGGACACTCTCAACATCCTTCTCCAACACCACATCTCGAGAACGTCTATTTTCTTCTTCTCACTTTCTCGCAGGGTCCACGTCTCCGAAGCGTAGAGGAAAATGGAGAATACCAGTGCTCTAACTAGCCGGGTCTTAGTGGCCTTGGTGATTTTACGATTCCTCCATATTTTTTGCAGCTTATCCATAGCTGATCTGGATATCGCCATGCGCCGTTTGATTTCGTCTATACAGCCTCCGTTGTTCGAGATCAACGCTCCTAAATAAACATAAGATTGCACCACCTCACAGTTCGCTATTTGCGTTACTTCTGGCGAGTTGTTGTTAATTCGGTCGACAATCATGACTTTAGTCTTACTGCGGTTGATCTTGAGGCCGAATTCAAGACTTATGGATGACTTATGGATCCTTTGGAGAAGTTCTTCCATATGGCAGATACTAGTAGCGAATAGGGTAGTATCATCCGCATAACGTAAGTTGGAGATTTTTAAACCTCCAACTGCTGCTCCATCTGTCCAGTTCTCGAGAGTTCGTCTCATTATCATTTCTGTGTAGATGTTAAACAGAATCGGAGAAATAATGCACCCTTGGCGAACGCCGGCACTAGGATGGAAGTTAGCCGAAAGCTTATCGTCTGTCTTTACGGATGCAGTACCATCCTCGTATAAACGCCGGAGCAAATGAACAAGGTGTTTTGGTGTGCCCATGTCCAGTAGAGTCCTCCAAAGTACAGGCCATTTGACAGAGTCAAACGCCTTCGAGAAGTCCACGAAACAGATATATACCGCTTTGTTGAACTCACGGGATTTCTCAATAATTTGGCGCACAATAAGTATTTGCTCTCTGGTACCTTTGCCCTTGACGAAGCCTGCTTGCTCAGGTGCAATCTCTTTCGATAAGTAAGACTTGAGACGCTCATTAATAATGTGCAGTAGGATTTTGCTCGCATGTGGTATGAGTGCAATGAGGCGGTAATTATTGCAAATTTTTGTTGAGCCCTTTTTGTGTAGTGGTATAAAGACACTGTGAGCCCATTCTTGCGGCCATGTACCTGTTTGCCACACCTTGTTACACAGCAAATGGAAGATTTGGACACCATATTCTCCCGAGGCTTTGATAGTTTCAATGGGAATGAAATCCTTTCCCGTGGCTTTTCCATTCTTCAGATGTTTTATTGCCGCTCTTATTTCATCTTTTAAGATGTTTGGCTCTTTTTCTTCATCGAATGGCTCTAATGAATCAAAACACTGTGATTGCGGGTCTTCAAACAGCGACTGACAGTATGTCCTCCACGTTTCCGATATTTCCTCTAGCTCTGTCACTGTTTCGCCTTGAGAGTTCTCGATAGCCCATGTTTTGGATGACAATGACCGTGTAAGTGCACGAATTTTTTGATGGAGGTCTCTTGACTCATGCTTGTTAGCGTGTGCTTCAATTTCTTTGCAGATGTTCTGAAGATGAGCGTTTAGATCTCGTCTGCAAGCAGCTTGTATTTTTGCAGTCTTTTCATTCAAAGTCCTCACATCAGCCCCCGTTGCCTTCATCCGTCGTCTGTCTTCCACAAGAGCTAGAGTATTTTCGCTCATCCAGTGTTGCCGTTTGCAAGCGCCTGTAGGTGGAGTTGTATTTTTGACGGCGCAACTAATTAAACTCTTCGCACGATCCCATATTTTGTCTGGACATTCGGTATCATGGTCCACAGACACCCATTGGTCCCACTCTTTTTCCAGTGCAGCTGTAAACTGTAAACAAATCTTAATCAGTAACATTATCATCGAATATTATAATATAATATGTTAAGTGTGTTAAGTGTTGTGTTATGTTTGTGTTGTTGTTGTTATGTGTGTGTGTGTTGTATGTGTGTGTTATGTTGTGTTGTTATGTTATGTGTGTCTAATCAGCTTTCCGCATCTTAAGGTTGTCTGGAAGAGATCGCTGTGTAGCGATAAGACCGCCTTTTGTACCTCATATGTCTGCTTTACTTGTTGCTGTATTATTTTATTTGGTGTACAATAAAGAGTTAAATAAATAAATAAATAAATAAAATCGCCGTATAAACCGCAGCAAAATCATAATTGCTTAATTTTGACAAATAATCAACGACGGAGTTTGTTCTGAGGCAACAAAAAAAACAAAAAACATCCGAATTGAGAACCTCTTTTTTGAAGTTGGTTAAAAATGAAATCGGTGAGCCTTTTAAACATAGATAACTGTTCTAAACACACGTTAAACTTTTGATTACGCTAAGTTGTCCGTCGTGACGTTGGTTCGTGGGGCCATAATCCACAAAGTGACGTCACATGCAGCACTCTGATCAAAGGGACCCTACTCGCATTTTAATTTAAACGAATGACTGTTCAAATGAAATTGTTTTACGTATTGTGTAGCCAAAAACAAAAGTTCAGCTATCATGATATATTTTATTGTAAGTAGGTATATCCACATTGAAGTACTATTACTAGCGTATAGAACAGACACCCCGAACACCATGTATGTCCCAATGCATTAGCGCCACGTGGCTTCAATCTTCAATGGATTCGTTCGATTTTGAAAGGAGAACCGAGGCTCAATTTTGAAAATCGAACCTCCCGGTCGGAACAGACATTTTGTTCGAGATGTCTGTCCTATGACATTATTTTGTGATCTAGTTTATAGGTTTACAATAAAGAGTAAATAAATAATAAATAAATAAATTATACTTCAATGTATATCCATGCCAAATTATGGCTTTCTAGCACTAGGGTCTCAGCGTTATGCTGCGGACGGACGGACGGACGGACATGACGAAACTATAAAAAAAAGTTTTTTTTTTCATATAACAGCCAACAATGAAGTATTCATTGGTGTCATCGTCGTCTATTGGTCGTAGCACACATATCAACTCGTAAACGGAACGTAAACGTATCAACTCTTGCATGTCAGTATTCTTTGTATGAAACTCCCTACTGTAAAGCACACTTATCGGATTCGTAACGTAACCGCCTCGCCTCGAGACAAGCTCACGAACCGCGGTACGGTGCGTGGACGACTTGCCGTACCCGCGCTTACGTCTCACCGTACGCTATCCTTCGACTTTCCGTTTTCTCGTGCGCGCGCCACGCCGCGGCTACCGCTGCGTCGGCGAACTGCTGTCATTCATTCCGTCAAGTCAACCAGCGGCCGGCGAGCCGTAAGCGCGGCGTCGTCGCCTAGCCGTAACCGAGTCGATTTGGAGCTGTTGGTCGGTTATAACGCGCTTACGTTAGGTTGACGGCGAGGCGATCCGGTGCCGATCCCTTTCCGAGTTGATATGTGCGCTACGACCATATAGAGCCAAATACTTATTAAGTTTTGAAAAATGACACATATGCATTGCCACATAAAGTCTCGGCTTTAACTACTTACGGCCAACAAGCGCCAACTGGTTTCTTATAAACATGTTCATTGACTTCATTGTGATAATGTCTTATAATTTTAAAATGGAGAAGTCTGATCGATAATTGATATTTGCCGGAGAGAGCTAAATCGGTGAGCTGCGTGTTTACACACGATTACATTGGTGCAGCAGTTTGCACTTGCCTCGTGCGGTCAATGCGACTATGTTGGATATTGTAGACTTGCTATTTTTCGACAATACGATTATACGACTCTGCGTTTGCGACTTGAGTTAATTGACGTAAAATCCAAAGTTCTAAATTCAAACTAATTTAATCATGTGGGATTTTTTTCAATACCATTGGTATGAAGGTATTTTTTATAATCTAACACCATTTTGGAAAGGTGCCTTGTCATACAGAAGAAGAAATGGTAAAAGTCCTTAGCACATTTTTTAAGTAATTGGTTACAGGCATTTGATGACAGGTCATACAAATTATTAGATCTTAGAATCCCTAAATACCTTTCGGTTTCTACTAACCCTTTAATTGAAATTAACAAATGATTAAACAAAATTTACAGTAACAACATTCTCAGCTATCTATAGGCGCTTTTATTTCATAATTATTCCATGCACGTTGCTCAGAATGATACTCTGACAAATAAATATTTATGTACAATCTTATTCAGCTTGATCCGTTTAATTATGCTACATTTCATTGGCGTATGTCTCAAAAACTTACATAATCTAAGTCAATTGTGATATACCTATAACATTGCATTGCCTTGAATAAAAGTAGCAAGTCTGTTCAGTCTCTAACGGCATAAATTGATTTGTGCGCGCGTACGGGCATGAGGTTATAATTTTCGCGCCATGCCGCGCGAACCCATGCTGTGCTGCCAACCGTAAAAATAGTTTTTTTCTTTTTTCGTAACCCCACAGTCACCACATGATTACACAAAGATAAATGTAGAATTTCACGTAATGTCAATATTTTATCTGTAACGACTTAATAAAATTAATGAATGAGTTTGTTTAACAGCTTTAGCTAAGTGGATCCTTATTTTTCTTCGAGAGTGTGACTTAAAAGGATTTGTTTAATATGTCGGCGAGCGACCTCTTTGTTTCTACAACGATGCAGATCTGCATGCTGTCATACAAAACTCATGAAGAAAAACTAAATATTTAGAATATGGAATATGTCAATCTATTTGAAACATACATTGATCATTCTATGAGATGATTATTGATCACGTATTGTTGAAGTACTTTGGAATATTGACGTGAACTTTAGGAGAAATGGAAATATATCATGGTGCAAAGTAAAAGGAAATTATTGCATAACCAATACCATAGAATATCCTTCTTCCACAAATACATTTTCTTGTCTTTTTTATTACTTTTTTACCTATCTTTTATACAAAGGAGGTGGCCAACATGTACCCCGGAAATGGTTAAAATACGCTTATTTGTACAAGGTTTTAGTCCCTTGAAAAGACATGTTTTCCATTTATTAAAAAATAACTAGAATTTTAATTTTCTTCTGAACTCCGCCATTAGTAGTTATAATAAATTAACAATAGAAATAAGTTGTATAATCTTCTACTTCCTCCATTGCTATTACTGGAGGTTGCTGGAGGTTGACAATTGGCTGACATAAATGCAAATGTCTGCTATATTGACATTTGATTTTTGAGTTTCATTTCTGCAAAATAATAATTGTGTTTAATTTTTTGCCGTGAGATGCATTAATTGCGCGGTTGATATTGAGCGCATGGCGCGTCACTCAATATCTTCGCTAGCAAGAAACCTTCAATCCATATTGGTAGAATGGATCACTGCAGTACAGGTATGGCATTTTTCTTTACTATTAAGTAAGTAGTGCTTACAGCTAAGACTAGGTTCACGTGGCAATGTACAATATTACTATGTTTTTATTGCAATATTACTCATAGAATATCTCGCTATTTTTACAAAAAAAAAATTCTCTTTCAAACACTTTTCCACAATTACTTATGTTTTGCAGAATGTCAAACTACAAAAGCTAAAACTCCCCGTAAAAGGAGAATCTCAAGTTCTGAAGATTTTTATTGACGAAATTATCAAAGCAGATATTGCAAGCTTTAATGTAAGGTAAAATTAAAATGTGTACATTATATTTCACAAGTGGGGCAAATGCCTATACAGATGTTGGCCATATCCTTTCAACTCATTCGAATGCACCTAAGTAAAGACTAATATGATACTCCTAAGTATGATTCCTTAATGTATGTACCCTCAGAATCTGATTATGTACCTAAGTAAGGAAGTACCTAACGGCAATTAAGTTTTTTATTTGCTTTAAAAAGTATCAAGAAGACGCTAGCCAGTGGCAAGGGGTCAGTGACCCACATGAATATTCACAACATCAGGAAAATTAAGTAACTTTTCAACGTGTGATTTATACAAGAAGAGTCCTCATTTCCTCTGCTTGTTACCCTTGCTGTAAACAAGAGTTCGTTACGTCCGGACAATTACCAGGGTGTCAGAGCATGAGAGTAGTAAAGACTAGCTCATCCCGAACAATGTCCGCTCTACGCAGCAAAGAGGAAACACTAATGACTGCTGAATATTTTAGCAGTGCGCTACGCTGTACTTTTGTATGGGCTTAAAAGCCCAGCTTTCTAACGTGAGACTGCAAAGATTTGAAATAGAAAGTGATGAGAAAAAAGTTTATAAATTCGTAGTTGGAATCGTAATGGAGAAAAAATATCGGTATGTCAGTAGTTCGGTTAACCGGACTAACTGAACTACTGACACTTTTTAGTGGCAATAGTTCGGTTAATATAACGATACCGGAAATTTCAATTTCTTATTACTCAAATGAAAAGGAATATATGTATTATAAAATAAAAGGTTTTTTTTTATTTATTTATCAAAATGACCAGTAAGTATTTAAATATGACAAACTAACTGGACAATCAGAAATTGGCATTGAATTGAACTAAGTATTATACAATGGTAATTTCAATACGATTATTATTATATGAGGCGCTCATAGCCCTGTGGCTTGCGTCGATCCTAAGTGATCGACAAAGTTAAGCAACAGCGAGCGCGGTCAGTAGTTGGATGGGTGACCGCTAGTGGCAAAAAATTCTTGAGCGTTTCCGTGCTTCGGAGGGCACGTAAAGCCGTCGGTCCCGGTTGTTATCATAAGATAACAGTCGTTAAGCCATGTCGGAGGCCCTCGGGCGGTTTAAAAACTCCCGACACTCAGAGTGGCCACTAACCCCTCCACCAATCCGCGCTGGAGCAGCGTGGTGGAGTATGCTCTAGGCCTCCTCAAGAGGAGAGACCCCTGCCCAGTAGTGAGCCATTAATGGGTTAAAGCCATTATGATATTCAATACACTTCAATTTTAACTTTATTATCTCGTTTTTTGTAATTCTGCAACTTGTTGCAAGAAGTGTTAAGTTTAAATTTTCGAAATATCTTTTGTAAGTTAATAGTTTTTTTCTAGACCAGAAAAAATGCGTGAAATCAAAATCCCCGTGGAAGCTCCGTGAGGAACCTGACTACAAGTTTTTGCAACCTTGTAGCTAGTGTGACCAATCGGTGTGGAGTCCGTGACGAATCTCACTGAATAGGAAATGTTTGGAGGAATAATAAAAAAAACAAAATTTAGTTTTTTAAATTTCTTTAGGTGTATCTATGCCAGCAAACAAGTATTGTAGAAACAAGTGATATTAAATTTATCACGAACTTAACTTTTAATATGCAACATTTTAAATTGATTTTAATAGCTGAAAAATCGTGAGTTTCCTTTTGTATTAAAACATACTGCAGGAAAGCCGATTTTTGATCTGAGAATACCTAATGAAAGATTTTATAAAACACGTATTGTGTAGGAGTTGTTCCATTTATTATACTTAATCTACCCTTCTCATTGAAGTATTATTACTAGCGTATAGAACCGACACCGCGAACACCATGTATGTCCCAATGCACTGGCGCCACGTGGCTTCAATCTTCAATGGATTCGTTCGATTTTGAAAGGAGAACGGGGGCTCAATTTTGAAAATGGAACCTCCCGGGCGGGACATACCTACATTTTGTTCGAGATGTCTGTTCTATGACATTATAACTACTTCAATGACCCTTCTCACAAACTTACAAAAATTGCACTGTTACTTTATAATAAGTATATATACAGATTTAAAAATATATACCAAAAATACTGTTAACTGACTGGAAGATTTATGTAGGTTGGTCAGTATTTTGAAAGGAAACAGATTCATGAATTGAATAGATACCTACTTATGTATTTGGTTGGGGAGAGTGGGAGGGCCCAAATCAAACCAACTTGTTATTCCAAATTACATTTTTCAGAATTTCTTTAGGGGAAGATTGTTTGCCGGGAATTCTTAATAGAAACGTAACATTGAGATGAAAGGAAGCCAACTTAAGAACAAAAAAACTTGCAAAATTAAACTCAAAGTCTATCACAATAAGGGTCGATGGATTGTACGAAAATATTGTCAAAAAGTCGGTTTCTGTCTCGGGAGTTTTATTAATTTTCGTTTTCCACTCAATTCTTTGTTTTTCTTGTTCATTTTCTGCGGTTGTTCTATTTTCTTTTGATTTTGTTATAAAGTTATTGTTTAGCGAGTATTTACTTTGATTCCATGAATATATCAATTGTGATAGGTAACTACCTAGTTGATTTCTCGTCCAGAAAGTGGATTCGTTTTTACAACAGAAGACATAATAATACATTTTTACTGTGAGTTTTACCATATTGACCAAATTGGTCTCTATAACAGACAATCTATCAGCCCTTAGAGGTTCACTACTGGACATACGAGTAGGCCTCCCATAATTTGCACCAATCTGACGGTCCTGAGCCTTCTGAATACATTGGATGCCCGCTGTCTTCTTCAGGTCGTCAGCCCACTTGGTTGGAGGGAGTCTTATAAATACTCCTTTTACCGAGACGTGCCGTGGCCACCATTTTCATTGCTCGTCATCTGATAAGTAACTCAAAAAATTTTCGGAGGGTACGTAAAACTGTCGCACCCAATGATATTATATATTAAAAAGAGGCAGATATGTCATAAGCGCGCGCGTTGTGTGACTCAAAAAGTTCCCAATTGGGAACTCTTATTCAGGTGAAGAAAGAGATAGCGATGTAATTTTGACGCGAGAGCGATAAAGACGTGCGATAAAGCAATAAAACGTGCCTTGCGGACATCAGAACAGATTTTTCGGTTGATTTGTAAGGGCATAACGTATCTATATTTATTTAAACAACATTGGTCGCACCCGGTTGTTATCATAATAACGGGCGGGTCTACGGGCGGCATGTAAACCTTCCAATACTTGGGTTGAACCTCTTCACTAATCCGCATTGGAGAAGCTTGGTGGCATCTCTTCTAGGCCTCCTCAAGAGGAGGATTTGTAGTGGGCTATTAATGGGTTGAAAGTAACTGGCAGAGACACTTACCTCCTTTAAACTTAGCAGAAATGACCTAGCTCGTTTGATGTCTAAACTAGACTTATTACAAATGGGACATACATCCCTAGCTAGATCACAAAGGAATATACAAACGTAAGAATCCAGATAGGTGCAGCACAATTTTCGACAAAGCCCCTCTGACAGCAATTCTGTTTTAAAGCTTTAATCCCGACTCTAGTACGAATAAAAGGCATATTTCGTTCGCCGACGCTCGCAAAATTGTCATCGCAAATAGCTTTTGCCGTAGGCGTCATTCCCTCACATCTTTAAAAGACCACAACTTAAGAAGCCACAGTCGAAATCGACCTCTATTTGGACACCTGAAAGCAGATTTTCCACTGAAGCTCCCTGTATTCAGAAGTGTAACAATGAAAATGCGAGTATTGCACACGTAAATACGATTCCTCAAAACGTTTCACCGTGTTAGATTTAATGGTTAACAGAATAAGGTTCACAATCACTTGAAAGAGAAATCTGAACTTGAAAATCGTCGTTGCTTGACGCTCGATATCAAATAAACAGCTGCGTAGGAGCGAAACGCCTGAAGCGCCGCCTGGGGCTACATTTGAAACAAAGCTTTAAGTGTTGGGAATAAGGTTAATAGTCGTTTATTAAGTGGTCATTGCTAGGATTTTCGCCGGGGGAAGTGAATGGGACAATGTCATGGGGGTTTTCTCTCGTGTGAGCGGGAGAGGAATATAGCTCGGAGCGCTGTGATTGGTCAGGAAGGCCGCAGGCTGTGAACAGTAGCCCGCCCTATGTCTACTGTAAACGGTGACACGATCTGTTAGTAGAGGGGTGTAACTTAAACAAAAATACTGAATTTTCATGAATTATTAAAAAAAAATCTGATCTTTGAACTAAGCTTGTCAAGACTGACGAACTGAAATTTTCAAGAGTTTTATTCTGCGGATAAACTTTGTTTTAGGGAAACACTACAGACTTCAATATATATTTACTTTTACAGCAATGCGTTTTTGTTATTTTTTATTGATCTGGCAATAGGTATAACACAGACCAGGTATATTGAGTGTTGCCTGAAATGTTCATGGATCTTGGTTAGCCGTACTCTTATAGGAACCTCGAACACAGCTCTATATTAGTTGCAATGTATTATAGACGAGTAACCGCCCTCGCTTTGCTTCGGTTTTCTTTATTTTTTACACCTTGGGTTACAATATTGGAGTTTTATTAAGGATCCCTAATTTTTTTGAAAATATAATATAGCCTATGTTAGGTACTCGGGGATAGTGTAGCTTTCCAACAGTGTAAGAATTTTTCAAATCGGTTCAGTAGTTTCGGAGCCTATTCAATTCAAACAATCAAATCTTTCCTCTTTATTATTAGTATAGATGATAAACTAATGCTTACACTATGTATCTAATGGTAAACTTTTTTTATTTTTATAAGTTTTTTACTATAAAAATAAGTTCATTCATTTAAAAAAAATAGATATACCTATTATGTCATTTATGTCACACAGTTAACACAAAACCGAAAACAATAATTAATTTGTCATTTACAGACTACTAGCTTTTAAAATAGATATTTATATATTATGTCACACAGTTAACAGCCAAAAACAAACATTAATTTGTCATTCACAGAATACTACTTTTAAACGAAGGTTTCACCCGCGTTTAATTTTCAATTTGGCGAATTTAGACAGAATTTTTGGACTTTTTGGATAAAATTTACCTACTCTGTGTCCTCTGAACTCTTGACAACATGTATGAAACATTTTAGGGCGATTGCATGAGTCGTTGGTACATAAAGGTGTCACAAACAATCTCACTAAATAATCAATATTTTTCCTGACTGGGGTCCCACGAGACTTGCACTTAACAAAGTCGTTAAATTAAGTAAAGGTTGACGGCCTGCTGACGGACTCCTGTCCGAAGTAAGTACCTACCTATGTTTCTCGGCCATGACAGAAGCATGACAGATAAACCTTCCTCCTTGTGATATTGTCGTCTTTGTGTTGACCATGTAAGTTTGCACTAGGGTTTTCTACTATAGGGGCTATACTATATAAACATTTATTTATCTATTCATTCATTCACCTTCGTATTACGTTATTTACGTTAAGGCTTCCCGCCCACGTCAGACTTTTTGTAGGACCGATAATCGGGCCGATTTTTCCTCCGATTCTTATAACCGATTTTGTGGCCGACTGTCGGTGAGTCGGTGAGAACGCATAGGTACATTTCCGTACGTTCCATTTTTCACCGAAATCGGTCGGAATGCACCGATTTTATTTTTGACCGACTTTTTGCAGGACGTGTGCGTTGCACCATTGCTATCAGTACGTTCTATTTTTCTCCTACAAAAAATCGGTCACCGATTATCGGACGTGGGCGGGAAGCCTTAGTGTGAATAAATTCTATTTCAAATTTCCACTAGCGTCCATTCCCGCCCGCCGGCGTCCCCGAAGGCTCCGTCTTCGCTCGGGGCGTGGCACACACTAACAGACACACACACACACAGACACACAGCCTACACACAGACGGGGAACCCTCTGAAAAGAAAATCTCTATAGGTATCTGAATTACGAAACTTTTCCCAGCCATGTATCTTGGTGTGGTACGTATAGGTATGCGTAGCGTCTTCGGATACTCGTCCTTTTAAAGGTTTTTTTGGTATGTAGACGGAAAAAGGATGTATTGTGCCTACGGGTCTTGACTTACGAGTCTATGCATCTAATGTCGCCATTATGAAAGATTGGAGAATAAAATTGTAAAAATAACGCCAGGTTAATAGTTCATTTCAATTCTGGATTCTAAGGTGCATCATTCTTTAAAATTTATGTGATGGCTGATAATTAGAACTTGTTATCGTGGTGGATTATGGCCTGAACCCCTTACATTCTGAGAAAACCTGAGCCCAGTATTAGAAAATGGTAATATTATTATACATGTGAATTAAATAACTCGCGATAGTTATTTGCACTAAAGTAATCTTTCAAACGAAAAAAACCGCATCATGATCGGTCCATCCTTTAAGCTACGATGCCACAGACAGACACAGATACGTCAAACTTATAACACTCCTCTATTTGCGTCGAGGGTTAAATATATCTACAAAAATTTATTGTTAATTTTAAACCCCTTCCTGATTATTGTTTCATAAATAAAATACCATGAGTTTCCTGGTGTGATTTGATATAAACGCCAAACTTTCTTCGTTACGTCACTCAACTGAACGCTAGGCTTTTCTAACAAGCTGTATTTACACATGAAAGAGATAAATCATTTAAAGGAAGGTGCAAGCGGGAAACAAATAGTCCATGGTATATTCAACTTGTGTTGGATTAGGTGTTTTGCAAATGTTCAAGTCTATTCTACCTGTTTTTAGAACAGCCTGACAATTCATGCAATAGTTTTCCGGACTCTTCTGACAGACAGACAGACGTTTGGTTTTAAACTATATTTGTTTTTTTTTTCGAATCTACAGTTGCTGTTGGCCCTAGCGCCATAGCCCGCTGGCACAGATTTTTTTATACTATAGGTACGTCGTATTATAATCACCATTATAACCTTACATTTATTTTTACAATTAACTTCTAAAGACAAGCGACCACCGCAAATCTTGTTCTACGTAAATAAAATAATTAACTATAAGATTAGCGAAGACAGCGTTTCTCAAATCACGAAACTGGATACCGGGACGATGAAAAACAATATTATATATTACTAGCTGACCCGGCAAACGTTGTTTTGCCATATAAATAAATAAATAAAAAATTTTGGGTTGGACTACCCCTAACATTTAGGGGGATGAAAAATAGATGTTGGCCGATTCTCATAGATACCGGATAAGCACAAAAAATTTCATCAAAATCGGTCAAGCCGTTTCGGAGGAGTATGGCAACGAAAACTGTGACACGAGAATTTTATATATTAGATTTAATATTGACTGTGTGTGTTCTTGTCTTTGTGTGTTGTCTATGATATCCACAACTCATCCTGATTGATAGATTGTAGGTTTTTTTTTTGTTACCTAAGAACTCCGATATTTATGCACAGATTTGGAAGATTCGTTTTTCATTTATAAGGATGTGTTTCAGATTTATCTCCATATTTTTCTGATAATGGAATCGGACACCGCGTGACACTCGACATCAATATGTGTAAAATAGTATTCATAAGCGTAGTTATGAGTTTTAATATTGTACCGGTTAATTATCTTTAATTTTTTGTGTCTTAGTTTGTAATATTTGGATACGTGTACATATTATGTGGACCTTATTACTTGCCTGACAATAATTTAATAGAAATTATTTCCTGTGTTTTTATGAGTGTTGTCCGTGGCACCCGACACAGCGAATCCTAATGTGGGGCTTTATTAATATTATTTTCACATTTTACTCTACGTGGCCAGTCCAAATACCCAAGCCAGGATAGTTTGGGCAGCGGTGTCCAAAGATAATGCAAAAAGCTGAAAGATAATCATCGTACTTGTAGGCTGTAGGTAATCTTGTTAAGCAAATGTTTGCAGGGAAATAAAGAACCGTAATTATTTAAGAAACTCCTCGGTTACTACAGAAACTGTATGACTTGGTAGGGCTGTCACTGGCAGGACATGACGAATTTAATAAAAAAATAAAATAACTACGTGATAGTATAGGTAAATTATTGTTTTAGAATTTATTAAATTATTCGAGTTATTTCATTATAATCATTCTATGTAAATAAATATACTTAATAATTAATTTATAATGATGAGTGTGAAGCGTTATTTATTATTTATTTATTATTTAATGAACTCGCCGACTTTATGCCACCAAATGACTGTTAATAATATGTCGTTTCTCTGTTAAATATCTTCACGTACCATACAGAAATTGAATTTACTATCAGACTAGATAAAACTCCACGAGGTTTCACCACCGTCGCCACCACCATATCTAATCATGGACTCCAGTAGGTAACAGGGAGCATCCCAAAAACAAAGATAAGGTGTCCCGCATTATTTCTACCAGCATTCCGTAGCCATATACTATATGGCTACCTATATGGCATATAGGTACATAAAAGCAAAGCAAAGCAAAGCAACAACCCATAATTGTCCCACTGCTGGGCTCGGGGTCTCCTCTCACAATGTGAGGGGTACAGGCCATAGTCTTCCACGCTGGCCAAGTGCGGATTGATAGACTTCACACACCTTTGAGAACATTATGGAGAACTCTTCGGTGTGCAGGTTTCCTCACGATGTTTTCCTTCACCGAAGCAAGTGATAATTAACTTGTAATACGCACATAATATTTGAAAATTAGAGGTGCGTGCTTGGATTTGAACCCGGGCCCTCGCGTTCGGGAGATCAACGTTCTAACCACTAGGCTATCAGTGCTCGGTACATAATGTGTACAAAAGCTTACAGAATTTTGTTATATAATTCACATAAATATATTATTACGTATATTTCGTGGCAGCCCTAACTCCTACTTGCCCCCTCAGTGGTGAAAAACAGGGAGCGACCCTACTGTAATTATTTTTCCTTAAAAACTTTCCTGTAACAACTTTATTTGAGGTAAAAAATTGGTGAAAGCCGGATAAGAATATCTCATCGTAATTTCGGCTTTTGTTACCGAAACAAAATCTTTTTTAAGAGTGAATATTAGATTTCTTCAATTTATTGTTCATTTTACAAGAAATACAAAAAACACGCATTAGAACATTTTAGACTTTCCTACACACAGATTTCGCTACTTCGAACCAATACTGGCCATCTGATTTCCTTGTAACAGTCATAAAATTGAACTGAAACATTTAAAAAAAAATTTAAAGGTTAAGATCCCACACAAAATTTCGCTACTCAAGAACTAAATACAGGCCATCTGATTTATAACTGGCCTTAAAATCGAACCAAAAATAAAAAAAAGTTCAAACATCGCATACGAATTATTAAATTACACTTAAGAACTAATACAGGCCATTTAACCTGGCCTTACATACACATAACACCGATATCTGGCCTAAAATTCGAACTAGAAATAAAAAAATAAATTTAAAAACAGAATTTGTTTCCCGCGTATCGTATAGATAGAGCAAGTTAACGAGTGTGCTTGTTAAGAAGTTCGCTTCGTTCGGATAAACACCAAGTCCGTAACGAGACATGTTATGACAAACTTTGGCCATTGCGAATACTCTTTATTAACCGACTTTGAAAAAAGGATG